>CAMRHE010000352.1:600000-1147500 GCA_947044405.1 Leptodactylus fallax
CGTTACATTTGGAGACGTGTCAACAAGACCTACGATGAAAGGAACACCATTCCTACTGCAAAGCACGGAGATGGAGCACTGATGATGTGGGGATGTGTGAGCTTCAAAGGCACAGGAAACTTGGTCAAAGTTGAAGGAAAGATGAATGCAGCACGTTATCAGCAAACACTGGAGGCAAATTTGCACTCATCAGCCAGGAAGCTGCGCATGGGACGTACTTGGACGTTCCAACATGACAACAATCCAAAAGACAAGGCCAAGATGACCTGTCATTGGCTACAGCAGAAGAAAGTGAAGGTTCTGGAGTGGCCATCTCAGTCTCCTGACCTCAATATCATTGAGCCACTCTGGGGAGATCCCAAGCGCGCTGTACATGCAAGACAGCCCAGGAATTTACAGGAACTGGAGACTTTTTGCCAAGAAGAATGGGCAGTTTTACCATCTGAGAAAATAAAGAGCCTCAACCACAACTACCACAAAAGACTTCAAGCTGTCATTGATGTTAGAGGGGGCAATACACGGTATTAAGAACTGGGGTATGTGAACTTTAGAACAGGGTCATTTTGATGTTTTTGGTTGTCATTATGATTTAAAAAGAGAAAACACAGAATTTTGACAATAAATGGCTACAACCAATCACTAACCATAAGTGGAGAAAAAGTTTTTGTGTTATCATTCATATTCTCTGAAAAAAGACCAAAAAAAACTAAAAAATCTAAATAAACAATAACAACATCTGTCTAGATACCTATATCTATCTCTCTTTCCGCATGCTGCATCAACTTATTCAATATCTGTGTATTTTACTGTCTATATGTCTATCTATTTATCCACTCCTTCCATCTATCTATCTATCTATCTATCTATCTATCTATCTATCTATCTATCTATCCATCCATCCATCTTTATATCTAGTCAAAAAGAAGCAGCTCTCCAAAATAGTGAAAAATAAATCTGATGTGAATTTATTCCAACAAAAAGTTCATGTAATAAATTCACATCAGATTTTTTTTCACTATTTTGGAGTGCTGCTTCTTTTTGATTATTACTGGAGGGATCATTTGTCGGACCCTATGGATTTGCTTTTACATGGTGCTGCTCTAAATACTACGTGTTTTTCATCTACATATCTAGTGATCTATCTATTTGCCTAGCTATCTATCTTCTCTATCAGTCTTACTTATTATAAATTATATATATCTCTCTCAATATCTCTTTCAATAATATCTATCTATCTACAGTTCCTTGCGAAAGTATTCGGCCCCCTTGAACTTTTCAACCTTTTGCCACATTTCAGGCTTCAAACATAAGGATATAAAATTTTAATTTTTTGGTGAAGAATCAACAACAAGTGGGACACAATTGTGAAGTGGAACGAAATTTATTGGTTATTTTAAACGTTTGTAAAAAATAAAAAACTGAAAAGTGGGGCGTGCAATATTATTCGGCCCCTTTACTTTCAGTGCAGCAAACTCACTCCAGAAGTTCAGTGAGGATCTCTGAATGATCCAATGTTGTCCTAAATGACTGATGATGATAAATATAATCCACCTGTGTGTAATCAAGTCTCCATATAAATGCACCTGCTCTGTGATAGTCTCAGGATTCTGTTTAAATCTGGCCTTTATGGAAGAGTGGCAAGAAGAAAGCCATTTCTCAAAGATATCCATAAAAAGTCTCGTTTAAAGTTTGCCAAAAGCCACGTGGGAGACACACCAAACGTGGAAGAAGGTGCTCTGGTCAGATGAAACCAAAATCGAACTTTTTGGCCACAATGCAAAACGATATGTTTGGCGTAAAAGCAACACAGCTCATCACCCTGAACACACCATCCCCACTGTCAAACATGGTGGTGGCAGCATCATGGTTTGGGCCTGCTTTTCTTCAGCAGGGACAGGGAAGATGGTTAAAATTGCTGGGAAGATGGATGGAGCCAAATACAGGACCATTCTGGAAGAAAACCTGTTGGAGTCTGCAAAAGACCTGAGACTGGGATGGAGATTTATCTTCCAACAAGACAATGATCCCAAACAGAAAGCAAAATCTACAATGGAATGGTTCACAAATAAATGTATCCAGGTGTTAGAATGGCCAAGTCAAAGTCCAGACCTGAATCCAATCAAGAATCTGTGGAAAGAGCTGAAAACTGCTGTTCACAAACGCTCTCCATCCATCCTCACTGAGCTCGAGCTGTTTTCCAAGGAAGAATGGGCAAGAATTTCAGTCTCTCGATGTGCAAAACTGATAGAGACATACCCCAAGCGACTTGCAGCTGTAATCGCAGCAAAAGGTGGTGCTACAAAGTATTAACTTAAGGAGGCTGAATAATTTGGCACGCCCCACTTTTCAGTTTTTTATTTTTTACAAAAGTTTAAAATATCCAATAAATTTCGTTCCACTTCACGATTGTGTCCCACTTGTTGATTCTTCACTAAAAAATTTAAATTTTATATCCTTATGTTTGAAGCCTGAAATGTGGCAAAAGGTTGAAAAGTTCAAGGGGGCCGAATACTTTCACAAGGCACTGTATCTATCTATCTATCTATCTATCTATCTATCTATCTATCTATTTATCTATCGGGCCATCCATCCATCTGTTCAAATACAGAAATTGCAGCAGCACTCTGCACAAAACCAGGCCATATGAAAATAGAGTTCAAAATGCAATACTCCTATTACCTATTATTTATCCATATAAATTAATAATAATATCATAATAAGTAATCATAATCTATCTATCTAATATCTATTAACCCATCTACTTACCATTTATCTATGATACATAAATAGGCATCTAAGGCTGGGTTCACACCAGCGCTTGTACTACGTTCGTTCCTTTTCGGGTGGAAACCGTGGGGAAACCTGGCGGACCCCATTATAGTTTATGGGGTCCGCGGGTTTCCACGGGTAACCACTTTTTTAAGTGGATTAGGTTGGCGTTCGGTCCTCTTGGGGAACCTAGAGTAAGATAGACAGATAAATTTGAGACATTAAAGAATAGAAACATATGAGGGACTATTCTGCTTCAGATTGCCTGTCCAAAACTTAGTCAAGCATCCGCTTTCCTCTGTTTCCACACTGATGATCCTTAGATACAATGGTCACTAACTTTTCAGACAACTTAGTCTCATTTCATAGAGCATGTGATTCTTGACCAAATTGTAATGCACTTTAATTAAAAATGTTTCTGCTTTCTGCCTGAAATACTTTTTTAACCCTTTAATGATGCAGGGTAGTTTGTACGATGCTTGGCGACTTTTTTCGTATTTTCCCTCCCCGCCTTCCAAAATTCATAATTTTTTTATTTTTCTATTGGCATAGCTATTCTTTATGTGACAAGTTGTACTTTCATTTGCCACCATTTTGGGGTACATATAATGTTTTAATTAGCTTTTATTTACGGTTTTTGGGGGGTATTGGATAAATAACGCTATTTTTGGATAGTGGGGACTTATATGCACATATGGATACCTAACATGTTTGTTTATTTTTGTTTACATAATGTATTTTTTAAATATAAAGGTGGGGTTTTTTAAACTTTTTTTTTTGTTATTATTGTGTATTTTAAACTGTGTGTGTTTCTTTTTTTTTTTTATTTTTTTCATGTCCCACAAGGGGACTTGAAGCTGGGATCTCAGATCCCCAGTGCAATGTACAGCAATACATAGTATTTAAGAACAGCAATACATAGTATTTCAGAACATTGCACATTAGTTCCTATAAGATCTGTGCATAGGCAGCCAGGAGGCTGAATATGAACAGTGCTGCGAGGAGATGTGATCACATCTCAGCACAAAAATGACAGAAGACATCAGCAGCCTGGTGTGCAACTTCAAAACTATGCCCCATTCTTCTACCACATTATAGATTTTGAAAAAAGCGTTGGAAAACATGTTGAGAAATCTTCAACAAAATACCCAGGTTTTAAAGTATATATTTCTTATGTAATGGGTGCAAACCTGAATTAGGGTATGTCACACATTTAAAAATCCACATTATACAAAAACTGTTTGCATTTTATTGTACATGGTTGCAGAAATTTGTTCTCAAATATATGTAGACCTAGCCTTACAGTGTGCTAGACTGTGTGTCACAATTGGATTGTGATTTGATTTTGTAAATTCAGAAGACTAATAAGTGAATCAATTCACTTGTATTTGGTGGGTTGTGTGTCTGTGAAGCTGTGCTATTGGTATAGGTGCTTCCATATGTATTATCTTCGGTGTAACACCTGGCTTAAATACATTTACATTTCTGCTTTGTTTTGTGCACATATGCTGATCTTACCTGGTAGAAAAGCCAGAAGGTATAAATACATAATGCTGCATGAACCAGACAGGTATAAAAGAAGTACCATAGGAAGGACCGGCTCCGAACCAGATGCCAAAAAAGAAATCCACGCCTCATCCAATTGTTGAGGAATATTCTTTTATTAATTTCCAAAGAAACACAGAGGAGACCCACTGGTGATTTACCAGATTTTACATCTAAGGCAGCTGTGGCCATAATCACAACAGAAAAAGGTGAGAGACCATCTATATTTATGTCCATTCCTTGGAAATTGTGCAATATACAACGGTATCACACTCGGCATGGCTCGGTGCAGTTTTCCGCAACTTGGGCTCTAAACCTTAGCCTAAGACTAAGGCCCCGCACTGCGGAAATGCAGTAGAACAAAAATGCTGCATTTCTTAGTACCAGCAAAGTGAATGAGATTTTGCTTAATCTCCTCCATGCATTGCAGAAATAAAAGGCAGCAGAAAAACTGTGGAATTAGTTGTAGCTGCAGAATTGGTAGCGGATTCCCTATAGATTTAATAGAAGAAGAAAAAACAGCAACAACTCAATGAAAATGCCACAGAAAAAAATGGCAACAAGTTTTTGCTGTGTTTTCTTTCACAGTGGGGGAAATTTATTAAAACTGGCAAATCTTTCTCGGGTGTTAATTTCTGATTTCCCACCAAGCGCACAACTCACTAAAGTTACTGAGAGGCTCCGGCCTCTTACTAATTCTAGCACACGTAGATGTGCCTGGTCACAGATCTACGCCAACCAGGGACTGGTATAGATTTGTGGTATAACTCATGCCAGTTTTCAGAGAAAAAGCTCCACTTTGTTGTAGGAATATGTGACACTTTTTTCAAGATGGTATCCCATGTGCCAAGAATGCACCATAGATTACAGACAGGAGATAGAATTCATTAAAAAATTAGAATGTGTCTGTATTTATGACAGAAACCACATTTTAGACAGATTTGAATATGTTGAAAAAAGTGTTGGAAAGGTAATACAAGGAGTCTAATGCAAAAGAATCATATATCAATATTTGAGTCAAATTAAGGGTTCTGCTGCAGGGTGACTTGTAGTGAAGCAACATTACATTGTGACACTAAGACATCATACCTAATGATTGTGTATGTATTGCAACCTTACAGTTGCTGCAACCCAGCAGTAGGCAGAAATTGAACCCTGTTGAATTTGTGCATGACCACATTCATTGTCGTTAGGTTCGACTAGCATTGCAATATTTGTGATCTTAATATTGCATGGGTACAAGATGCTGAGTAGCTCTAGCCTACAAAAGAAGTTTAACATTCAACCTGGAGTTATAGAGAGATGTTTTACACATTAAGGTCCATATCTAATTTCACATGAATGCATATATATGGAACTGAATCATACTGGATATACTATTACTGAAGATGGAGGGAATCTTAGGCTAGGTTTAAATCTGCACCGCTTGTCCATTTTTCTGGTCCTTGAGAAAACTAGAAGAATGAAAAAACAGATCGCAAAAATAGCAAAGACAAACAGAACCTGATGGACCCCACTGACTATAATGGCTATATATAATATATAATGACTGTAATCAGACGACCGTTGGATGTCCACTCTTTTTACTGAAAATCACTGGACAAAAAGGTTAGGCTTGCAACACTTTTCTTCTGATGATTTATGACAGAGCTGCACTGGACGCATACCAGCACAGATGTGAACCCATCCTTACACCTCTTTTATTTGTATCTGTGGGATTTAATTCAACAAACATACAAATGCTAGGTTCACATCTGCATTGGAGTCCGTGGGTAACCGTTTTTTTTTTTTTGGGGGGGGGGGGGTACTGGCTCTCGGTTTTTCGGATCCCCATGCTGACCCGAACGATGGAGAGACCAAGGCTAGTGTGAGCCTAGCATAAAACAGTCCTCACTGTAACCCAAAGTTCAACCTTATTTGTGTGGTCACATACACAGCTCCCTGCTACAGTTATTCATTTTAACTTGTTTACAGGTAGTAAAATTTGCATAGACCTAAGAACTTAGAAGAATAACTTGAAGTCACCATGGTGTAGCTTGTAAATTCCTAACTGTTGGTGTTATGGAGTTTTGCAGGCATTTTATGGTTTTACTTTTCATAGGAATTTCCAATAATAACAGAAACTGATGTAGTTGTGGCAAAGTAATGGTTAAACAAAGACTGATAGGAGCTGTGATATGTGTGTTGACATTCTGCCCCAGCATAGTGTCCTCCTGTTTCACAAAGGATTTGGAGACCTGTGTGTTAAGGATTGAAGCCACCCACCCCTTCCTTGTGTCTCTCCTACACACCCTCCCCTCTCTCCTCACAGTCTGTCCATACTACTCCCCGTCCTATAGATGTAGAGAGCAGTCACCAGCATAGCACCTGGACAGTATGATCGCACTTGTGCTTTCTATGTACATCTGATGATTAAAGAAACTTCACCATTAAGTGGAAGCATCTCTGAAGAGACAAGAACCCAGGGATCTCTCCTTCCCTGCTCACTTGTCTGCATTCAAGGAGTCTGCACGGTTTGGCCTCAGCTTGAATCTTTACTTCCTAACTGACTACTTCTTCCTCATCCCTCCACTGGCTGCACGGCAAGCTGACACTACTAGTTTGGCTGGAGAAACAGAGGATCATCTTCTTCTAGACAGTGGTAAGTGCTGTGGTCTGCCCTGAATCTACTCAGCACCTCTTGTTTAGTGTATATAAAGTTTTGTTTGCAAATGTAGTTTTTATATTAGCATTCCAGGAAAGATAAGTTCATGTATAAATAAGTTGTATAGATGGTAATTGTGATCAGATACAACTTCAGATACAGATACAACTGATAGACCTACAACAGAAACAATGTTTATCGGATATTCATGGGCAATGAAGCATTTAATACAGTAGACTGTAACCCTTATATACTGGTAACCTCTTTATCAGCCAGGCTTCCTCCATAGTTCTAGTCATGTCAGATTCTTATGAGATTACATATCAATATTATCATTACACAAGAGAAAATTAATTTAAAATCGAATTATTCTTAATGAACATAACACCTAGACATTAAAGAAGCTTCACTTGTGCAAAAAAAAAAAAAACACAATAAGTAACAAGAATGAAAAAATATTGAAATCCGACATTGATCTGTCTTTAGAATGGTAATGGATTTTCTAATTATTTTAGGGAGAGATTCTCCTAATAAAATAACCCAAAGCAGAGCTCTGCGGACAAATTGACAGAGAGAGCACTAATCATTGCCATTAAAGGCCAATTAATCCTTACAATTCAATAATGCTTTACGCTCGTCAGGCCAGGCTGGGGAAAGCCGCCGCTTGCATTTTAATCTTTAACAGAGCTTTTTAATCATTTTTCAGTTAAGTTTTAAGGTTCATAAAGGCAATAAATGGGGAATGGGTTGCCAGCTGTTCACGAGGACTTTCCTGCAAGTGATTTACTGATGTTCAATAGGCAGCAGCAGAACTGTACAGGAGGTTTTTAAGTCAGCGAAATCTTATAAGGAAGTTATTAGACTTTCACCTTCATAACTGCTTTATTTCATACTAAATCCATTTATTTTACAGTATTCCCTTGCATTAAATTCAGCTGTTAAAACTCCTTTACTGCAATAAAAAAAAAAAAAGAATTTTGTTTTGGAGACTGGAGCTCAATGCAACATCAGATCAGTAATGGACCAACGAAGCAATAATTCCCTTGTTCTTGTGCTACTTTACTGATAACAAAAACATATCTAACTTAAGATGTGAGATGGAAAAGTTTTTATATAAACTTGTGTGTTTATACAATGTATAACATGTTAGAAATTCTTTCTTTTCTCCGATTGCATTTTATTTAATTAATCATATTAAATACATATTCTTTAGACTGGAAATTAATTTTGCAAATAAATGTTGAAACAAATTCAGTATTACATTGTTTGTTACATTGATTATGAATTGTTCATTACATCATTGATTAAAATATAGCTGTTTACTAGTGAGTTCATGAAAAGGGACTACAAAACTATTTTTATATAGCATTCGTATCTAATTTATGTTAGACACTTCATGTATTGCAGGGTATGTGAATACTGCTTTACAGAACAGTATGTTAGCTGATACATGTTAATGACTTTGTAATATGCATATTATAATATATTCTAATTACTTTACACTAAAGATTACTAAATATAATCTAATGATGTTCTCATTAATCGTTCAGAAAATGTCTCTGTTCTCAGGTGCAATATATTATATTTGAAAACAAAGGAATAAATAAGAGCTAATTCTGGTTAAGTAGGATGACAATTTGATGGCTTTTCACAATTTGCCCATTTGTGACTTGTAATTAGTTAGCAGAGATTGTGCCTGCGGGGAATACTTTTTTATATTACACAAAGTAAAAAGTGTTCACCTTGTTTATACGGCAGCTCTTGGCGCAGGTAATAAGAAGTGTTGAGAAGGAGAAACACTTGTGTTATCATAATATTGAACTGCTGGATGCAGCTAGAATGACTTCTTTGTTAAAAGAGGAAAACTCTGGATTTAGTAAAACAAACTCCTCAATGGCTGAACCAACGCAGGAGCGTCCTGTGGATTTAGCAAATAGTGCGCTGTTGAAAGAAAGGAATCCTTATCATAAACACTTTTGTCTCCGGGTTTATGTACTAGAGGTGCATAAGGCTAGAGGCTGCTAGCAGACGACCTGCAGTAGTCAAGAAAACAGCAGGAACAATCCGTCCTCTGCTCTGTTTGGAGATCTTCATTCCTCTAATAGTGTTTAAACAACACTCCATATTAATCAGGGGCTGATAATGTGACAAATAGCCCTAGTGACAGAGTCCTGACACTGTGTCCCAATGAGGGTGACATCAAAAAAAAGAAAAAAAAAAACTTTAGTTAGTCTTTTTCTTTCATTGAAATAGACAGTAGAAGAGACTAAGGGTTGTTAAATGTGTAAATATTTGTATATTATAAATTCAGTAAATTGCCTAATCCACACTTGATTGATTAAATTATCAAATAGTTTGGCTTGTCATATGGTCATAGAAAAAATATATGCAGCTTACTTGTATGGTAGAGAATATGCAGGAAGAACACCAAAAATCAAACGTGTTTGGTCTTTGGTTTCCTTCTTTTGGTCCCTTGTATTTTCATGTGATGTGGAAGTTTTATTGAATATATATATTCATGGAAACAGACTCTTTGCTTTATATGAGAATGTATCTGTATGGAGCAATATTTATACCTTTATAATGCAAAATCCTGTACTGTTTTTTTGTGATTGAGCTAAAGAGTTTATTAAAATATTGGGATTGGAAAATGTTATTTCAATATTACTGCACCTTACCCCACCACCTTCCTAAAAACATATTTTAATTTTGGTGTGTCCTGTGTCACTTTTGGAAGTGGGACGTGAAGATGACATTAAATGTATATGAGTATAATTAATTAAGATCTAGAGGATTTAACCTTAGAGCTGCTGTGTGGTTTTTGTTCAGAAGATTTAATGCTAAAATTTTTACCTTACAGCTATACAGCGTTCTAGTCAACACGTTTAATTCTCTTCTCACCTTGAAGAGATTTGCTGACTCTTGAAACAAATAACTACCAAAAATTGCGGCATTTGGCCAATAGCATCCTGAATGAAACCCCCTGAACATCACAAAATCTCTAATTTATTGTTTTTGAGGTGTATTTTATGGGTTGTCATGGTTAAAAAAAAACTTAAAAATGTACCTGATTGTGCTATTTATTTTGCTGAATTATCTATGGATTATTCATAAATCAGTCATTGTTTCATATTTCAACAATTGAAATTAATTTATAAATATGAATATATTTCTAAGTAATTCATCTGATTGTTGGTCGTTTGGTTGGGGAGAGTTCTTCGTAAAGTTTTTTCTAGCTTTTGCACCCATTGTGCTAATTATATACATGAAGCTGTATTCACACCTACATACTCTTGTGAACACACAATCGTTTAACTAGCTTCTTAGAAAGCTGTCACTCATGTCCTAGTTCTCATGAAAACATAGAACAGAGTTTTATGGTAGATGTGACTGATTGACATTTCTGCTTATTTTGCTGTGATTCTAGAATTTCATGTATAAGGCTCCTGAGCAGAATTGATGGGGGTCTGTTCCTAAAGCCTCCTTAATGTCCAATCTTAAACATTGCCCACGGCTTTAGCACAAAAGAGAACAGTGGTAAGCATTTGTTTTGCTCATTCTCTCACTGTACTGTATAACTGCTTGTTGACGAACAATCAACAGAATGAAAAAGGCAGCTTCGTATGACAACATGACAGTGAACTCCTAACCCAATCATCTACATATGTTTGAAGAAAGTTCTGACCAGTATATTATTCTATAATTAATGTATTGTGAACTGGAAACCTTACATTTTCTTTTGCCCAATTCATGTATTAGATTGCTAAATTCTATTATTTGTAATGATCTTTCCCACTAATATAATCCCTGCCCTGCCAAGCATTGACTCAAAGCGCAGTAGAACATATAAAACACAACAGGGCCATTTCACTAAAATAGATATCCTAATGAACCTATATGATCTTGGCCAGAAAATGAATGTTAAACTTTAGATGGTCATTGCAGCCACAAAGAATAAGTGAGGTTCCCTCTCTTGGACAGAGGGTTGGGTGCTGTAGATAAAATTCTTGTCATTATCCTGGGAAGCAGAGCTGCTCGTATAATATACATTAATGAAAAGGTGTATGTGTTCAGCAATGAGACAGGAACTCGAGATGGTCATAGCTAGTACAAAGTATTGACAACCCTAAGGAGAAACCTAAACTTCTAGAGATCAACTGTGCGCAAAATCAAGGTATACAAATATAGGTAACACACAACCAAAGATGTTCAAAGCACAACAATATTGCAGTCCCCGCATTAACGAGGTGTGTATGTAGTTTCAATAGACAATGGGCAAGTGAGCGACTGCCAGGTTTCTTTTACTCCATTTCCAGGGTAAACAGTAGTATTGAACAAAAAAGATCCAAAATACTTGACCTACAGGTGCATCTCAATAAATTAGAATATCTTTGAAACATTCATTCATTTCAGTAATTGAATTAAAAAAGTGACCTCCTATATTTTCTAGATTCTTTACACAAAGAGCGTTCTATTTCAAGGGTTTTATTTCTGTAAATGTTGATTATGGATTACTGGTAATGAAAACCAAAATCTAAGAAAATTAGAATACTGTAAAAAAGTTCAGTATTGTAAATTCAGTGTGTCATCTGCCAAGGTTTCCTAATCCTTTAAATGGTCCCTCAGTCTGGTTCAGTAGGACACACTTTCATGGAAGACGCTGATTATGAATTGTATTACTGAATTACTGAAATGAATGAACGCTTCAAAGATATTCTAATTTATTGAGATGCACCTGTACATTTACCCCACAGCAGAACTCAGGGGACTTTCTACGGGAGTTACCATAGACTTTAGATTGTCATCAAATCCCATAGAAATTAGAGCAATCTACTTTCTATATGTCTAATGGACTGATGAGTATCAAAATGTTTTTCTATATGTTATTAAAATGGAATAATTAGGATAGGATGAAATGGAGAATCTCAGCATGAAAATAACAGTCTGAAAGGAATTATTTGAAGGTCAGTAACCTGACATTGTACTTGGATTTTTATGTCTCTGGAAGTTCATAAAGGTGACATAAAAATAGCGCTTATGGGAGGTTTTTAGACCCTATTTAAGAATACCACAGAGTAAGTGTCCCTTCAAAAGCTGTTTATTTTGCTCTTAGTTTATAGTGGATTTTTTTCTGTAGAGTTAGATTTATACATACAGAATTAAAAAGGGTGATTGGAATAGTTAATTGTGGTTCAGTGGTTAGCATTGGCGCCTTGCAGTGCTGGAGTCCTGGGTCTGAATCTGACCAAGGACAACATCTGCATGGAATGTGAAAGTTATCCCTCATGTACTCTGGTTTCCTTACACACTCCAAAGACATAGTGGTGGAGAATTTAGATTGCGAGCTCTATGTGGGACAGTAATGCGCGGTGGAATATGTTAGTGCTATACAACTAAGATAAATAAATTGCAATTAGCACTAAAAATTCCCCTTGTATCCATCTGTAAGACAGTTCTTAAAGAGACAGAGAAATCCTGGACTTCATTAGAGCAAGCCCATTTACTGCAATAATCCCACCTGCTGTTTATATAACATCCAGTGAGGAGTTTATACAGCGTTCATTCACTCATCATGTGAAGTGTTTTCTCACTGTTAGAACAGCTGGCCAGCATATTTCTCTCCATAGTGACATTTGTATGTGGGATTTATTGGGTTAACACAGCAATACTATGGCAAGTACTGTGTGGTTCTTACATAGCTGCTTGAAGCTGGGAGCTTTCAGTCCTGCATAGACATGTAGTTATGTTGTAACATTACCTCCTGAATATGGACTGCTGTGTAGTTTTCATATATTTGGTTTCTTTCCAGTGGAGATTTTAACTCCCTTTAACATAAAACATTTTAGACTGTTGCTCAGTGCTCTGCGTCCACCGTATACCTGCGCCCAGCACCTGTGTCAGCTTCCAGTGACCTTCAACATGGTTTTATATTCTACACCAGTATCTTGAATGGACTGGCTGTTAGTAGTTACTCTGTATTTCAGGCTGCATCAGACAATAGATATAGTCCAACAATCAAAAGCTATGCTAAATAAAAAAAAAAAGTATTTTATTGGTTTCCTTTTTTTACTAGAGGGCCTGGTATATGTTAATAGAAAATAGACAGATTTTTAAAATGAATTAACTTGTTCATTTATAATTTCATATGTATTTATTCCTTTGCTTTAAGGTAAAATAACAACTTAAGGTGAAACTCCAATGTACGGAAACCCTGCTAAAAAAAACACTGTGGAAAAATACCTAGTGAAATTGCATAGACTTTTATTCCACAGCGGTTTTCATTAAGTTTTTGCTGTGTTTTTCTCTTCATTGGTTCCCTCTATTAAATATAAAGGAAAACGGATCATGATTCTGCAGCTAAAATTAACATGCTATGCTTTTGAAATTAATGCATTTTTCGAAAATGCAGCTTTTCCTGCCATTTGTGGTTGAGATTAAACAAAATCTCATTCACTTTGCTGGTACTGTAAATCTCAGCTCTTTTTTCCACTTCCACAGGAGTGGCCAAAAATGATGGGTTTTCACAATGTGGGGCCTTAGCTTAACAATTTTTTTGTGTGTTAGGCTAAGGCCCCATTTAGCAGACCGCAGTCAAAAAGCGTTGCAGGAAAAACCGTAGTGGAAACGTATAGCGGTTTTTCCTGCATCGCTTTTCACAGAAACTCCACAGAGGAGTGACGGTTTTGGAAATTGCAGCATTTCCGCTGCATGTATTATTCTGCAATGTGTGGATGAGATTTGCTTGAACACCCTTCACTTTGCAGTGACTATAAAACACTGCAGTCAAACCATCGCGATTTTGGAAATCGCAGCATGTCATTTATACCTATGGAAATGCTGGCGGTTTCCCTATCGGTATAATTGAAGCAGAAACTCCGCAGAGGAAAATGCAATGTTTTGCCACCCTGGTTTTTCCCGCAGCACTTTTTTGCTGTGGCCCACTACGTGGGGCCTTAGCCTTAAAGTGTAGATTTATAAAAAAAAAAAAAAAAATTCTGTAAATCAATACTGGAATATCCTGTAAATCTTATTGGTGACTGTATTTTATGATATTGCTGAACGGTTCCATTGAGTGATGACGTTCACAGGCTACTGTCAAATAATACCAATGATCAACATTTATCTAGAAGGAGCTTGTATTTTTTTATCCCCTTAATGATATTTGTATTAGATTCACTTTTACGGAATATAGTTACATGTCTCCCATTGACACCTATTACTTTTTTATCGTGGAATCCCTTTCCATTGAAACGAGCAGTCCACTACACTTTTCAATACATGTAAATAAACAATATGTCTACATATTATCTGAACCCATGGCAAGGGGACACTCTTTAGGCATATGTTGAGCTTATTAATATGTATGGATATACATACATCAACAGCACTACTGTGCGTATAGCAACGTGTGAAAAGGGTATAATAATTTTTTTCTGCATCTTTTATTTTGCTTTTCCTGCGGCTTTTGGATTATAACTCTCCTTACATTATTGAGATTATTATTTGCATATTATTTACATATTATTTATTATGTAGGGGCATATGTGTTTGGGTCTTATGTTCAGTAATGTGCAAAGGTTTTAGGCAGGTATGGAAAAAATGTAAGAAAAGTGCTAAAAAAAAAGTAAGAATGCTTTCCAAAATTTGAAATGTTAATGGTTTATTTTTGTCAATGAATAAAATTAAGTGAATGAACAAAAGAGAAATCTAAGTGAAATCAATATTTAGATGAAGAGTTCTGGAAGAGATGATATTTCCACTACAGAGCCCTGATCTCAACATCATCGAGTCTGTCTGGGAATATATGAAGAGACAGAAGGTTTTGAGAAAGCTTACATCCACAGATGATCTGTGGTTACTTCTCCAAGATGTTTGGAACAACCTCCCTGCTGAGTTCCTTCAAAAACTGTACAGTCATGGCCAAAAGTTTTGAGAATGACACAAATATTATATTTTCACATGATCTGCTGCGCTCTGGTTTTTATGTGTGTTTGTCAGATGTTTTTATCACATACAGAAATATAATTGCATTCATATTATGAGGAACAGAAGCTTATATTGACACTTAGAATGAGTTTATGCAGCAAGTCAATATTTGCAGTGTTGACCCTTCTTCTTCAGGACCTCTGCAATTCTCCCTGGCATGCTCTCAATCAACTTCTGGACCAAATCCTGACTGATAGCAGTGCATTCTTGCAGAATCAATGCTTTAATTTTGTCTGAATTTGTTGGTTTTTGTTTGTCCACCCGTCTCTTGATGATTGACCACAAGTTCTCAATGGGATTAAGATCTGGGGAGTTTCCAGGCCATGGACCCAAAATCTCTATGTTTTGTTCCCTGAGCCATTTAGTTATCACCTTTGCTTTATGGCAAGGTGCTCCATCATGCTGGAAAAGGCATTGTTGAGCACCAAACTGCTCTTGGACGGTTGGGAGAAGTTGCTCTTGGAGGACATTCTGGTACCATTCTTTATTCATGGCTGTGTTTTTAGGCAAGACTGTGAGAGAGCCGATTCCCTTGGCTGAGAAGCAACCCCACACATGAATGGTTTCAGGATGCTTTACAGTTGGCATGAGACAAGACTGGTGGTAGCGCTCACCTCTTCTTCTCTGAATAAGCTGTTTTCCAGATGTTCCAAACAATCGAAAAGGGGATTCATCAGAGAAAATGACTTTACACCAGTCCTCAGCAGTCCACTCCCTGTACCTTTTGCAGAATATCAGTCTGTCCCTGA
This sequence comes from Leptodactylus fallax, assembly GCA_947044405.1. Classification (NCBI taxonomy): domain Eukaryota; kingdom Metazoa; phylum Chordata; class Amphibia; order Anura; family Leptodactylidae; genus Leptodactylus; species Leptodactylus fallax. Next base: position 615,694 of record CAMRHE010000352.1, read on the forward strand.
TGTTTTTTCTGGAGAGAAGTGGCTTCTTTGCTGCCCTCCTTGAGACCAGGCCTTGCTCCAAGAGTCTCCGCCTCACAGTGCGTGCAGATGCACTCACACCTGCCTGCTGCCATTCCTCAGCAAGCTCTGCACTGCTGGTAGCCCGATCCCGCAGCTGAAACACTTTTAAGAGACGGTCCTGCCACTTGCTGGTCTTTCTTGGGCGCCCTGGAGCCTTTTTGGCACCAATGGAACCTCTCTCCTTGAAGTTCTTGATTGCGATAGATTGTTGACTGAGGTGCAATCTTTCTAGCTGCAATACTCTTCCCAGTTAGGCCATTTTTGTGCAGTGCAGTGATGACTGCACGTGTTTCTTTAGAGATAACCATGGTTAACAGAATGATGGCAAGCACCAGCCTCCTTTTAAAGTGTCCAGTGGTGTCATTCTTACTTAATCATGACAGATTGATCTCCAGCCCTGTCCTCATCAACACCCACACCTGTGTTAATGGAGCAATCACTGAAACGATGTTAGGTGGTCCTTTTAAGGCAGGGCTGCAATGATGTTGAAATGTGTTTTGGGGGATAAAGTTCATTTTCTAGGCAAATATTGACTTTGCAAGTAATTGCTGTTAAGCTGATCACTCTTTATAACATTCTGGAGTATATGTAAATTGCCATTAGAAAAACTGAAGCAGTAGACTTTGTAAAAATTAATATTTGTATCATTCTTAAAACTTTTGGCCATGACTGTATGCAAGTAAACCTGTAATTGATGCTGTTTCAAAAGGAAAGGGTGCTCACATACCAACCACAATACTAATACTAACTTTTGTTCATTCATTTCATTTTGTAAATTGACCAAAAAATAAAATATTAACACTTCTATTTTTGAAAGGACTTTTACTTTGCAGGTGAATAGCATTGTTGATTATAAGAAACCTAGTGATATATCTTATCAAACAGAAATGCCTCTTTATGCTCTTATAAGTGTTAAAAATCTCTGCTATCTGCAATCTGTCTCAAGACAAACTGCAGTTCCCATGACTCAAATAACTCAAGTCTATAGAAGTCTATAGAGAGGGGAGGAGGAGGAGTGAGCAGGAAGTGCAAGAGATTAAAGATAAAAACAAGCATAGAGTTACACTAGGTTCACACTAGCGTTCGAGTCTCCGTAGGAGACTTTGTCCCAGATTCCGCTTAAAATTGGCAGAGAGAAAAGTCCTGCAAGGACGACTTTCTCTCCACCGGTTTCAGTAAGTAAACGGCGGAAACCGGAGCGAAACACAGCTGACCCCATTATAGTCTAGGGATTCCATGTGTAACCACTTTTTAAGCGGACAGGATTTCCATCTTTCAGGTCCCCATGTGGACCTGAAGGACGGAAACTTGAATGCTAGTGTGAACCCAGTGTTACTTATGAAGCTTTCAATCACAACCAAAGCACTTTACTCACATCAGAACAGGTCATAACTTTGTTATATATGTCCTGCTTAGTCCTGGGGTTGTTTCTGAGTGAGTGAGAGAGAGACAGTTAGAGAGTTGATTCCTCCTCAGCTCACTGTATGCTGTGTTTGGTAAATGGTCACCATCCACCAGCTCAAAAAGAAATGAAAACTACAGATACAGCATTCAGAGGGGGAAACTGCTAGTTAATGCAAAATATAAGTCATATATTGACTGGAAATAGTGTTACTTCTCATGTACATACATACAAATAACAGCTTAACCTGAAAAGTCTGCAACAACAGGTTTGCTTTAACAAATGGGACAAACACTGACTCTCAGATTATTATTTGGTTTGGTCCCTTACATTTTGGTCATTTTGTTTTTTGGTCCTTTATTTCATTGGTTGATTTGCAGATATTACTATGATACAATTAAATTGATAACTTTAGTTTAGAAATCTTAGAATACTATGTAGAGTGTAATTGAACATAATCAATAGGTGACCGAAACTTAATGAAAGAAGTTATATTTCGTTTTGATGTCTTTTGAAAGAACAGCTGAGGTTCCAGCAGTGACCCAGGAGGACCTTCCCTTGCATCCCCTTAAAATAGCAGAAATACAGCTGTTAATGGCGCCACTCCTCACAGGAGTCTGCACTTTTCTGTTGTCCCAGTCACACCTGTCATTGCTGAGAGGGGATTATAATCACATAACAACAATATCTCCTGACCATCCGTGTCTCCTTTAACAACCATAAAACAAAAAAATTTGTAGCCTTGCAAACACCCTAATCCTCTGTGGTATGTTAGATGGTTTTGTTGTGCGTTTCATAGTCCGGAGAACACATGACCAGATATCGCATTTCACTGTGCTGTGATTGAAAAAGCAGGAATGAGGAAGAGAATGGTATTGTCCTTATGGAAATGTATTCAGCCTTCACATACACTTCATGCTATGTACAGGTGCTTTTATGAACTGGCTATTTATATTCGGGGTTCCAAATACTTCTTTATATTTTTTTCTTTATCAAAGTGAATCCCTTGAGTTATTTCATAATAAAAAGATGTACCTTCAATTTATTTCCAGGAGTAAATATCATACATATGTATAGTGCAATATAGATTAAAGAGTTTATCTAGGCTAAAAAATTTATTAACTAGAGATGGGCAAACCTCTCAAGATTTGTTTCGTGTTCGGGTTCGGTGTCTTGGGTCACTGATTCATTTCAAGTCGAAAAAGTTTGGTACGAACCACACCTTAAATTGGCTTAAAACATAGCGTAGAATACTGTTATGGATTCTAGGAACCTATCTATCGAATTTATAGCTCTCTAAGGCAAACACAGCCGAAGATATGTCACAGTGAAAAGTGACATTATTATTCACTAGAGTCTCTTCAGACCCCAGAGTATAATAGGTGGAGGCCCAAGGAGGTGTAAAAAATTAAAAAAAAATATTCATACTCACCTTCCGTTACCTCTTTGGGCCTCCTCGTGGCGTCTGGCGCTTTTCTGGTGATGTTTGGCGAATCTTTTGTGACATCATTGGCCCGGGGGTCACAGCTGAGGCCTGTGATTGGGCCACCAGTGGTCACATGGGTACGCCAAGCATTATGACATCATGACGCTCAGCGTGTAGGTCACTGCTGAAGCCCAATCATAGGCCTCAGCGCTGAGCCTGGGTCAATGACATTACAGAAAAAAAAAAATTAACAATTTGGAATATTCAGGTCAAACCCGGCTTGGTACGAACCAATTGGCCCATCTCTATTATTAACCTTCCAAACCACTTTGCTTGATGTAATTGGCTGAGAGTGAACAAAAGCCTCTTTCCTTTCCTTGGAGCTGATTTTGAGGTGGATTCTGTGAACCTACCCTTAGTTTATAAATTATACATAGTACAGGATAAGCATGTTTGAGATTAAAATGTATATAGTATGAGCAATGCGCAATATCGATTGGCAGAAACTTTCCAGCAAAAAATAAAGAACTGAAGAATTTTTAATACTTGGATTGTGGTTGGAGATGTCTCTTCCTAGGCCAAAAATGGAAATAACTTTAGAATAGATTCATTTATTGCTAGTTTATTGATATTGTCCGTCAGTTTTGATGCCGGGATTCGCGTCATTAATCAGACATTTATCATTCAGGCTGCATTTTGGCCTTTAGTCTCAAAGGTTTTTGTTGTATGAAATGCATAACAGTAACACAGCAAATCTCAGTACAAAATAGTGTCAAGTACAAATGGGAAGAGAGAATGGCATATAGAGTAATAACATGAACATAAGAGCCATCTCTACATTCCAGGTTAGATGATAATGTAAGTATGAATATTGTCTATAAAACAATAAGGTATAAAACAAGGGACAATACAAATCGAAAAGGAGAACAAAGCATAGGGGAAATAAACAAATATATTGAAATAAATTGATAAACAGATAAGAAATTAAACAAAAAGTGTAGTTAAGCACTGCTTCCAACATTAAGGGCGTATCATGGGGGGGGACATAGAAAACCAAGACTAGTCATCTGAGGTAGGGCTGGCTCCGGGTCTGTGTGTGTGACAGATCCTCAGTGGGCCCCTTTTAGAGCAACCCATGTGCACCGCAGCAAAAAAACTACCGAAATTGGGTGTTTTTTTTTTTTGCTGAGGCAGACCTACTGGAGTGGACTGTAATACAGTCCAGTCCATACAAGTAGATAGAATCTGTTCAGAGATCAGAAAGTAAAGAGGAATTTTAGGCAGACATCTGCCCTGGATTCCTCTTTATTTTCTGCCCCCCGACTCACGGTGGTGGATGCAGAGCATCATCATGCCCTTGCGGCTATTCACCACTGATTAGGCCCAAATAAATGGGTCTTAAGCCACAGCCTCCGAATCAGCTGCAGAATCCGCGGCAGCTGATTCGGAGCGTCCTGCACTAATTGTTTTCAATGGGAGATAGAATGAGGGAATAATCTGCTGCTGATTTGGGGGCAAAATCTGTGGCAAAATCAGCGCCAGATTCCACCATGTGAACAGGGCCTCATTCTGTTAGTGCAATGAACGCTTTCATCTGTATTAATGGAAGTGCTCAATGCAGAAACGGAGTTGGCCCTCACAGATACATATATATATATATATATATATACAGTCATATGAAAAAGTTTGGGCACCCCTATTAATCTTAATCATTTTTAGTTCTAAATATCTGGGTGTTTGCAACAGCCATTTCAATTTGATATATCTAATAACTGATGGACACAGTAATATTTCAGGATTGAAATGAGGTTTATTGTACTAACAGAAAATGTGCAATATGTATTAAACCAAAATTTGACCGGTGCAAAAGTATGGGCACCTCAACAGAAAAGTGACATTAATATTTCGTAGATCCTCCTTTTGCAAAAATAACAGCCTCTAGTCGCTTCCTGTAGCTTTTAATCAGTTCCTGGATCCTGGATGAAGGTATTTTTGACCATTCCTCTTTACAAAACAATTCCAGTTCAGTTAAGTTTGATGGTCGCCGAGCATGGACAGCCCGCTTCAAATTATCCCACAGATGTTCAATGATATTCAGGTCTGGGGACTGGGATGGCCATTCCAGAACATTGTAATTGTTCCTCTGCATGAATGCCTGAGTAGATTTGGAGCTGTGTTTTGGATCATTGTCTTGCGGAAATATCCATCCCCGGCATAACTTCAAATTCGTCACTGATTCTTGTACATTATTCTCAAGAATCTGCTGATACTGAGTTGAATCCATGCGACCCTCAACTTTAACAAGATTCCCGGTGCCGGCATTGGCCACACAGCCCCAAAGCATGATGGAACCTCCACCAAATTTTACAGTGGGTAGCAAGTGTTTTTCTTGGAATGCTGTGTTTTTTGGACGCCATGCATAACGCCTTTTGTATGACCAAACAACTCAATCTTTGTTTCATCAGTCCACAGGACCTTCTTCCAAAATGAAGCTGGCTTGTCCAAATGTGCTTTTGCATACCTCAGGCGACTCTGTTTGTGGCGTGCTTTCAGAAACGGCTTCTTTCGCATCACTCTCCCATACAGCTTCTCCTTGTGCAAAGTGTGCTGTATTGTTGACCGACGCACAGTGACACCATCTGCAGCAAGATGATGCTGCAGCTCTTTGGAGGTGGTCTGTGGATTGTCCTTGACTGTTCTCACCATTCTTCTTCTGTGCCTTTCTGATATTTTTCTTGGCCTGCCACTTCTGGGCTTAACAAGAACTGTCCCTGTGGTCTTCCATTTCCTTACTATGTTCCTCACAGTGGAAACTGACAGGTTAAATCTCTGAGACAACTTTTTGTATCCTTCCCCTGAACAACTATGTTGAACAATCTTTGTTTTCAGATCATTTGAGAGTTGTTTTGAGGAGCCCATGATGCCACTCTTCAGAGGAGATTCAAATAGGAGAACAACTTGCAATTGGCCACCTTAAATACCTTTTCTCATGATTGGATACACCTGGCTATGAAGTTCAAAGCTCAGTGAGGTTACAAAACCAATTTTGTGCTTCAGTAAGTCAGTAAAAAGTAGTTAGGAGTATTCAAATCAATAAAATGATAAGGGTACCCAAATTTTTGCACCGGTCAAATTTTGGTTTAATACATATTGCACATTTTCTGTTAGTACAATAAACCTCATTTCAATCCTGAAATATTACTGTGTCCATCAGTTATTAGATATATCAAATTGAAATGGCTGTTGCAAACACCCAAATATTTAGAACTAAAAATGATTAAGATTAATAGGGGTGCCCAAACTTTTCCAAATGCCGGTTTATATAATATATATATATATAAATTTATAGGGGGGGGGAAAAAATTTTCCCCCCCCCCCTCCTGCCGCGCCCCCCCCCACAAAAAAAAGAGGGGGGGGGGTGGTTGGCACGTTAGGGGGACCCCACCAATGGAAAAAAAAAAAAGAAAAAAAATATACAAAATTTCTCTTTTTTTTTTTTTTTTTTTCTTGCAAATTATGGTGGAAAATAAGTATTTGGTCACCTACAAACAAACAAGATTTCTGGCTCTCACAGACCTGTAACTTCTTCTTTAAGAGGCTCCTCTGTCCTCCACTCATTACCTGTAGTAATGGCACCTGATTGAAATTGTTATCAGTATAAAAGACACCTGTCCACAACCGCAAACAGTCACACTCCAAACTCCACTATGGTGAAGACCAAAGAGCTGTGGAGGGACACCAGAAACAAAATTGTAGACCTGCATCAGGCTGGGAAGACTGAATCTGGAATAGGCAAGCAGCTTGGTGTGAAGAAATCTATGTTCTCATTTATGTGGATGATATTTTGATTTGTTTCAAGCAAGAAGGGGATGAAGGAGAAATACTCCAAACCCTAAATCAGCATTTTGAGACCAAAGATCTTGGCAACGTAAATAATTATCTTGGCATTCAGATTGAGAGAGAGGAAGATGGCAGCTTCTTTCTGAACCAGAAACACAAAATACAAGAGATAATTGAGACATTTGGAATGGAAGATGAAAACCAGTAAAATCTCCCATGGAAACCAACTACCTGAAGAAGATAGACAGCCAAGATACACCACTACCAACTAACACTCAGTACAGGAAAGCAATAGGGAAATTGCTGTACATTAGCACTGCTACAAGGCCTAACATTGCAGCAGCAGTCGGAATCCTATGCAGAAAGACTTCAACACCAAGTCAGATGGACTGGAATGCTGTGAAGTGAGTCATTCGCTATCTTAAAGGGACTTTACACTACCAGCTACAGTAAAGTTACCAGCAAGTGACGAAAGCACCCTGACACGATATGTGGATGCCGATTGGGCCGGAGATACCAATGACAGAAAATCCACAAGTGGGTACCTGTTTCTTCTATCAGGAGGTGATATCTGTTGGACTAGTAGAAAGCAACTTTCTGTTACACTATCATCTACTGAAGCAGAGTATGTTGCAGCAGCGCAGGCAAGTCAAGAAGTCATATGGTTGAGACAACTATTAAAAGACTTGGGTCAACCACAGATGAAACCAACGAGAATCTTTGAGGACAATCAAGGATGTCTTGCACTTGCACAGATGGAAAGAGTTAGCTCGCGAACCAAACACATTGATGTGAAGTACCATTTTCTGAGGGATCTTCAAGACCAGGGACTTCTTGAGTTACTTTATTGCCGGACTGAGGATATGACAGCAGATATCCTTACCAAGCCCCTGACTGCTGAAAGACACTCGAGGCTTACAAAGAAGATGGGCCTAACAGACTAAGCCTTAGCTGTTGAGAAGAGGTGTTGGAGATATACAACAGCCAGATTTGTCTCTATATTTGCTGGATTAACTGCAGTTCACATTTATGACACTAGATGTAGCTGTTACTAAATGTTTATCTGTAGACACTCTGTATTTTTGTTGTTTAGATGCTGGTTGATATACAGTGTGTGTGCTCAACTGGATCTGTTATTCACCATGTGAGGTGATCTTCTCTTACTGCACTCATGTTTCAGTAAAGTTTTGTTCTTGTTACTGTATATACAACTGTCTATCTGGTTTTGACTCTGCCACATCCAGCAATCGCACTCTGCAACACCTGCAGTGCAAGACGTGTCCCCCTGCTGGATGTTCCAGAAGAGTACTGGGAGAATGTCATATGGTCAGATGAAACCAAAGTTTGGGAGAAACATAACTCGTCATGTTTGGAGGAGAGTGAATGCTGAGTTGCACCCAAAGAATACCATACCTACTGTGAAGCATGGGGGTGGAAACATCATGCTTTGGGGCTGTTTCTCTGCAAAGGGACTAGAACAACTGATCCGTGTACATGAAAGAATGAATGGGGCCATGTATCGTGAGATTTTGAGTTCAAACCTCCTTTCATCAGCAAAGGCATTGAAGATGAAACGTGGCTGGGTCTTTCAGCATGACAATGATCCCAAGCACACCGCCAGGGCAATGAAGGAGTGGCTTCGTAAGAAGCATTTCAAGGTCCAGGAGTGACCTAGCCAGTCTACAGATCTCAACCCCATAGAAAATGTTTGGAGGGAGTTGAAAGAACGTGTTGCCCAGCAACAGCCCCAAAACATCACTGCTCTAGAGGAGATCTGCATGGAGGAATGGGCCAAAATTCTTAAAAAATCAGACAATGTGATTTTCTGGATTTGTTTTCTCATTTTGTCTCTCATAGTTGAGGCTTACCTATGATGTCAATTACAGGCCTCTCTCATCTTTTTAAGTGGGAGAACTTGCACAATTCACGCCAAAGTAACCATTTTAACTGTATTAATCCGACCAATCCAGGAAAGAGTAGGGAAAATTCCATGTGGTCAGATCTTTTATTAATTTCAGAATGAGAGTTGTATAGTTCCATTTAGAGACACTTTCAAGTGAATTGCAATGGCAGATTCCAAGATAGGGGATATATCTTTCCCGCGTCTGGAAGCCAAAATTAAGGGAAATAAGTTGTCCAGTAGCAGTTGGAATATTACAATGTAAAATTTCTAATTTAGATGCACACAGTCTAAGACCCGATAGCTGTGTGAAGCGCGTAAGGGTATTAATTAGGTTTGGGAGTGTGATCAGTGGTTTAGTCATAGCAAGCAACATAGCATCAGCAAAAAGGTTAACTTTATATTCATGACCTCCAATACACAATCATGCTATATCAGGGTTCCATCCCTGGCGCTGTGTGTTGGTCCAGTGTATGACGCTGCCGTCCTGGCATAAATTCCACCTGAGTGAACTAAGGACAGAAGTAAGCAGTTTAGGTGGGGCGCCAAAATATAGGAAAAAAAAATTCAATCTTTAAATTCAAAAGCGAGATTGGCCTATAATTAGCATGAGTAGTATTGTCTTTATTAGTTTTAGGGATCACTGTGATTAGCACTCTGAGTATGTCCTGGGGAAACTTACCACCCTGTAGAATATAGTTGCACATGTGCTGCTGATGTGGTGCAAGTATGTCTTTAAATTTTTTTATAATACATGGATGAAAAACCATCAGGGACTGGGGCTTTACCGTTCTTGAGTGTCAATTGATAAATCAATTTCCTCTCTATTGATTGTTGTATTTAAGGCAAAGGACTTAAATACAAGGATATGCAAAAAGAGGTTATTACAGACGGTTGAGCGGATGTAACGTCTGATAAAACTGATGAAATTGTTTATATATTACTTTGGGATTGGAAGTGACAGAGCCTCCCAGCTCCTGTATTTGATAAACTGTATTTAGCCGCTGTCAAACCTTCATTTTGTAGACCAGTAATTTATCTGGTATGTTAGTGTATTTATAAACTTTGGCCTGAGTCCAAGGAATAGGCCATTACATCCTTCAATAGTTTTAATCAGGTACCTTATTGGACTTTTCTAATTCTAACTTAAGAAGTCTATGTTCCAGGTCTGATTGCACTTTGTTTCGAGCACCTTTCATAATATTAACACACCTAAGGACAGTTTTATGGGCAGCCCAATTAATAGCTAGATTAGTATCTGATGCCTTATTATGCTTTAAAAATTCTATAAAAAGAATGTGAAAATCATTGTTTGAGGCCAGGACCTGTGAGTAAGGACTCGTTCAGGTGCCATTTGAAGATTAAAGTCAGCCAGCACAAGGTCATGATCTGACCATGCACACGGTATATGATGTGCATGGATAAGGGCTGGGAGGGGTGGATGCGAGTATCCAAACTATCCTAGAGTAGTGACGGTGAACGGAGGAAAGGTGTGTGGTCCTTTTTATTTCCATTCTCACCAACAGTCAACGGAATCTAACCCTTACATTTAGAGGATAGCTTATCTGCTGGGGGTGGGGAGATCAGTCAAATATAGCATTAAATTAGAAATTAAAACCACACTATCCTAGAACAGGAGAGTTGCCCTATTATGCTACATAACTCACTGAAGAAAGGAACCGGGCAATCATTGGGGTCATATGAGTTAACAAGGTGCAAGGGTTGATTATACAGTTGTCAGAGCATAATAATATATCGACCCTGAAGATTTGACAATGTGGAGTCCACGTGTATTGGGGATGAATTTCTAATAAAGACGGCTACTCCTTTAGTATTAATCTGACTGGACGTGTGTCCAAGCAGGTTATGACAGGAATGAACACTTAGGAATGGAGGTAGAGATTAAATGAGACTGTATCTTGGTCTTTAGTAGATAATCCTGTGCTTTTAGTGCTTACCCAGCATCATCTGTGGAACGTGCATAGATTTTCCAGAATTTAGACATTAATACTACAGATTTCCTAAACTTGTGTAAAATAAAAGTGTGGCAAATTTATCACAGTAGTAGTCCTTTACTACTCACCTCATAAAATGTGTAGTATCCCTTGTGTAGGATAAAGTGCCTTAATGGAGGTTAAAGGAGGTTATCAGAGTGTCACTACTTTTATATACTATTCCTTCAATATAGATTGTTTCTCCCTGACACTAGGTTAACATCTGCGTTTGAGTTTCCATTCTTCGGGTCTGCTTGGGGACCCAAAAAATGGAAACCCCATCCACTTAAATATTATGGGGTCCTCCGGGTTTCCACCCGAAAAATGTGGAGAGAAAAATCGTACGTGCAGAACTGTTCTCTCCACATTTTTCAAGTGGAATGGGGAACGGAATCCTCAAGTGCTCAATGAGCGCAGATGTGAAACCAGCATACGGATTATTCCCAAAAATCTACAGCACTAGTTCACTGGACTAGATCTATCCCCTTAATGAACATACCAACACTGTTACAAGACTCAGCATATGCTAAAAAGACCCTACCGTGTGCTCATTTCACAGACATGACTTTTACATGTGTTGTGTTACACAGATCCTATAGCAGGGGTAGGCAACCTTCAGCACTCCAGCTGTTGTAAAGCTACAACTCCCAGCATGCATACTTGCTCTGCTATTCTTGGAACTCCCATGGAAGTGAATGGAGCATGTTGGAAGTTGTAGTTTCACAGCAGCTTTAGTGCCGAAGGTTGCTGACCCCTGTCCTATATATTCCCTCATAGAGGCTTTCTTATAGACCAAACACCAAACTGCCCAAAACCTGGCAAACCAGAGGTTTTGGACTATGGTTAAATGCATCGTTCTAGATCATTTAAAGAACTTTGTGCCTTTTAATCCTTAGTGGGGAAGTTTTGGCTGGATAGACCTCTCTGTATACAGATGCACAAGAGGTAGCGTAAAGTTATTACACTGTGTTGCAGCTGTTGCCCTGAAAGCCCTCTTACGACTAAGGCCCCACGTTGCGGAAATGCAGCTTTTTTTGTTGCAGATTTTGTTGCGGTTTTTTGAGCCAAAGTCAGGAGTGGATTTACCAAAAGGGAAACGTCTAAGATCTTCCTTTATATTTTCCATCCCTTTTCAAGCCACTCCTGACTTTGGCTCAAAAAACCGCAGCAAAATCTGCAACAAAAAAAGCTGCGTTTCTGCAACGTGGGGCCTTAGCCTACAGGTCTGGATACAGCCTCAGTCCCCCCTTCCCCTTTCTTTAAAAGGTTATTCCTATAGAAGCTGACCCAAGTCAGAGGGTAAAGTGCAACATTTCTTTGAGGTTTGGGAGAATTTTATTCAGGCACTGACAGACAGAATACAATGTAAGATTACACAACATTTCTGTTTGCTAACTTGATACCTAGAAAAGAAAGACCCTCCCATACAGGTATATAAGTTTTAGATGATGTCATTAATTGAGCAGTGTTTTTTGTTTTTTCTTAATTTAAGCAGCATGTGCTGCATCTCTGGGACTGCCATTGTTATTGTTTTAGTTTATTGTTTCTTTATACTAAGAAGTCCAGGAAGTGAGGACTAACAATTTCTAATCTGCATAGACTCTACCTTTTGACTTTCAAGAATCCGATATAACAACTGTGTATGTCTTAGACACGTTTAATTTTACTGTATTTTTGTAAAGACGTAACGTTGTGTGTAAAACACAATCAAAACAAAAACACAATTTGGCACACAGTTTTGCACTCTAAACCATGCCCAGTTTTCAGTTAAGCCATGCCTACTTATCTAGACACATTTGAGAAGTGTTGAGTGTGTCAGAAACATCTATTCTTTTTGGTCCATTTATTTATTTAAAAACTGATATATGAATCTGTGTGCCAAAATTGTGGCATAGTTTGCTGTACAATAAACCAGAAATCAGATGCAGCCATAATAAATAATGTAGGATTTTGATGGTAAACCACTGGCAAAAATTTCATAACAGTCATTCCCTTACGTCCAACAGCAGCACAATATGGGGTATTTCTGCCCCTGTGTGCTGGCAGGACAGGCGGAATTTTTAATTTACATAATTAATTAAGTGATACTCCCCTATAAGAGGCAAAGGAGACCTCCCCCCACTGTGTTTTTTTCTGTCCTGTGTGGTAGGACAGGTGGAGGGAGGCTCTTTGTCCTCCCATTTTTTCCTAAAAAGGATTTGGAGGGTTAACTACATTTTAGTAACTTTTCTCCTCTTCTGCTGTTCATCTCTTTCCTTGGGAGCTTTTTACTCCTGAAGCTTCCTTGTTTCTCCCTGCTGCGCTCTCTGTCTGTGGCCATTCTGAGCTGGGTGCCTGCCCTTGTCGGATCTCAGGTGAGATGTTTGCGGCTGGGCAGGTTGTGCATGCTGTGTGTGTCTGCTTCTGAGCTTTGGAGGCTGTGTTGCAGGGTTAATATAAACCCGAAGAGCTCCTGGCCTGGCTGAGCTCTTCAGCAGAGCTTATGCTTCAGGTTTTTGTGCTCAACTACAACAGATCACAGCTTCTCAGACACAAGATCCCTACACTGCCTTCTGATACAGTTATGGTTCAATCCCAGACTGCCACAAAAACACACCGCACTTGCTATAGCAGTGGAATTAAAGCAAGGAGAAAGAGAAAGGTTCACTTCAGCTCCGGAACTTTTTTGCAGGTCCTGTTTTCCTGGGACCGTTTTTTTTCTGTTACACTTCTGTAGCCTACTTTCTGTACTGCTGTATTGCGCTACCGGACTACTTTAGGCCAAACTCTTTACTGCTGTAGTGGTATTAAAGACCCCATTGTTAAGGGTCTCTAAAAGAGTTTGTGTATATAAATTTTATGGGTAAGTAGGTTTCTACCTATTTAAACGTTCCCCCTGAGACAATGGTTGTCTCTTATATAGGGGAGGCCTCTGTACACTTCCTTTTGTTTGCTACTGTCTGCATTTTTTCCAGTCTCCTGATGCAGTTCTGACTGATGTCCTCCTCTGCTTCCGGTGGCAGCGGCAACTCCTTGAGGGAAAGTTCCTCTAAGCTGAAACATTTCGCTTATACAGAGTGCGACATTCCTCTGCCTGATGGTATGATGAGTGTGAAAAACATCCGGGACTCGATTTCTCAGATCTCTAAGAAGCCTCGTACTGAGAGACATTCTCAGTCAGGAATTTCACATACTCAACGAGACGCACTCATCTGATGACACATCGGAAAATTCCAGCAGACCTCTTTTTTCCTTGGTAAGGATGCCTAGGCTGCTGAAGTCCATCTGGTCAGAGACCGTGATGTTGAACTTGGGGAAGCCTCTAGTTCTACCAATAAAGGGCCTAGGTCCTTCCAAGTGGACGTGACACTGGATAAAGCTTTGACAGAGGAGTGGAGACATCCCAAAAAGTGCAACCTATTTATCCTGGAGATTTAGGACCCTATTTCCCTCAATAGGATTGTTGGGTCCCCCCGCCTAAGGTGGATATGGCGGTAACTAAATTGCTCCACTGCACTCCGCAAGTTGGCTCCAATCTCCAAGTCTCTATATATAGACACATGGAGTGCACCCTTAGAAGGGCTTATTCCTCGGCCTCTGCTCAGGTTTCTGTGGGCATCGCCACCAATGAGCTAGTGAATAAGCTGCGCTCCGATCTGACCCAACTGAAGTGGGACATTGACTTCGGAGTCTCCAGATGATCTATTATACCTTATGAGTCAGTTTCCTTGGCGGCAGACTATCTAGCGGAAGTTTCCATACACCAAGCCAAGATGGCCGCCAAATCTCTGGCCCTCTCTACAGCTGCTAGAAGGCCATTATGATTGAAGCCTTGGAGAGCGGACAATGCGTCCAAGTATAACTTATGCTCCCTACCCTTTGAGCTGTGTAAACATTTTAGCAGAGGCCTGGACGACATCATGGAAGGTCTTGTGATAAAAAGGATAAGTGCCTTCCGCAGTCTTTTAGAGGAAAAGCAGGACCTTCTGGCCGGGGAAAAAGTTATCAGCAACCACCTAAATCAACGCTCCAATATCAGAGGCGTGCTAGATATCAGTTGAGAGGGGCTGAACGTAAAGTTCCCCAAGGAAGGGGACAGAAAGAAGCCTGGCTGTTGTCGCCAGCTTCTCGCCTCCTGTAGCGGCAAATATTCCTTTTGGGGGATGCCTCTCCCCTTTTTTTCTCTCCTTCTGGCTGGAGAAGATATAAGACCTTTGGTCTTACAAGTAATACAGCGGGGTTATGCGGACGATTTTCTTCACCCGTCATAAGACAGATTCATTGCAACCCACTTTCTTCCTTCACTGAAGCAGGTTATACTGGAAAATTCCATTCTGGAATACCTGGGCCTTGAAAAAAGGTTTGGGGTCTACTCTCTAGACTTCGTACTACCAATATATGATTATAGTCCTAATATATCTGTCTCTTCTTAGAGAAGAGCGTTTCCGACGGGAGACCGGGAAGTTGGTCACATCCTTTTCTGCAAAGCAATGTTCTTATCACCCTTGACCTAAAGGATGCATACTTACATGTTCCAGTTATCCTCCTCACAGAAGGTATCTATGAATTGCTGTATCAATTGCTGGCCACAGGTGACATTTCCAGTTTGCGGCTCTGCCATTCAGCATTTCCTCGGCTCCCCACACCTTTACCTAGGTGGTGGCTCCAGTAACAGCTGCACTCAGACTTCAAGGTCTATTCATAGTGCCATATTGGACAACTGGCTTATAAAAGCCTAGTCAGAAACCATCCTGCTCCAGCACCTGCAGACAACTGTGTCTTTCTCCAGTATCTAGGCTAATAACCGGGAGAAGTCAGAGGTAATTCCTTCCACACGATAGAAGTCCCTGAGGTTCAGAATGACTCTGTTTGCCTAGAAATTTCTTTACCTTCGACAAGGAGAGAAAAGATAATCAGAGTGCTTCAGTATCTTCTCGAGACACTTGGATGTTTATCAGAGCAACTAAGAGAGTCCTAGGCCTCATGTCAGCCTCAGCCGATGCAGTCCCTTGTGCTTTATGGCATATGCGTCCCCTCCAGTCAGAAGTACTGGGGGTCTGAAATCATGGCCCTCTGAGTCTTGATAAAAGGATCAGATTTTCTCCTAGAACCCGTCTTTCTCTCAACTGGTGGATAAACCCAAAAGTCGGATGTCCACGGTCCAACCTCGTTGGACCCTGTTGACTGATGCATCCTTTTCAGGATGAGGAGTCCATCTGTACAAGAAGACCGTACAAGGAGTCTGGAGCAGGCTAGAAAAGATGACATCATCCATCTGGAGGGAACTCAGAGCAGTTACCTGGCACTCCTCCATTCTTCTCTTCTCAGAGGAAGAGCTGTCAAGATCCGGTCTGTCAGCTTGGTGACCATAATAAACAGGAAATCATCAGATAATTATCCCTCTTCAGGGAGGCAGGTCTGATTTTCAACTGGGCAGAGAAAAATCTGACCCATCTCTCCGCAGTTCACATCAAGGGCTCCTTGAACATAGTAGCGGATCAGTTGAGTCAGGGTCTTACCGTATGAGGAGAATGGTCTCTCAATCAAGAGTGTTCCACCAGATCACCCTGAAGTGGGGTCTCCCGGAAGTAGACCTCATGGTGACCAGACTCAACGCCAAGGTAGAGACATTCTGCTCACTGTATCAGGAGGACTATCCCTTGGCAGTGGATGCCCTGTCCATCCCTTGGAGGTCCAGGCTGACGTACATCTTCCCTCCACTTAACATGATACCAAGAGTATTGATGAAAGTCAGACAGGACCAAGCCTCTGTGATAACCAAAAAGAGCTTGGTGTTCCCAACTCATGCTCATGAGTCGAGTCATGAGTCGAGGGATCTATTGGAGGATTCCCCCAATCCAGAACCTGGTTTTCCAAGGAACTCAGAAGTGCCAGGATCTGAGAAGATTCAACCTGACAGCCTGAAGGTTGCTCAGTCCCTATGGAAATCTAGAGGACTGTTAGAAGTCGTCCTGAAGACCCTTTCCTGCGCAAGAGCAGAATCCACCAATAAAAGCTACCTAAGGATAGGTAATACGCTTTAATAGAGAAACAAAAACAACAACGCCGAGCAGCACATAGGGTATTATTGTTTTTCAAAAAGTTATGATGATAATAGTGATAAATGACACAATGAAATTGTGTTATAAATATGTAATATATAGGGTGACTAGGACGTGTCCACTATTAAAGGTTGAGAGTTGGTGGATGAACGTAGGGTGTGGGTTCACAGTATATGAGCTTACAATTGATGGGGTCTGGTGTGTACCAATGTGTGCGATGTGCGATGACAATCCTGTGAATTAGAACACCGGTATTGATGGACTCTCACCTTATAAGCAAAAGTGTGATCACAAATGATAGAGTGGACTGGTCCAATGTATGTCACGGTATGTGGGAGCTGCGGAACCTCTAAGCGTCAGGATCTCCTGGATCCAGGCGGCATGTAGATGGGTAGGAAGAAATCCAAAAAAAGGAGGTATGTGGACCGCGCTTCACCAAAGATGCTTTATTAAACTCAATATCACAACGCGTTTTGAGGAAATAGAGTCCTCTTTATCAAGTGTATATGAGACAGCCTGGAGCCAAAGGCTATAGGAGCTGAAGTGTACATTGTGTATATTGAGTTTAATAAAGCATCTTTGGTGAAGCGTGGTCCACATACCTCCTTTTTTTGGATTTCTTCCTACCCATCTATGAATAGGTAATGTCTTCAAAGAGTGGTGTATCAGACAGAAAGTGAATAGTTCAAATCCATCTACAAGAGTGATTCTAAATTTTCTTCAGGGTGGCTTGGATAAGGGTCTTTCTCCTGCCACACTTAAGGTACAGGTTTCAGCCCTATCTACCTGCTTAAGCAAAAGTTTGTCTCAGAACCTCTTAATTCCCAGATTTCTTTAGGGTGCTATGAGACTTAGGTCAGTGGTTTAAGCTCCCATTCCACTGGGATCTATGCTTAGTTCTTTCTGGCCTCTGCAACCTGCCATTTGAACCATTGGAGGAGGTGGAGCTTAAGTTTCTGGCTTTCAAAACCACCTGTTTTGCTAGCTATCACCTCAGCAAAAAGAATACGAGAGTTGCAGGCTTTTTTCTGAAGAGCCATATATTTTTTTCCGTTAGGGTCCAGCTCAGATCCTGGGTTTAACCCTAAGGAGCCCTCTCGGGCTAATATCAACCAAGCGGTCTCCATACACTGTATATGTATGAAAATTTATCTTCTGCTTACACGGCCATTCAGAACCTCTTAATTAATACATATGGACAAAGGTCTCACGGCTTCCAAACCCTCTTTATCAAGAGGGATTAAGGTAGCAATTTCTTTTTGCTTGGGTTAACATCACCCAAATTCATCAGAGTCCATTCAACCAGGGCTGTGTCGGCCTCCTGGGCTGAGAGTCGGTCTTGCCTTTTAAGCAGTTTTGTGCAGCCGGTATTGGTAATTCCAACTAACCTTTGTTAAACACTATCGGTTAGATGTCCGTAGTTCAGAGGCTACTGCCTTTGGACATTCATACTGTACTATAATGTGAGAGAACCCTCCCTAGGGGATCTACTTGCTACATCCCCATATTGTGCTGCTGTTGGACGTAAGGGAATCATTGATTATGTAGATAATCTGTTTTCGCTTAGTCCGAACAGCAGCATAAGCTTCCCCCCCCCCCCCCTTAAGAAGGATTGTTGTTTTTTCTTTATTCTTTATAACTAACACAGTGGGGGGAGGTCTCCTTTGCCTCTTATAGGGTAGTATCACTTAATTATGTAAATTAAAAATTCCGCCTGTCCTACCAGCACACAGGGGCAGAAATACCCCATATTGTGCTGCTGTTCAGACTAAGGGAAAACAGATTATCTACATAATCAACGACTGTATCAGGAAAAGGGATAGAGGTTAGTGAATATTTATCTCTAGGTTTGCCTTTATGGTAACTTGTTCTGTATTCCCTGTTACGGAAGGGGTTGGGGAGATGTTCACAAATGTAATTCATCTAGTACAGATCTCCAGCATTTATCAGCATTAGATTAGTGACATATGGTGCTCTGGGTCTCACTTACCCTCCAGTATTAAATTTGGGTGCTGAGGATGAATGTTGCTCAATGTACAAGCCATCTGCATTTGGAGTTTATGTTAATTTTTAAAAATTTTGGCGGGATTATTTTTATATATTAATTTTATTTGCTTAGTTCCCATTCTGCTCTTAGAAACACTAAATCAGTCCTGGAGTTTTCTATAACCTAAATCAGTGGAACTCAGTAAATAGTTAATGAGTAGGAACCAGCAACAGCCTTCCTGTCCCCAGTGGATTTCCCATCATTTGCTAGAAAATGAAATGTGATATTGGAGACAGACTCCCCTGATTGTTACTGTGTGTGGAAGTTTAACTACATTCTCGGCACAGGAGCTTTATATGACCTTGCGCTGGGCTGTGTTGCATTACATTTGCAGTAGCCAAAGAGTTAAAAGGTAAAATTCATTAAGTCTTTCTTCAGTAGCAGCTGAAATATTCTGTGATGGAGATTTGTCAGAGACATCTATCATGGCGGCCCAAGTGCTGCTGGCGCCGAAACGTGAAATCAACAAAGTTTACAAAAATTAATGGTCTTTAGCTGTAGAGTTGTAAAATAAAAGCTGAATTTCCATGTAGCGACAGATGCAACCAAAGAGCTAGCTGTGGAAGTATGTGCAAGACCCAGAGATAGTCCACATTCAACTTTTGGTGCTATAATAATAATAATAACAACAGGTGATCTGCTTTTATGGGGACACAGCAGCTGCACACCACTTAACATTAATGGCAAGATAATCGGCAAAATAATTCTGCTGTAGTTCTCCAACTTCACTCAGTTGTTATTGTGAGATTTGATATTTTTTTCCTATCTTATACATGAAGTCAATTTGTTATATAAACAATTTGTTTCTAATTCGCTCTATATTTCACTTATCTGGATGTAGCCTGCAGTGTAAAGAATGGAGATTTTCATTTTGACTAAGAGGATGTTTTGAAAGCTAAGGAAAAACCTTTCTGTGATGTTGGATATTAATTGGCACTGAGCTTTTAGTACCTGTGTATCAGACCAAGAGAGCTCAGAAATGGCTGTCACTGAGTTAATAGCTCTCCACAACAATTAGCCCAGCACTGGCACCAACCACCCATCCACAGCGGAATTCCTTTAAATTTCTGACACATGGAGCCTATTAATACTCCTGGCTGGCTACAGTACACACGTTGTATGCAGAAATAGTTACTACGATTTCCCCTCTTACTGGAAAACATGTTAACATATTTTTTCTATAATCAAGCCTTACAGTGCTTGGCTCCTGTGATCATTTCATTGTGGAACAATGTGGTGGGTCATGTATACTTTTTTTTCCTTCAATAATGCTACCAGATTATAAAACCTGGACTATTAGGTTTAAGCATGACATATCATATCAGCACTCTGTCTTTGCATGTGCTGTGCAGGTGAATACAGATTATTGATGTCTGATTTTAGACATTACAGATTATGGAGAGGTTAACAGTAAAAAGGTCTATTGCTCTTTTTTTATCAGCTATTTCAGGTCAAGATAGGGTGACTGTAGAGATTTGCTCTTCAGAGTTTCTGCTTCTATTATACCTACACGGAAAACGCCAGTGTTTCCGTAGGTATGATTGACATGTTGCAATTTACAAAAAGGTTTTTGAAATCGCAGCATTTCTGCTGTGGGTTTTTTCTGCAATGTGTGGATGGGATCGCCAAAGCATACAATTACATTATCAAACAAACTTGATGATCCAACAATCAATTGTCACAAGCACAGGATCCAAGAAATCATAAAACTTAACCTTTAATGTAAATTATAATAAGGGCTGGTATAGTAAGCGTTCTCTTCTTTTGTTTTGTGTATTATTTCCAAATCCCCTGAGGATTGCCCCTCCATCTGGTTGGGACATGAAACGCGTTGGAAATGGATCTAATTTGATAGGGAGATACAGGGAGAGTTTTGGGACTGTCCTTGTTAGGACAGGAGTCATTGTGGGACATACGTGAGAGATAGAGTATAATTATACCAGCCCTTCATCTGTAAGTCCCGTTGAGTCCCCAACGTCTCTCAGTAGGTCCGGGTAAGACCGTTCCCTTTTTTTTATCTAGAGCACGGTTTGGTTTGTGCACATTAATTGGTGATATTCTCTGACCGTCTTAAATATTTATTATTATAATTTACATTAAAGGTTAAGTTTTATGATTTCTTGGATCCTGTGCTTGTGACAATGTGTTCATGGGATTAGCCAGTATTCCATCCACTTTGCAGGTACTGTAAAATGAGGTGTTTTTTTGCCACGTGTTTCCACCATGGCCAATATGCCGTGTATTCGCAACATTGGGTTAAAAGACAAAACTTCTAAGTTTTGGCAATTACCTTTACGTTGTCCACTACAAAGTTCCAACAACAATGATTGGGTAGCTTTGGTTGAAAAAAAGAAAAAGCAAGGCTGGCAAGTGAGCCCATCAGTTACATATCCAGTCCACAACTGTACATATGGGACCAAAGGTCTGTTCATGTTACCCAGATGTCTGCAAGACATTCAAGAGCACACTAATGAAACCCGTGACCCGCATGGATGCAATTTCAGTTGTAGTCACCTCTAAGGGGTAAAAGTTGCATGTGACTCTTTAACTATTGCAGAACTTTTATTCATGTCAGAATCTCTGTAAGCATGCATGTGGCTTTTCCCACCTTCCCACCACAGACAATAACAGATATGGCATAGTGACTACTTAGGACTAACGTAATTATAAGTCGCTGTTTTTGTTACACTGATGCAGAGCTCTCACAATAAGAACTGTACATGATCCTAAGTGAACGGTACAATTTTTGGTGCATTTTGAGATATCCCCATATATGGACACCGTTGTTGATGCTGCTGGTATGCCCCAGACTTTGTGTAATTTTTCCTTTGTACACAGATTGATGCTCAACCTACAGTGAATACAATGAGAAAGGACATCCAGGAGCTGATCTAGTGATGTGAATTCTGATGGAAATGGACCCTGTAATTAACAGAGCACTTTGATGTATGGTTGTTGTGTTAACCATTTTCTCCTAGTGTGGCCTGAATGCTCAATTTCAAGAGGTCTTGTCAACAGCAGTCCCCCTTTAAAGTTCCTTGATTGCTGCAAGATGAAAGAATACAAACTACATAGAGAAAGCATGAACTTTCTTCAGCTTTTTAGTAAAGAAAACAAAATGATTTAACCCATGTGTGATTGAGTCTGTATTTGGTGCCTGACAGCCAAGGCTATTGTAGCTCAGTTATTAATCACATTTAACACTTTCATGACTAATATGCAGGAGCAGAAGCCACTGCATATATGTAATCATCATGTGCTCCTTCACACTGTGAAACTATGATCCCTATAGGCATACTGTTATACATGATGCTGTATTTCATTCTGTGGGCTGTTTGTAGGTGAAGAGTCTTGTTTTGGTTCATAGGGAACTGTGAAAGCAGGAATTAATAGGACTATGATACACATGTGCAATACAAAGAGGGGTGGGATGTTGGGTACTTTGGACATTCTACAAGCAAAATCCAGAAAATCACAATGGTGTAAGTAGCACCCCTAGCAATTGATAAGCTAACAAAGGTAATAAGCAAACCAACTCCAAATTTGTGCCCCTAAAACATAACTTTTAATAAGCTCAACTCAATAAAAGAGTAGCTCATCAGGTGCAAGTGTAACAGTAAAAACAATACCAACAAAACAAAATAATAAAAGTCACAGTGACCCAACATCCAAAACATCTAACTCATACATAATGAAACATTAGGTAAAGTCACCCGTTAGAGTGACATCTTACCATTCTGATGCACTGGAGTCACATTCAGTGCTGCACCTGTTGAAGACATAGGCTTGTGAGAAAAGGATCCTGGGTCAATGGCAGGCTCCAAGAATAGCACGGTGTTGTGACAGTAAAGGTCCAAATGTAGGTGCTCTGTGTTATTGGTGAACCAGGTTATGTGGAGACTAGAACTATCGTTATCCCACCATAATGCACAAGGGTCTCTAGATGTCCCTAATATCCTAACTTGATGTTGCAGTCCTGACACCCCGACCAGAACCTCACCCTAGAAATGCTATCCATAAAATAATCCTGTCTAGTCTATACACCCTGAGTGGGGTCTCACAACGATGGAGCAGGACCAGCTTGTGTCTGAAGGATCTGGTCATGCCCCATCACTTTCCAGACTATTCGCTGCACCTCATTCCAGAATGGAGTAAATTTTCTATAGGACCAAAAGATGTCGAGTAAGGTTCAACTGGAACACCTGCCAAGATGACAGAGGTGGTAAATCTCCACCCCCAAGTAAGGTCACATCTGTGCACCACTGTCCAAAGATGGGAGACAAAAAAAAAATGCCTGTCTGTAGCCACACATGGAAGGGACACGTCCAAAAGACCAGGTGTAAAATGGGGTTTGGCAAGGATGGGGATATAGCAGAGAGTCGGATGGTAAGAGGGACTCGCGGATAGGTCCACTGGAGCAGATCTATATGGTGGGAAATATGGTCGGATGCGACCAAAGTTGCATAAGACATGAATCTTCTAGCCAGAGGATCACCAGGAGTGGGATTGCAATAAAGCTTTGTTCAATAAAGACCCACGGTTTCTTTGCTCTGTGTCTACAACCTGTGACAAGTGCGACGCTTGACAACACCTAACTTCTATTGTAAATTAAATGAATTTGTAAATGAATTTGTCCATTTTGTGTCGCAGTCCTCACCATTGCCATTACCTATGCACTTTTGGTTATATCCAGAGGCTCAAAACATGTCCATCCTTTACTCTCCTGCCTTGATGCACAGCTACAGTGTATTAGTCCAGGACAGCAAAGAGGTTTGTTTCAGCTCATAGAGGATTGTCTACACTACTACCTTCCTTGCAACCCATAGAACTAATGTAAGACTTGCTCATCTTCTGTGGCTGGAGAACCCTGTCATCTGAGAAATTACAACAATTTTTTTTTGTACAGGTGTTTTTTTATGGCAAATCAAAGCCCACATACGAGTCCCACCACATATCCAGGCCACTCCACTCTTAAGTGTTTTGTCTCACAACTCAAAGCTAATGGAGTAAACAGCTCACATCTTTTGTATACACTTCATTTTGCAGAATGAAATTTAGCTAGGTCAGTAATTGATGTTCACTTTGCTTCTATCAGAAGACACAAGCATGGGATGTCAGCATGATTGAATATAAATAACACTCAGACTCTTAATAAGACCCTTCAGCATTCTTAATGGGTCTGTATACACAGTAGAGAACTGCAGTCACTGAAACTCAAAAACACTGCTGCCTCTACTCATTCCAAGACACACGTTGGGGTACATTTATAACAGCTAGTACAAATTAGTAATAGTAATAGTAAAGGTTAAGCCTTATTCACACATCAGAATTTTCTATAGTTCTGCATAAATCTCACTCAAGTCTCTAAAGCACCTACAAGAAGGAATTTTCTCTATCGTTTTCAGTATAAAAATGGCGGAAACCGGGTGGAAACCCAATGAGCCCTATTATATTCTATGGGGTCCGTGGATTTCCACGTGTAACCGCTATTTAAGCGGACAGGGTCTCCATCTTTCGGGTCCCTCCCCATGCAGACCTGAAGGACAGAAGCCCAAACGCTAGTGTGAACCCTAGCGTTACCTAGTCCTGCACATTTTACACTCTTCCTCTGTACAAATGCAATCATGTTTTTTTTTTTTGTTTGTTTGGTTGTTTTTTTGGAGAACAGCAGATTTCTCCTTGCAGACTTGCCAGGGACACCATTGTTTTTCAGTCTTTTATAAATAAGTGACCAAGTCTAATAGTATTGACTCATTTGTTCAATTTAGTTCTCTTTACTTTTAGGCTCAATGCATACCACAGTGATGCAAATAGGACATGAAACCAGCCATTTTCACATTCCATTTGCATCTGTGTAGGACCCGTTTTCAAGGAACTCTCATAGACTTGAGTCTGTGAAAATGAATAAAAACAGGAAGCTGAAAACCAAGTACACGTAAAGGACTAAGGAGAAGTTATTAAACCTAATGCGAGAAAAAAATAGAGGAGTTGTACATATCTCTGATTCCAGCTCTTATCTTTCAAAGACCCTTTGCTAAATAAACGAGGCAACCTGAATGGTTGCTATTGGGAACCAAAATTTACCTCTGCACCACTGTTAACAAAATCTGCCAAAGTCTGAAACTTTTCAGTATTCAATTTAATTTACAAAATATTGGATAATTCCTTTAGGCTGAGATAAATAAAATTGTAGATGTAAAAAGTTGCAGAAAAGACGCGCTCCTTGAATGGAACCAATAATGAATGTTCATTGCTTGGTGGGTCCCAACTTCCTCAAAGCTAGGTGTATTTGAGCTAGGTGTTAGGGTCCTGCGTGAGTCACCAAATAGAGGGTCGCGTTCAACTGGTGGCCGGCTCTTTCAGATAAACCAAAGCCGTAGTTAACTAGTTGTGTGGACGGAAGCAATGATTAGCTCCAGAAAATTACCAGGAATCGCGCTTCTCAACAGAAGGAATCAGGGTGCACCATCTAATTGGTATAACTCGACTTTAATAAAAGATAACGCGTTTTGGGATGTCAAACGCTATAGAAAGCATACCCCTTCATCAGATCTACATATATAAAAATAAAAGCACACATATATATACAGTACATTCAATAAATAAGTACATAAAATATGAAATACGTAGGTATACAATAAATACGTTAAAAAGTGTCCATCTAAAGTAAAATGAATCTGAGTACAATAGGAAAGGTAAAATATATTATAGTGATCCATGTAATAATAATAATAATAATAATCCTTTAATAGTCCCACCATGGGGAAATTCGGTGTGTTACAGCCGCAAGGATATGCAATGCAAGATAAGAAATACAAATACACATACAATATATATAAAATGTTCCAAGATAGAGGCATCCCATTGGTAGCAGACAGACAGATAGATAGGAACAGGTAAAGAAGTAGCATAGGGGGAGGGGAGATATCACAGCAGAAAGTAATTTCAGTTCTCTGTGTGGAATAAACTCCACTTAGGTCAGTGTTGGTTGTACAGCCTGACTGCGCTCCTTCTCACACTTAGGGTGAAGCAGTCGGTCACTGACAGTACTGCCCAGTGCTATCATGGTCTCATGCATGGGATGGGACTTATTCTCCCACATGGAGCTCACCATGGACAATATACTTCTGTCACCCACTACCTGCACTGGGTCCATGGGGCTCCCCAGGACAGAGCTGGCCCTTCTAATCAGTTTGTCGAGTTTACTTCTATCCCTGGTCGATATACTGCTCCCCTAGCAGGCCACTCCGAAGAAGATGGCTGATGCCACTACCGAATTGAAAAAAGTCATAAGAAGTGCCCCCTGGACTCCAAAGGCTCTCAGCCTCCTAAGCAGGTAGAGCCTGCTGTGGCCCTTCCTGTACAGGACATCCATGTGATTTGCCCAGTCCAGCTTATTATACACACGTGGACAAAATTGTTGGTACCCCTCGTTTAATGAAATAAAAGCCCACAATGGTCACAGAAATAACTTGAATCTGACAAAAGTAATAATATATAAAAAATTCTATGAAAATGAACAAATGAAAGCCAGACATTGCTTTTCAACCATGCTTCAACAGAATTTAAAAAAAAAAGAAAGCTCACGAAATAGGCCTGGACAGAAATGATCATACCCTTAACTTAATATTTTGTTGCACAACCTTTTGAGGCAATCACTGCAATCAAACGATTCCTGTAACTGTCAATGAGACTTCAGCACCTCTCAACAGGTATTTTGGCCCACTGCTCATGACTAAACTGCTCCAGTTGTCTCGGGTTTGAAGGGTTCCTTTTCCAGATGGCATGTTTCAGCTCCTACCAAAGATGCTCAATAAAATTTAGGTCAGGGCTCATAAAAGGCCACTTCAGAATAGATCAATGTTTTCCTCTTTCCTCTTAGCCATTCTTGGGTGTTTTTAGCTGTGTGTTTTGGGTAATTATTCTCTTGCAAGACCCATGACCTGCGACTGAGACCAAGTTTTCTGACACTGGGCAGCACATTTCTCCCTAGAATCCCTTGATAGTCTTGAGATTTCATTGTACCCTGCACAGATTCAAGACACCCTGTGCCAGATGCAGCAAAGCAGCCCCAGAACATAACAGAGCCTCCTCCATGTTTCACAGTAGGAACAGTGTTCTTTTCAAGATAAGCTTCATTTTTCCGTCTGTGAACATAGAGCTCATGTGCCTTGCCAAAAATTTCGATTTTTTTTTTTTTTGCCTCATCTGTCCATAGGACATTATCCCAGAAGCTTTGTGGCTTGTCAACAGTAGTTTGGCAAATTACTTTTGTCAGATTAAAGTTATTTCTGTGACCAGTGTGGGTTTTTCTCTCATTAAACGAGGGGTACCAACAATTTTGTACACGTGTGTATATAGTAATCAATATATCAAGAGAAAAAAAAAAAAAACAGAATAATTAGGCTGAGGCCCCACGTTGCGGAAACGCAGCTTTTTTTGTTGCAGATTTTGCTGCGGGTTTTTGAGCCAAAGCCAAGAATGGCTACAATGGAAAATGTATAGCAAGCACTTATACTTCTACCTTCTGCTAAATCCACTTCTGGCTTTAGCTCAAGATACCGCCGCAAAATCTGCAACAAAAAAAGCTGTGTTTCCGCAACGTGGGGACTCAGTCTCAGGCTAAGACATCCATATAGTGAAACACAGCTGAAAAATACCATGGAAAAAAATGTTTTGACTTCCCCTATTAAATCTATAAGGAAAATATGATTGCTAAAATTAGCATGCTGCAATTTTTGAAAAGCCTTTTTTTCCTACAATGTGTGGATGAGATTAAATGAATTCTCAGTCATTTTGCTAGTACTGTAAAACAGCATTTTTTCTGCTGCATTTCTGCAACATGAGGTCTAAAGCTGGCCATACACATAAGATTTTAGACTGCTGATGTGGCATATTTTGAACTGATAGTTGCTGATACTTGTTCATGTATAAACTTACCTGTAGGTAATTTTTGCATTGTGGGCATGTTTGTAGTTCTAACGCACACACGCACACAGGTCCATTATTTCCTGCTTTCGGCACTTCTTTAGCATTGAACGATTTTCATCTGTCAATTTTCCAAGTATCTGGAGTAGTTGAATGCTTGTTGGAAGGTTCTTGGTTGTCCATGTACTTGGAACACTTGTCTGTATGATCAATAAAACATAGTTCTTTTCAGATGAGCGATGGCAGTCTAAAATCTAATGTGTATGGCCAGCTTTAGTCTAAATCAAGCCTGAAAAGCCAGACTATCTGCACAGCTGGTGAACCTGGTCCTTGCAGCCACTACACATCAAGTAGCTGACAGCTCCTCTGCTTCCGATTATAAGGTCTGCAATCTAATTAGTGCACTTAAGTGTCAAATTCTCATAAGGAGAGCAGCAGCCATCCACCCCCGAACATGGAATATTCATCAATAGTGGGCAATGCGGGTACACGCAGTTGGGAGGGAAGCTCTGTTACTAGTTAGCAATCAGCATTCACATGAGATTGTCACTTCCGATTTGTCAGTTGTTATATAGCAAACAGTGAAACCCATGTTCTAAGAATGAACTGATAAATTCCTGGTCAGGATCTTCACAATGGTGATAACATTGGTGCAAGGATACAGAAATGTTGTTTTATGATCATTATCAGATGCTGGACTAGAAGATTTTCTGCAGTTTTTACTGAAGTTTTTTAATTTCCAGTAAAAATTCAATAATAATTTCCAGTCTATAGGTATATTTAAAGTCATAGGACAATCATGTCTCAGTACAGATATTAACCCCTTCCTGCCACTGCCATTTTTAAATTTTGGGGGTTTTTTTGCTTCCCTCCCAAAAGCTACAACTTTTTAACTTTTTTAATTCACAGGGCCGTATGACAGCTTAATATTTGCAGGACAAATTGTACTCCATAATGATACAATTTAGTATTCCCTATTCCCTATAATGTACTGGAAACAAAGAAGCTGGAAAAAAAATTCAGAGTGGGGAATAATTAGAGAAAAACTGCATTTGCGCGACTCTTTAACAGGCTTCATTTTTACCACGTTCACTGTGCACCCAAAATTACATGTTACCTGTATTCTGCAGGTCAGTACAATTATGTCACTAAATTTATATTATTTTTGTTATGTTCTAACACCTTAAGGCTGAGGCCCCACGTTGCGTAAACACAGCTTTTTTTGTTGCAGATTTTGCTGCGGTTTTTTGAGCCAAACCCGGAGTGGATTGAGCAGAAGGTAGAAATATACAGTTGTGCTAAAAAGTTTACATACCCCGGCAGATTTTTAGTTTTTTTGGCCTTTTTTCAGAGAATATAAATGATAACACAAAAACTTTTTCTCCACTCATGCTTAGTGGTTGGTTGAAGCCATTTATTGTCAAAATTCTGTGTTTTCTCTTTTTAAATCATAATGACAACCAAAAACATCAAAATGACCCTGTTCAAAAGCTCACATACCCCAGTTCTTAATACCGTGTATTGCCCCCTCTAACATCAATGACAGCTTGAAGTCTTTTGTAGTAGTTGTGGATGAGGCTCTTTATTCTCTCAGATGATAAAACTGCCCATTCTTCTTGGCAAAAAGTCTCCAGTTCCTGTAAATTCCTGGGCTGTCTTGCATGTACTGTGTGATTGAGATCTCCCCAGAGTGGCTCAATGATATTGAGGTCAGGAGAGTGAGGTGGCCACTCCAGAACCTTCACTTTCTTCTGCTGTAGCCAATGACAGGTCGACTTTGCATTGTGTTTTGGATCGTTGTCATGTTGGAATGTCCAAGTACATCCCATGTGCAGCTCCCTGGCTGATGAGTGCAAATTTGCCTCCAGTATTTGCTGATAACGTGCTGCATTCATCTTTCCTTCAACTTTGACCAAGTTTCCTGTGCCTTTGAAGCTCACACATCCCCACATCATCAATGATCCACCTCCGTGCTTTACAGTAGGAATGGTGTTCCTTTCATCATAGGTCTTGTAGACACATCTCCAAATGTAACGTTTATGGTTGTGGCCAAAATGTTCGATTTTTGTCTCATCACTCCAAATTACCTTGTTCCAGACGTTTTGAAGCTTGTCTCTGTGCTGTGTGGCGTATTGAAGGCGAGATTCTTTGTGACATTTGCGCAGTAATGACTGTCTTCTGGCAAGTTGACCATGCAGCCCATTTTTCTTCAAGTGCCTCCTTATTGTGCATCTTGAAACAGCCACACCGATAGTTTTCAGAGAGTCCTGTATTTCAGCTGATGTTATGTGTGGGTTTTTCTTTGCATCCGAACAATTTTCCGGGCAGTTGTGGCTGAAATTTTGGTTGGTCTACCTGACCGTGGTTTGGTTTTTACAGAGCCCCTGAGTTTCCATTTGTTAATCATAGTTTGAACACTGCTGACTGGCATTATAAATTCCTTGGATATCTTTTTGTATCCCTCTCCTGTTTTATACAGTTCAACTACCTTTTCCCGTAGATCCGTGGACAATTCTTTTGCTTTCCCCATGACTCACAATCCAGAAACGTCAGTGGCTGGAGGAAAGATGCAACAGTCTGTCTGGATCCTAGAAACTCACTCAGCTTTTATGCACACACACTGATTACAAGCAAACAGGTCACAGGTGAGGATGTTACCTTTAGTAGCCATTCAAACCCCTTTGTGTCAACTTCTGGGCATGTTATCAGGCCAAAATCACCAGGGTATGTGAACTTTTGAAAAGGGTCTTTTTGATGTTTTTGGTTGTCGTTATGATTTAAAAACAGAAAACACAGAAGTTTGACAATAAATGGCTTCAACCAACCACTAACCATGAGTGGAGAAAAAGTTTTTGTGTTATCATTCATATTCTCTGAAAAAAGGCCAAAAAAACAAAAAATCTGCCAGGGTATGTAAACTTTTTAGCACAACTGTAAGTACAGTCATATGAAAAAGTTTGGGCACCCCTATTAATCTTAATCATTTTTAGTTCTAAATATTTGGGTGTTTGCAACAGCCATTTCAATTTGATATATCTAATAACTGATGGACACAGTAATATTTCAGGATTGAAATGAGGTTTATTGTACTAACAGAAAATGTGCAATATGCATTAAACCAAAATTTGACCGGTGCAAAAGTATGGGCACCTCAACAGAAAAGTGACATTAATATTTAGTAGATCCTCCTTTTGCAAAAATAACAGCCTCTAGTCGCTTCCTGTAGCTTTTAATCAGTTCCTGGATCCTGGATGAAGGTATTTTTGACCATTCCTCTTTACAAAACAATTCCAGTTCAGTTAAGTTTGATGGTCGCCGAGCATGGACAGCCCGCTTCAAATTATCCCACAGATGTTCAATGATATTCAGGTCTGGGAACTGGGATGGCCATTCCAGAACATTGTAATTGTTCCTCTGCATGAATGCCTGAGTAGATTTGGAGCTGTGTTTTGGATCATTGTCTTGCTGAAATATCCATCCCCGGCGTAACTTCAAATTCGTCACTGATTCTTGTACATTATTCTCAAGAATCTGCTGATACTGAGTTGAATCCATGCGACCCTCAACTTTAACAAGATTCCCGGTGCTGGCATTGGCCACACCGCCCCAAAGCATGATGGAACCTCCACCAAATTTTACAGTGGGTAGCAAGTGTTTTTCTTGGAATGCTGTGTTTTTTGGACGCCATGCATAACGCCTTTTTGTATGACCAAACAACTCAATCTTTGTTTCATCAGTCCACAGGACCTTCTTCCAAAATGAAGCTGGCTTGTCCAAATGTGCTTTTGCATACCTCAGGCGACTCTGTTTGTGGCGTGCTTTCAGAAACGGCTTCTTTCGCATCACTCTCCCATACAGCTTCTCCTTGTGCAAAGTGTGCTGTATTGTTGACCGATGCACAGTGACACCATCTGCAGCAAGATGATGCTGCAGCTCTTTGGAGGTGGTCTGTGGATTGTCCTTGACTGTTCTCACCATTCTTCTTCTCTGCCTTTCTGATATTTTTCTTGGCCTGCCACTTCTGGGCTTAACAAGAACTGTCCCTGTGGTCTTCCATTTCCTTACTATGTTCCTCACAGTGGAAACTGACAGGTTAAATCTCTGAGACAACTTTTTGTATCCTTCCCCTGAACAACTATGTTGAACAATCTTTGTTTTCAGATCATTTGAGAGTTGTTTTGAGGAGCCCATGATGCCACTCTTCAGAGGAGATTCAAATAGGAGAACAACTTGCAATTGGCCACCTTAAATACCTTTTCTCATGATTGGATACACCTGGCTATGAAGTTCAAAGCTCAGTGAGGTTACAAAACCAATTTTGTGCTTCAGTAAGTCAGTAAAAAGTAGTTAGGAGTATTCAAATCAATAAAATGATAAGGGTACCCAAATTTTTGCACCGGTCAAATTTTGGTTTAATGCATATTGCACATTTTCTGTTTTCTACAATAAACCTCATTTCAATCCTGAAATATTACTGTGTCCATCAGTTATTAGATATATCAAATTGAAATGGCTGTTGCAAACACCCAAATATTTAGAACTAAAAATGATTAAGATTAATAGGGGTGCCCAAACTTTTTCATATGACTGTACTTCTTGTATATTTCCCATTCCTTTTGTAGCCATTCTTGGTTTTGGCTCAAAAAAACCGCAGCAAAATCTGCAACAAAAAAAGCTACGTTTCTGCAACGTGGGGCCTCAGCCTATAGGGGTTTTCCCACGAACATAACCATTTGTAAATTTGTAGATAATTAAAAATTAAAAATTTTTGCAAATATAAATAATTAAAAATTTTGCAGAGTTTTAAAGATTTCTGTTGTCTGGATTGGCTGCCATGAATGCAGGACCTCTTTAAGATCAGAAAATCAGCCATGATGTCTTTATTGTGGCCGGGATATCTTCTGATACATGTAACGTCCCTGCCTGGTAACCCAAATACAATAAGGACATCAAGGCTGTGTTGTTGACAAAACCCAGACCATAGAAAGTTTCTGCATTTGTGGTCGTATCCATTGGCAACTCATCTAGGCAACAGACTAGCAGCACTAAGATGGTTACAGAAAATCTTTAAATCTTTTAATTATTTAAAAATATAGATATAGTTATGTTCATGGGAATACCCCTTTAAGGCCGGGGCCCCATGTACCTGCAAAGTGGATGCTGCGATTTCAAAAACCGTTGCGTTTTTGTAAATTGCAGCATGTCAATCATATCTACAGAAACGCTGGCGGTTTCCATATAGGTATAATAGGAACAGAAAGTCCGCAGAGGAAAACTCTGCAGACTTTCTGTGAAAAGCACTGTGGAAAAAAATGCAATGTGTTTCCGCCGCAGTCTTTTCTGCAGTGCTTTTTCGCTGCGGTTTGCTATGTGTGGCTTTAGTCTAAAAAAAAATCCGAACTTTGAAAAAAAAATTATTTCTTTTATATTTCTATATACTTGACTGCATAAGTCGTCTTTTTTGCGGTACCGGATGTACTTTTTATTCATATCATTTTGGGGAATGTCTGATGTTTTGATTTATTTTTATTTACATTTTTATGGGAGTCAAAATGGCGAAAAAAAACCAGCGGCTCAGCTCTGATTTTTCTGTTACCACTACAGCGTTCACCGAATGGGAAAAATATTTTTATAACTTTGTCGATCAGTCATTTTCAGATGGGGGGATATCTATTTTGTATGTGTTTTACATTTATTATTTATTTTTATATTTGATCCAGGGAATGGAGGGGGGATTTGAACTTTTAATATTATTTTTATATATATGATACCAACGATTTCTGTCTGTAATTATACTTACTATAATACCGAATATGCATGCCCACTGTCTTGGGGTTGTATTTGACTCAGATCTCCCCTCCAACCCACATATTCAGACACTTGCATGTTCTTGTCACCTGCACCTCAAAAACATCTCTAGAATTTGATCTTTTCTGTCTGTAGAAATGTTAAAAACCCTCATTGTCGCTCTGATTCTCTCTCGTTTTGACTATGCAATTCTCATCTATGACAAGGCCCCACGTGGTGTAAACGCGGTAAACTGCCGTTGTTTTTCCCGCAGCGCTTTTTTGCTGCGGCCCACTACATGGGGCCTTAGCCCTAATTGGGCTTCCTCTTACTAAACTCTCCCCCCTACATTCTGTCCTGAATGCTGTCGCCAAACTCATCTTTCTGTCAAGCTGGTACACAGATGCATCTATCTTGAGCCAGTCAGTGCACTGGTTGCCCATCAACCACAAAATACAATACATAAATCTCATCCCTAATCACTGTCTATTAATCCATAATTAATTAAGTCCCTGATCGTCCTCTCTGTTCTGCCAATGACGTTAGACTTAAGTAAATTTTTTTGTCACATTGTAATGTCTAATACAGTCTGTTCATATACCCTCTGATTTGTAAAGTGCTGCAGAATATATTGGCACTATATAAATAAAGTTATTATTATTATGGTTAGGGAAAGGGGGTGGTGATTTGAACTTATAATAATAATATATATATAGGGTCTTCAACCGTTTGATAAGTATTGCAATATATTGTAAAATCCCTATACTTTTATTATAAGCTGCCTAGCGCAGTCTGTAATAGAAGTAATGTGATAACATTTTACCTTTAATAGGTCCCTGGCAGTCATCGAAACAGATTGCCACCCCCAGATCTCTTTCCAGGGACAACAATCCTTCTCAAAATTGCGGCACTCATGAGCTGTTAGTAAAATGGTGCCTCGGTCAGGTTTAACCAAGGCACCAGAAGGGTTAAT
This sequence comes from Leptodactylus fallax, assembly GCA_947044405.1. Taxonomy (NCBI): domain Eukaryota; kingdom Metazoa; phylum Chordata; class Amphibia; order Anura; family Leptodactylidae; genus Leptodactylus; species Leptodactylus fallax. The sequence goes on from CAMRHE010000352.1 coordinate 650,092, forward strand.
GTCTGTATCACTGATTGCATGCATTGCTGCACAATCTGCACTGTACAATACAGTGGAGGCCCGGTGGCCGCTCAGCTCCTGAGCAGCCATCATATGTGAAGACTCAACATCCGCCATAATAGATTGGCAGATATCAGGAATCTTTCTACATTAGTGAGATGATGCCCACATGCTTTTCTGGGATTATAGAGTACAATATATGCCTTTTATGTTTAAAGGCAATATGTCTGTTAGCATCAAATATATATTATATTTCATGTTTTGAGCACATGTTGTAGGAAAGTTTTTTTGTTTCAGAGTTTGCTGAAATTTTTTAACCAAAACCAGTAGTAGATTTGGCAGAAGGGAGAGGTATAAGTGCTTCCTTTGTATTTGCCATTCCTTTTTAACTCACTGCTTGTAAAATCTGAAAGAAAAGGCCCCACTTAGCGAGCCACAGCCAAAAAGCGATGCGGAAAAGACCGCGGCGGAAACGCATCGCATTTTTGCCCTTTCTATCCCTATTATACCTATAAGGAAAATGTCAATGTTTCCGTAGGTATAATTGACATGCTGCGATTTACATTTTTAAATCGCAGCATTTCCGCTGCAGATTTTTTTCTGCAGTATGTGAATAGGATTAACCAGAATCCTATCCACTTTGCAGGTAGTGTAATATGCAGCATTTTTTGCCGCTGCGTTTCCGCCGTGGTCAGAATGCCGCGTATTTTCAATGTAGGGCCCGACCTTATTTTTTTTTTTTTGTTATTATTATTTGTACTAACATAATATTTTGTAAATTACATTTCCGATGTTCTCCCATATCAGACACTGCAACATTATTGTTGCAGTTTGAATACTAAATAGTAATAGTAAGGGTAAAATTTAATGCCCCTGCACCCACAATTTTTTGGAAATTTTCTTTCCTAATAAAAGCTTTACATTGATTTGCCATTTGCCATGTTTATAAATAACTTCCTTTGTGATCAGCCCTGTTTTTAAAAGGTTGTATACATAGACCATTATTGTTGTATATGGTGACAGCTGTGTAGGGTGTGTTAAAAGAGGCTGTATCCACTCATACGGAATGCCATTCTGTTTTTACAATACACACAGCCTATTGTTTCAGAGATCTATAAGTGAGAGCCCTAGAAGTTCTCTAATTCCATACTGACCGGTGGCAATTTAGGATGCAGAATAAAAACTGTTTGAGGGGAATAACCAGAATCTACAGTACATGTGAGGGATGTGAAATTTGTAATCTCTTGACATGGTCTTTAGATAGATTCATTGACTGTCACATCTGTGCACAGGTAACTGTATACATTTATAATGGTGGATTTTTCAGTGGATACAAATGTTAGAATTTTACTGCTGCTGTTTAACTGTTGCCGTTAGATCTTTGTTGTTGCTTTCACAATTTCTATTGTCTGCTGCTGCTGTGTGGATTTGTACATATTAGCTTTTATGAGAACCATAACATAGGACAATAAAAATCTCACTCTTGTCCTAGATTCCAGACTATAATTGCTCTTTCCTTCTTTGGTACATGTGTGAGTAGGAATTTGACAGTATGGGTGTTAGTCTGTGGGTATAAATAGAATATCCCATTCACTGATATAATGCAGAGAACTTAAAAAGAACCTTTCACCACCTCCACCAAGTACAGCTCTTTTCATTATTTAATAGGCGCCACTCCACTGATTTCAGTGTGAATTTCCCTAGCCCCCGCCTTTCCTGAGCAATAAGTGCTGTTAGTCTTGGTGTCTGGTATGCTATTTAGACTCTCTACTGTCATGTGGTTGATGTCGGGAATCTCAGTTTGGCTGCTTTTGCTTTAAGGTTACCGTGCCAACCTGTGAAGCTTCTGCAGTCGTCAGGACTCTCCTATGCTGATCCAATTAGTAGCTGAGCAGGGATATATAAAACTTGTTCATATTCATTCAACTGCCTGCTATTTGGGTGTAACTAATGTGGCTTACATATCCAGATCATCTGTGCTGGATTGTTCTATACTGACCTTTGGCTTTTTACTGGAAATCAGCTTGTCTCCTGATTTTGGATCTGTGGTGTATAAGATATAAACAGCTAGTTCTACTGATCTCTGTTGTCTGCCAGTTTCTGCTGTTTCTGATATTTCCTCCAGAGACACTATCATGATAGGTGGTGTCAGTAAGAAGCTCTGACATTGTAAATCTCTGATTGGAGCTCTGATTCACACCACCTTGCCTGCTTCTAGCTGATGCTGATCACCTGACAGTACAGAGCTTAAGTAGCATATCAGGAATGGTGAGGGCTAGAGAAAAAATTCCCAAAAAACACTGTGTCAGAATCACTAAATCACCTATTAACAGATGCTAAGAACTGGAGTTGGTGGAGGTGATGAATTGTCCTCTTTAAAATGGTGGGAAAATGAAACGCTCAGTAAGTTAGAAAATTGCAGAAATTTTCAATATACAAAAAATGTGAGAGATGTAGTGTAATTTTTTATTGCACACACTATGTTCTGTTTGTTTTAAGGTGGATTGTAACTGTGCTGAAAAATATTATAATGGGCCTCTGAGCCCAAAGCTTCATTGAAACTTGAAACTAAGCTTCACCAGGAAACTGGCACATTACAAATGTCAACATGAGGCCTAAGACTATAGCCCCACGTTGTGTAAATGCAGTGTTTTTTGTTGCAGATTTTGTTGCGGTTTTTTGAGCCGAAGCTAAGAATGGCTACAAAAGGAATGGGAAATATATAGGCAGTACTTATACATCACCCTTCTGCTCAATCCACTCCTGACTTTGACTCAAAAAAAACACAACAAAATCTGCAGCAAAATAAGCTTAGTTTCTGCAGTGTGGGGCCTCAGGCTAAAGCTATAAGAGTTTTTCTTGCTGCATCTATATATATCCTGGTATAAGTGACTACTGTTTTAGGCCAGGGCCCCATGAGGCAAAAACGCCGTGATTCGCCCATGGTGGAAGCGCCGCAGAAAAAATCGCAGTGTTTTACAGTCAGAGCAAAGTGGATGGGATTCTAGGGAATCCCATGCCCACTTTGCAGTAAAACCGCGCTGCGGTTAGATAATTGTGTGCAGAGCTCTGTTTAGACTTCAATCCAGTGAATATGAACTTTCTTAAGGGTTCCTAGCTACTAACAGACTCTATTATGTCAGTAAAACAAATACAGGCTGACACTATACAGCTCTGCCAAGTGAAACGAGGGAGGCAACCTCTGAACGCTTAGATGTATGCTTACCGTACTACAGTGGGGAAAAAAAAGTATTTAGTCAGCCACCAATTGTGCACGTTCTCCTACTTAAAAAGATGAGAGAGGCCTGTAATTGACATCATAGGTAGACCTCAACTATGAGAGACAAAATGAGAAAACAAATCCAGAAAATCACATTGTCTGATTTTTAAAGAATTTATTTGCAAATTATGGTGGAAAATAAGTATTTGGTAAATAACAAAAGTTCATTTCAATACTTTGTTATATATCCTTTGTTTGCAATGACAGAGGTCAAACGTTTTCTGTAAGTCTTCACAAGGTTGGCACATACTGTTGCTGGTATGTTGGCCCATTCCTCCATGCAGATCTCCTCTAGAGCAGTGAAGTTTTGGGGCTGTCGCTGGGCAACACAGACTTTCAACTCCCCTCCGAACGTTTTCTATGGGGTTGAGATCTGGAGACTGGCTAGGCCACTCCAGGACCTTGAAATGCTTCTTACGAAGCCACTCCTTCGTTGCACTGGCGGTGTGCTTGGGATCATTGTCATGCTGAAAGACCCAGCCATGTTTCATCTTCAATGCCCTTGCTGATGGAAGGAGGTTTGCACTCAAAATCTCACGATACATGGCTCCATTCATTCTTTCATTCTTTCATGTACACTGCTTCACAGTAGGTATGGTGTTCTTTGGATGCAACTCGGCATTCACTCTCCTCCAAACACGACGAGTTGTGTTTCTACCAAACAGTTTTACTTTGGTTTCATCTGGCCATATGACATTCTCCCATTACTCTTCTGGAACATCCAAATGCTCTCTAGCAAACTTCAGACGGGCCCGGATATGTACTGGCTTAAGCAGGGAGACACGTCTGGCACTGCAGGATCTGAGTCCATGGCAGCGTAGTGTGTTACTGACCGTAGCATTTGTTACGTTAGTCCCAGCTTTCTGCAGGTCATTCACTAGGTTCCCCCGTGTGGTTCTGGGATTCTTTCTCACCGTTCTTGTGATCATTTTGACCCCACGGGGTGAGATCTTGCGTGGAGCCCCTGATCGAGGGAGATTATCAGTGGTCTTGTATGTCTTCCATTTTCTAATTATTTCTCCCACAGTTGACTTCTTCACACCAAGCTGCTTGCCTATTGCAGATTCAGTCTTCCCAGCCTGGTGTATGTCTACAATTTTGTTTCTGGTGTCCCTCCACAGCTCTTTGGTCTTCACCATAGTGGAGTTTGGAGTGTGACTGTTTGAGGTTGTGGACAGGTGTCTTTTATACTGATAACAATTTCAAACAGGAGCCATTACTACAGGTAATGAGTGGAGGACAGAGGAGCCTCTTAAAGAAGAAGTTACAGGTCTGTGAGAGCCAGAAATCTTGCTTGTTTGTAGGTGACCAAATACTTATTTTCCACCACAATTTGCAAATAAATTCTTTAAAAATCAGACAATGTGATTTTCTGGATTTGTTTTCTCATTTTGTCTCTCATAGTTGAGGTCTACCTATGATGTCAATTACAGGCCTCTCTCATCTTTTTAAGTGGGAGAACATGCACAATTGGTGGCTGACTAAATACTTTTTTTCCCCACTCTATGTACAAAGCCTTTACTTACTTGCTTGGACAATGCTTTCTGAGTGTGTCAGTAGAGTTCAGCAACAGTGTAGTCCTATCTTTCTATATATACTGTTTTATTAAAAAAAAAAATCAGGAGTTAATTCACTGTATTATACACTCTCTTTATTTTTTTTAAATATATATTTGTGATCACTTTTCAAGATCTTAAAATCTTTCCGTGCTGCCAGTGAATGATATTTTTTCTTTACATCCAGAGGCTGAAAGTTGTCATTGAATAGTTCTGCTTACACAGAGATGTTTTTCTTTTTTTTTTCTGCAATGTATGAACATAGGTGAAGCCCTATTCATGCCACCAATATTAACAACCATCACATGGCTGAATTAAATGCAATACATGTGAATGGGACTATTCCCATAAAAAATAGGTCATGTCCTATTTTGGCCAACATTCGCAGATCCCTCAATAAGCTCATACCTCTGAGGGGTCTGTCAAAATGGATGCCCCTCGGATACAAAAAGAGCTGTGGACTGTAGTAGTGGTGGCTTTTCTTGTAAATATTTTGAATTGTTATAACCTGTAGAATGTAGAGTTATGCTAGTTTCCTTCTAGCATTGACTGCCCATTGTTTTGATCTGTTGGAGGACCAGGACAACAGGCAGGCAGACTAAAAGTGTAGATTATGATGTTAATCTGTTTTCCCTTAGTTCCAACAGCAGCACAATACTGGGGTATTTCTGCCCCTGTGAGCTGGTAGGACAGAATGAAATTTTTAATGAACAATAAATGGTTAACTGTATCCCCTCCCCCTCCTCAATATAAGGAAGGAAGTACCAACCCCCCAGCGTGTAATTATAAAGACAAATACATAACACATAAGGAGGGAACCTTGTGCTGCTGTTGAGACTAATGGAAAACAGATTAACATCATAATCTACACTTCCCTTTCGTCCCACCAGCAGCACAATACTGGGGATCTAGCAAGAAGGACCCTAGGGAGGGCCTTCTTGAAGAATGGAACTTAACACGGAACGGCCAAAAGAAGTGGCCTTCGTACCCCAGGTGTTAAATCTGTAATGATTAACAAAGGTATGGAGAGAGCTCCAAGAAGCTGCCGAACAAATTTGTTCCCAAGGAACAGAGCTTCTTTCCACCCAAGAGGTAGAGACGGCTCTTGTAGAATGAGCTCAAACAAACTCAGGGGGGTCTAACCCCTGTGAAGTGAAAGCCAATTTTTTGGCTTCATTAATCCAGCGTGCCAAGGAGGCTTTAGAGGCCTTGAGCCCTTTATTTTTCCCAGCAAATGATAGAAAAAAATTCTCTGACCGTCTGAAAGGTTGAGATCTCTGAATATAAATTCCGAGGCATCTGGCCACATCCAGGGAGTGAAATTTAACTTCCTCCAGAGATGACAGACTGGTATAGAAAACTGGTAATGAGATAACCTGGTTTAGGTTAGAATATGAGGGTACCTTAGGGAGGAACCCTGGCATAAACCTCAGTTGTACTCTATCCAGATAAAACGATATGTAAGGTTCTACTAAAGATAAGGCCTGAAGTTCACCAACTCTCTGAGCTGAGGTTATGGCCAAAAGGAACACTGTCTTTAGTGTAAGAAATTTAATCTCAACCTCTTCTAGAGGCTCCAAGGGGGAGTCACATAACCCCTTTAAAACAGTAGATAAATCCCATTGAGGAATTGGGTGGGTAATAGGTGGTCTAAGACTGAATGCACCCTAAAAAAAAAAATCTTTTAACCAGCGGGTCTATGGATAGCCGCTTATCTAAGCAGGCTGACAGGGCAGCAACCTGAGTTTTCAAAATGAAAGGGCTAAGGCCCTTATCCAAGCCGACCTGAAGGAATTCCAGGATACTGTATCTGAAATGGAAGGCTCCGAGCTCTCAATTCCTCTACCTGATGCCCAGGAGATGAAGATGTTTCGGATCCTGGCGTAATTTTTATTTGTAGACTCTGCTCTAGCAAGAGAGAGAGTACTTAAGACGGCTCGAGAGTCCCTTAGATCGTAATAGGAACTGGTCAACCTTCAGGCTATCAGATTGAAGGATTTCAGATCCTGGCCGAGCCTTGGCCCCTGAGACACCAGTTTCTGAATCAGGGGAAGCCTCCAATATATCCCGTGACTCATTTGAATGAGTTGGGAAAACCAAGCTCTCTTTGGCCAGAATGGAATGATGGCGATTACAGAGACTTGGTCCTGTCTGATTCTCATCAATACTCTTGGTATCATGGAGATTGGAGGGAATATGTATGCCAGCCTGAACCTCCAAGGGATGGACAGGGCATCCACAGCCAAGGGATTGTCCTCCTTGTATAGAGCAGAACTTCTCTACCTTGGCCCTTGAGTCTGGTTGCCATCAGGTCTATCTCTGGATGACCCCATTTCAGGGTGATTGCTTGAAAGACTTCTAGATGGAGAGACCATTCCCCTGGAACAGTGATGCCACGACTCAATTGATCCGCCACTACATTGAGTGACCCTCGGATATGTACAGCAGAAAGATGGGTTAAGTTCTTCTCTGTCCAACTCAAGATCTTCCCCACTTTGGTTAGAAGAGGTTGTGACCGAGCTCCTCCCTGCTTGTTTAAAAAAAGGACGGTTGTCATATTGTCCTATCTTACACGGACTGCCTTCAACTGGGCAGCAAAGTGAAGCAGTGCTAGTCTTACTGCTCGGAGTTCTCTACAATTGGATGACATCATCTTCTCGAGGGAATTCCAATGCTCTTGGGCCGGAATGTCGTTCAGGTGGCCTCCTAACCTGTGAGTGATGCAACTGTAGTCAACAGGGTCCAGCGAGGCTGGACCGTGGACTTTCCCTTTTTTAGCTGAATCCACCATTTGACGGATGAGTGGGCTTCCTGAGACAGGAAAAAACTTCTGTCTAGACCTCTGGTTTTGTGGTTACAGGCCAACAGGACTTCTCTCTGCAGTGGGCGAAGATGCCATAACGCCTAAGGGACTGCTTCTGCAGCTTATGATATCCATCCCAATACTTTCATGCCTGTCCTGATAGTGACTGGCCAAGGAACCAGCAGGAATTTTACAGCCTTGATGATTCTTTCCCTTCTGGAGGGAAGAAGAGATATTTTCATTAGGCCTGAATCAAGTATGAACCCTAGAAATGTTTTCTGGGTTGCTGGTAATATTTGTGACTTTTCCCAATTTATAATCCACCCCAATTGTTGGAGGAAATTCATTGTGATGGATAGATGCTGTAGTAGGCCTTCTCTTGAGAGACTTTTAACAGCCAGTCTTCCAGATAAGGAACACTCGTGAACCCCTGGATTCTCAGTGACTCAGCTACCGTGGATTCCACCTTGGTGAATATGTAGGGTGCTGACGTTAGCTCGAATGGAAGTGCGGTAAATTGGAGGTGTCTCAGCCGACCCTCTACAACCACTGCAATTCTTAGTTATTTCTTGTGATCAGGAAGAATAGGGACGTGGAGATGCACGTCCTTTAGGTTCAGAGTGCCATGAAATCTCCTTGCTGGAGAATGGATAGCACAGACATCGTGATGGACAGCAGGGAGGCGAGAGGTCTCTATAAATCTGTCCTGGGGAGGCACAGAAAAAAGTATGCCGGAACCAGACCGGATTATCTCCAAGACCCATGAATCTGTTACCCCCACAGGAACTTCATGTCTTGGGGGAGGGAGAAGGTAATAGTCAGAAATTTGGCTTTCTGATTTTCCTGTCATCACGGAAAAAAAGACGGTTGGAGTTCCCACTCAGGAACCTAGAAAGTTCAGATGTGACCTCTTGCAGGTGGCAGTCTTTGAGGAGACTGTCCTCTACGACGCTGTCTGCCCTGTCCATGGAAGGACTGCGGAAGGACTTTCCTTCCTTTTCCACTAGTCTTTCTATCGTGTTCTGCCCTCAAATATTACATTTTGAGTAACCATAGGGGGTGACGGGCAGCCGAAGTCAAGGCCCTAGACTTGGCAAATAACTTCACCTGGAGAAGAGGTTTCATTGGGGTAATCCGCCTCAAGGGTTATACCCATCAAAGAGGACAACAATTCGTACCTAGAGAACCCCAAATCGATATCTGTTTTTAATGAAGAGAGGCCGGAGCACAGCTTTTTAGCTACCTCACTAGTAGTGATACCAATCAAACACTGTGCAGAGAAAGCCGTATACGCTTTCCTTAGGGAGCACTCTTCCCGGTGGTCCATGGGGTCCTGAAGGCTAGACCCGTCCTCAGATGGTACAAGTGTTCGCCTGGACAATTTGGCGACCGCCATGACAAGCTTAGGTGGTGGACCCAAGTCCCAACTGGTCCTCAGCTATTGCGAAGAGTGTCTTGAACCTCTTGGATAACACGCAGGACTTCTCTGGGTGTTTTCACTCGGTGGACATAGCTCTTTTCAGCATGTTGTCCACTTTGAAGGCCCTAGGTTCCCTAGAGGAGAACTAGAGGCTTCCCCACGGTCAACATCATGGTCCCTTGACCTGATGGACTTCAATAATCTCTGAATTTTCTCCAGAGGAAAAAGCGGTTTTGCTATATCCATATCTGAATCTTCAGATGAAGAATTAGCTTCCTCTGTGATCCTGAATTCCTCATCTGATCGTATGACAGAAGCAGATGCCTCACTGCGTCTGGACCTCTCACACAAGTGAGATGGACTCTTTCTAGTCCTTCATGGTGTCCTGAATATACTCCTTAACCCAAATAACCACATCTCTAATTGTGGATTCCTCAGAGGGTTCTTTTGGCTTTATTCCTTATATAGCGCCTTACAGACAATGACAGTCACTGTTCCATATAGGGCTCACAATCCAAACTCCCTATGAGTATGTCTTTGGAGGAAGCCGGAGCACACCCACGCAAACTCCCACAGATGCCATCCTCGGCAGGATTCAAACCCAGGACTCCAACGCTGTGAGACTGCAGTGCTAACCAATGAACCACTGGGCTGCACAAGCAGCACTGGTGGCATGAATTGAATTCTTAACCGTTAGGCAAGCTAATTTCACAGGAACGACAGTTTAGATGTTTGCACCTAGACGCAGACTTACCTGGAGGACTCATCACCACCAGACGCAGAGGATGACATCTCACCGCAAGTGTAAGAGTAAATAGCAAGAAAGCCAGGAAAAATGCAACAACAGTACAAGTCTATTGAACTAGAATGCCCAGCATGCACACTCCCTGCCAAACAACAAAGAGGCAGAGGAAAGAAAGCAGCAGACTTATATAGAAAAAAATGGAGAGCAAAGGCTCTCCCAATACCTGTGACAGGTTACACAGAAAATAAAAGCCCTTTATTTCTCTTCACTTTTTTTTTTTTTTTTGTTAGAAAAAAGCTGCCCTGCACAAATTTTATTAAAAAAATGGCGGAAGTTAAGGTAAATAACATTTCCTAGCAGTTCACCTGAAGGAGGTTCAATGATGTCATCACATACGCAAGCCAGCGTACTCTGGACTCCGGCGCCCCCACACACGGGAGTTGGAGAGAAGTAGCAGGAAACTCTGTGCGTCGCAATAAAACACGCAATGCAAGGCTTACATAGCCACAAGGGTTCACTGTGGACACTTAAAGGCAGCAGACCTATCTGGCAGCCATTATAAGCAACAGCTGAAAAAAGGCCTTTCCCTGCAGACTAAGCAGCAGAGGCAGGAAAGGCAGACGAGTTTTAACCTTTGAATTTTGTTCCAACAGGAACCAAAGGCAGAAAAAAAAGTCGCACACAGGAGGATAAACAAAACAAACTCAAAGAGGAGTGAGGAGGGGAAAGTCATTCAGAAATCTGAATAACCTCACTATAGGGAAGAAATAACCTTCCCTCCAACTGTCCCACCAACACAGGACAGAAAAAAACTTCCTTCCTTATATTGAGGAGGGGGAGGGGTTACAGTTAACCATTTATTGTTCATTAAAAATTCCATTCTGTCCTACCCGCCCACAGGGGCAGAAATACCCCTGTATTGTGCTGCTGGTGGGACGAAAGGGAATAGTGGTTATATACAAAGCCTGACAGACCCCATTGACTATAATTGGGTCCGTCGGGTGTTTTTAAGCAGTGAACGGCAGACGAAAAAGCCATGCATGACAGGATTTTTCGTCTGCCGATTTCAGGCTGACATTGCAACAGAGTCTCTGGCGCAAATGTGAACATGGCCTTATTGACTCCTCATATAGCTCTGTTACATTACTATAAAATGTGGACTGTTGCACTGGTGGCTAATTGTATACCTTTTACTGCTTTGTTTTAAGCTGATGACTATATGGTTGTGTCTCCTCCAGAGGCGTAGCTAGCGGGGGGGGGGGGGGAGAGGGGCGGCTGTCCCGGGCCCACTGACATTGTAGGGCCCACCCCGGGGCCACCATTAATACATCTTTTACTTTTAACTAGATCGGTGTCTGCAGACACCGATCTAGTTAAAACGCTTCCTGCAACTTGCTGTCTTGTAAACCGCAAGCCACTTCAGGCCTGCGGTTTACATGGCAACGAGAACACAGTCATCGGCACAGGCGGCGCAATGACGTCACAAGATCGCGCCTCCTACGCTGAGACGCTGACTGCCTGCGCACAGAGCGCGGGTCAAGAAGAGAAAGCTGCAGTTCCATTCGTCATGATCGCTGGTAGGTGAGTATAACTTATATTTGTTTTGTTTATCTTAGTTGTGGGTATTTTAATAGTATAAGGCAGGGGTCGGCAACCTATGGCACGCGTGCCACTCTTGGCACGCGAGGCTTATTTCCCTGGCACCCGGCAGCGGACTCCTCACCCAGCAGTTTCGATTGGACCAAACACGGCCGAAACAAAACTGCTATTATTATACTGTGGGGTCTCTTCAGACCCCCGAGTATAATAAGCGGAGCCCCCGGGGAGGTGATGAAACATAAAAAACAACGTTACTCACTATTCCGCGCTCCGCAGCCGCTGTGTACTCTTCAGGCGCTTCTGTCAGAAGTCAGCTGACAGGGCCTCAGGGGTCATGTCTGCGTCTGACGTCATTACGCATAATGACGCGATGTGACCCCTGAGACTCAATGAGCAGTCGCTGACTACAGGCAGAAGCGCCCGAAGATACAGAGCGGCTGCGGAGCGTGGAATGGTGAGTAACATTGTTTTCTTATGTTTCATCACCTCTCTTTGCCCTCCACTTATTATACTCTGTGGTCTGAAGAGACCCCACAGTATAATAATAGCTAGTGAGTGTGCAGGGGCCACTATAGAGCATAATACCGTGTGCAGGGACCACTATGGGACATATACCGTGTGCAGGGGCCACTTTGGAGCATAATACCGTGTGCAGGGGCCGCTATGGGACATATTGCTGTGTGCAGGGGCAGCTATGGGACAAATACCGTGTGCAGAGGCCGCTATGGGACATAATACCATGTGCAGAGGCCGCTATGGGACATAATACCGTGTGCAGGGGCCACTATAGAGCATAATACCGTGTGCAGGGGCCACTATGGGAAATATACCATGTGCAGGGGCTGCTATGGGACATATACCGTGTGTAGGGGCCGTTATAGGACATATTGCTGTGTGCAGGGGCCGCTATGGGACAAATACTGTGTGCAGGGACTGCTATGGGACAAATACCGTGTGCAGGCCGCTATGGGACAAATACTGTGTGCAGAGGCAGCTATGGGACAAATACTGTGTGCAGAGGCCGCTATGGGACATAATACCGTGTGCAGGGACCGCTATGGGACAAATACTGTGTGCGGAGGCAGCTATGGGACAAATGCCATGTGCAGAGGCCGCTATGGGACAAATACTTTGTGCAGGGACTGCTATGGGACAAATACTGTGTGCAGAGGTCGCTATGGGACATAATACCCTGTGCAGGGACCGCTATGGGACATAATACCATGTGCAGGGACCGCTATGGGACATATACCGTGTGCAGAGGCCGCTATAGGACATATACCATGTTGCAGGGGCCGCTATGGGACATAATACCGTGTGCAGGGACCACTATGGGACATTATTCTGTATAACGGTGTGTTTTCTATATTAAGGATGTGTTTTTGCACAGAAAACTCAGGCTTTGTTTTTTTTTTTTGTGCAAAAATGCACCAGTTTTACATTGAATGAAAAAGTTCCAAGTATAGCTGCATCCAGATACATAGTGTGTTTTCACCATAAGACTGCTGCCATACAGTGCTCCTGGACACATACATTTACCACTAATTGGGAGCTGCACATGTACTTTCATTGCTTCTAATCAGAAAGTACAGGAGCGTCCTAGGAAATAGCAGTAAACGCATGTGTCCTAAAGCATCTTGTGGCAGCACTTCTGTGTTATGGTTTGTGGTATATGACTTTAGTTTAGGGGTCGTCAGACTTACAATTATTGACCGGCACTCCGAGTACCTCATCTTTTTTTTTTTTTTATTAAAATCGGCACGCCGAACAAAAAAGGTGTTGTTAGGGGGAATTATAACTATAAGGGTGGGGGCATTATGAACATAAGGGGGCCTCATTTATATGAGGGTTATTACAGGGTACAAAGGGGGAGGTTATTTACTGTATATTAGGTGTCATTATGAACATAAGGGGCTGGTCATCGATATAAGAGGTCATTAGGGGTGCAGTATTTATGTCAAGGGGAATCAAGGGCATAATATAAGAAGGCAATTAATTTAATTAAAGTGACACTTGGGCTTTATTAAGACTAAAGCCCAACGTAGCGGGCTGCAGCAAAAAAGCGCTGCGGGAAAAACCGCGGCACTAACATTGTGGTTTTTCCCACAGTGCTTTTCACAGAAGGGCCACAGATTTTTCCTCTGCAGACTTTCTGCTTCCATTATAACTATAGGGAAACCGCCAGCGTTTCTGTAGGTATAATTGACATGCTGCGATTTCCAAAACCGCAACGGTTTTGGAAATCACAGAGTGTCCGCTGCACGCATTTTTCCACAATGTGTGGATGGGATTTGCTAGAATCCCATCCACTTTGTATGAACTGTAAAATGCTGCATTTTTTTTTTCCCGTGGCGTTTTTGCCACGTGGGCCCCATCCCATCCCCACTTTGTGGTAAAATATGCTCAGTGGACATGGTGCGATTTTCAAAACAGTAGTGATTTTGGAAATTGCAGCATTCCTATGGAAACGCTCCCGGTTTCCCTGTAGATATAATTGAAGCAGAAAGTCCGCAGAGGAAACCTTTGCGAACTTTCTGTGTAAAGCGCAGCAGGAAGAACAGCGCTTTTTTGCTGCGGTACGCCACATGGGGCCTTAGGCTTAAAGAGTTTTCCAGCTCATTTTTAATTGATGATCTATCCTCAGAATAGATCATCAATAAGAGATAAGTGCCTGTTTATATCACACACTGTCTGTTTATAGTGACCGTGTGATGTCATTCCAGCCTTGTCACATAGACGTGTATAGGACGAGGCTGTACATTACATGGCCGCTATGAGATGAATGACACTGTGTAAACAGAGAAGGTATCACTGTACTTACACAGGTACCACGGTTCATTCAAACAGCTGATCCTGAGGGTCCCGATTATTGGAACCTCATTAATTATTTTTACCTTTTGTTTACTTTTTAATTAGGAAACACCTGGGGCATTATTAATAAGGAGCACTATTTAAAGGGGTACACAGGGAACTTGTTAATTTAAAGATGCCCTTTTGAGTATTATTCATTATGATGGGGTTATAGTATATATTTTATAATTGGGGTAACAGCAGGATGAGTGTGCAGGTGAGGACAATGTGGGTCGGGTGCCTGGAAAAAGTGAGGAGCCAAAAATGTCTGTGCTGCAAACTTTACAGAGACTGGAAGAAGTGGTCATGGCAGTTCAGATGAAAGAGATGGGGAATGTGAACGATTAGTCAGAGACGTCACCGGTAAGTCACTAAATGTTACTGCACTGTATTTGCCTAAATCGTCTGCAGAGCCCTGTGTAGATCCGATATATACCACTATACGGTCACCATATAATGATAATATCGGTATACCTAAGTTGGGGGACCACTTGGACATGTTCGCCCCCCCTGTGCTGAACCCCTAGCTACGCCTCTGGTCTCCTCATTTAACCGTGCTACATTATTATAAGATGTGGACTGCAAAGTTAGTGGGTCCTTTTATAATGCTAATACAACATAATTCTTATAACATTATTATAAGCTGTGGACTGCACTGGACTTTAGATTTTCATTCTCGCTTCTAGCTTCCTCTTTAGCACATTATATACTACGGCCCCATACACACAGCCATTGTTGTCTTTGATATTCTATGCGCAATCCATAATTACAGATAATATATTCAGACCCTTTCATTTCAATGGCCCTATATGTAGATTTTTACAGATCAGCGTCTGGGCTATGGAAACCATTTGCTAAATATGTAGCAGGTTCTATTCCTGTCTGGATTTGCAGCACAGACTCACCCATAGATGTGTGAAGTATCACGCAAGTCTTTTTGCGGGTCACATAAGGATGCAATACAGACATGTGTTTTTTGCACATTACTGATCCATTTTTGCGGGCAGTACAAATCATTATAATCATGTAACCCAAGAGCCCTATTAGCTAAGAATATTTTGCAGGCAATTATTGGGAATGAAGGCTTATTCCCGATATTCAGCTTGTCTAATAGTGCCTCTGATCATTTAATGAATAAGTATCAGCACATCTTCCTGTGTAATAAGGGCTATGCTGCAGACAATCAATGAAAAAATTGCTTTAGAAGTCATTCCTCCTGCATGTTTTCTGTATCATCCTTTGTAATAAGCTGGTGCAGATTGACACTAAATGGAACATTTTGCACTGATCAGCACTTGTTAAAAAAAAATCTTCTCATCTAATATTTCCAGGGCCGCTTTAACCTTAGGGCCAACGGTGCACTTCATACTGTGGGGCAGTTGGAGAGGAACATTATAATGTGGGGGCAAATAATGTTAGGGTGACTGTAGGAGGATTATACTGTGTGGGGGCACATAAAAAATAATGGATGAGAATGGGCGGAGTCAACATAGAAGTGGGTGGAGCTAAATTTGCTGCAGCGTGCATAGCCTAATCACAGGGGTATTTTATGTAAAACCCCTCTGAACATAACATAATCAAGAACTTATTGGAGTTGTGACCCAGACGTTTACCATCGTCTAGGTCGCAGCGCCATAAGAGTTGCACCAAACACTTACACAGCAAATACACAAAGTCATCAATAAAGTTTACATTTGACCCTGTCCATACCTGATCTTTATAGAGTAAAATACGCCAACCACCTCTCTAGTGATATCCGTTACATGCTAAAATAATAGCAATAACGATTATTACTAGAGATAAACGTATAAAATATTTCTGACAGGCGGAAAGTTCCATCAGTCACATAACACATTGTCACCCATTGAATGTCACCATATAAAATCCAAGTTAATGGCAGCTTTCAGATGGGTTTGATAGCAGGTGGTGATGGGGCGGGGGTTAAAAATATTGCCTTTGGTCTTGTCAAAAGAAGATGTCTTATCTTCTGGCTGGGGGAAGTGTCCTTTATTCTCAAAGCCTCTAGGTAGAATAGATATAAGCAGAGAGATAAACATTGGATGAAAATCTTATGAAAGGAAAGTAGAAATGACTATAAAAAAAAAAAAGAAAAAGAAAAACAATGTTGGAAGTTGCAGCAGCAAGCACTGTTAAATCCATTATATGTCTGGCTCTGAGAACCTTTACACGCTCAGAATTTCTGTTTTTTTATTTCATTTACAGCGGTTTACATGCGTTTCTCAGGCACTGAGCCTTTTATGGCCAGGAAACAAATCTGTCTCATTGAATTTCTAATGCAGTCAGGACAGTGAGGCTTTGGTTCCCACCTCCCCACCCCCCTCCCTTCAATCTAGCGAGGGCTTCGGCTCAGCTCCAAGTGGTAACATATTCTGACACCATACTTCCTGCATAGTACTTCCTGTATGATTGGACTTTGGCTCTGTGTTCTTCCCTGGCTTCCCCTTTGAATAGCATTCTCTTGATTCTATATAACTAAGTACGTATTAAACTCTTTATCTTCAGGGGGGAGGATACTGCTGCAGTTTATGAAAGACATGAAGAGCAGCAACATACTACTGTAGTCACCTCTGCTCTGAACTCGGCTCTATAGACTACAGAGGAGTTTGTCTAATGTATTTCCCTCAAAGTAAGGCCTCTTTCAAACTGGCAGTGTCAATGAAAAGCTGCCAAAATAATGAACCCGGCAGACGTGAACTCAAACCTTATAATTTAAATCAGAAATAAGACACAGACATCTGAATGTGGGAAAATGGCGTGGTCGGCCATAACTTTACTTAAGAACATAAAAAATTCAAACATATGTAGAACCTTGCCCTCAAGTTATCCTCTAACTTTATTATTATCTTGAATGCCTGGTCCAGCCTCCATGGGGGCATGTCTTAGTTGTTCTGCCGGATGACCTCAATGATTAAACATCCTAGGAGTGAATAGGACGTTTCTCATACGCCCGCTGTGACTCCTAAAATACAAGATAAACAATTAAGCCGACAACTAAATCTGAAAAAAAAAAAAAAGCAATTGGGAGGAGTCCAAAGAGGGCGGGCTTCTATGCAGCAAAGCCTTCTATACATCCTCCTAAGGCTGAGAGGATACCAATCACCGGGCACCGGGAGGACACTTGAGTTCCCTAATCCTGTGCCTCAAAGGAGCAGGCACTGCCATTTAATGACTCCCAGGCTTAATCAGCTGGGTAGCCCAGGGCACAGGTGTTTTTAACGGATGTGTGCTGTCTATGTTTAACATTTTTTCATACTTTGGATCATGAAAAACAGACAGCACTTGGACCAAAATGGGACAGGAGAGTGTTTTAAATGTTAAAATACATAAAAGAAAGTGGCAGCGCAGTGTATGGTTAAAGGGATTCTATCATTGGGGAAACGTGTTTTTAACTGAAGCAATGTTGGAATAGCCTTTATAAAGGCTATTCTTCTCCTACCTTTACTTTTCTTCTCCTCACCGCCGTTTGTCCAAAAAAACATTTTATTCTCATACAGTGCCTTGCGAAAGTATTCGGCACCCTTGAACTTTTCAACCTTTTGCCACATTTCAGGCTTCAAACATAAAGATATAACATTTTTATTTTTTGGTGAAGAATCAACAACAAGTGGGACACAATTGTGAAGTGGAACGAAATTTATTGGTTATTTTAAACTTTTGTAAAAAATAAAAAACTGAAAAGTGGGGCGTGCAATATTAGTCGGCCCCTTTACTTTCAGTGCAGCAAGATCCAGAAGTTCAGTGAGGATCTCTGAATGATCCAATGTTGTCCTAAATGACTGATGATGATAAATATAATCCACCTGTGTGTAATCAAGTCTCCGTATAAATGCACCTGCTCTGTGATAGTCTCAGGGTTCTGTTTAAAGCGCAGAGAGCATTATGAAGACCAAGGAACACACCAGGCAGGTCCGTGATACTGTTGTGGAGTAGTTTAAAGCCGGATTTGGATACAAAAAGATTTCCCAAACTTTAAACATCCCAAGGAGCACTGTGCAAGCGATCATATTGAAATGGAAGGAGTATCAGACCACTGCAAATCTACCAAGACCCGGCCGTCCCTCTAAACTTTCATCTCAAACAAGGAGAAGACTGATCAGAGATGCAGCCAAGAGGCCCATGATCACTCTGGATGAACTGCAGAGATCTACAGCTGAGGTGGGAGAGTCTGTCCATAGGACAACAATCAGTCGTACACTGCACAAATCTGGCCTTTATGGAAGAGTGGCAAGAAGAAAGTCATTTCTCAAAGATATCCATAAAAAGTCTCGTTTAAAGTTTGCCACAAGCCACCTGGGAGACACACCAAATATGTGGAAGAAGGTGCTCTGGTCAGATGAAACCAAAATCGAACTTTTTGGCCACAATGCAAAACGATATGTTTGGCGTAAAAGCAAAACAGCTCATCACCCTGAACACACCATCCCACTATCAAACATGGTGGTGGTAGCAGCATCATGGTTTGGGCCTGCTTTTCTTCAGCAGGGACAGGGAAGATGGTTAAAATTGATGGGAAGATGGATGGAGCCAAATACAGGACCATTCTGGAAGAAAACCTGCAAGTCTGCAAAAGACCTGAGACTGGGACGGAGATTTATCTTCCAACAAGACAATGATCCCAAACATAAAGCAAAATCTACAATGGAATGGTTCACAAATAAACGTATCCAGGTGTTAGAATGGCCAAATCAAAGTCCAGACCTGAATCCAATCGAGAATCTGTAGAAAGAGCTGAAAACTGCTGTTCACAAACGCTCTCCATCCAACCTCACTGAGCTCGAGCTATTTTCCAAGGAAGAAAGGGCAAGAATTTCAGTCTCTCGATGTGCAAAACTGATAGAGACATACCCCAAGCAACTTGCAGCTGTAATCGCAGCAAAAGGTCGTGCTACAAAGTATTAACTTAAGGGGGCCGAATAATTTGGCACTTTTCAGTTTTTTATTTTTTACAAAAGTTTAAAGTATCCAATAAATTTCGTTCAACTTCACGATTGTGTCCCACTTGTTGATTCTTCACCAAAAAATTTAAATTTTATATCCTTATGTTTGAAGCCTGAAATGTGGCAAAAGGTTGAAAAGTTCAAGGGGGCCGAGTACTTTTGCAAGGCACTGTATGTAAATTATGCTCAGGGAGCACCGGGGGCGTTCCCCCTGTGCTCCGAGCACTCCCCTTTCATTGCCTCCAGTGCTGGTTTTTCACGTTCCCTGCATCTTCTTCTGTTCATCTTGCATCTGCTTCTTTCTCTTTCGGCCATTTTTCTGAAGTACACTGGTGTAAGAAACTAAACAAAAATGGCCATGTGTTGGAGATCATTGTCCTGTTGCATAACCTAGTTTCGGTCAAGCTTTAGCTGTTGGATAATTTGCCTAACATTTGATACTAGAATACTTAACCGCCCATAGACTATATATGTCCAAGTATTTTTCAGCAGCTGCACAAAATCGTGCAGCTACTGAAACGGGGAGCCGGCTGTAACTTCAGCCAGAGCTCCCAGAGAGAAGGCAGGGAAGGTTTATTACCTTCCCTGCCATCCCGATCGCTGTGTATACAGCGCTGAATGAGCACTGTATACAACGCTATGGGTGCCGCCATCTTGCGGCTGCCCTTTGAGCCGGCGGTTCAATGATCCACTGGGATCAGCGTGTGTTAGAGCTGCTGGGTCCTACAAGACCAAGATCAGCTCTATAGTAACGTGCAGGAGGCTGCATTCCTCCTGCAACTGGGGCTAAATGTACCAGCCCCAGTTACAGGGGAAATCAGCCTCCATCTATTATGACCTTATGGGGACTCAATGTAAAAAAAAAAAAAAAAAAAAAAAGTGAAAAGAAAAGTAAAAAAAAAAGGTTATAGCCCCTCCCCCAATGACACCATACAAAATAAAAATTACCGTAATGGAGATTAAAAACTATTTTAAAAATTTTTTAGTAGCACTTTGTGTTATTAAATAAAAAAAAAAAGAAAAGTGAAAAACGGACATGTTTTCCCTCCTCTTTTGTTTAGATTTTCCCGGATATAAAAAAAATTAAAACACATGCAAAAATAAAAACAACATAAAAATAAAGCCCTATGTGTCACCAAAAAAAGACGCAGAAATTAGTTGAATAACACATATGATAAAAATGTTACAGCCCTCAAAACCGCACATACAAAAAAAACCCGAAAATGTGTCTGGCCTGGAAGGGGTTAAGTAAACAGAGAATTTCATGGTCGACTCACTGACTTCAAGGTGCCCAGGTCCTGAGACTACATCCCTCCATCACTGTTCTTTGCAGTTATTACGAGGTATTGGTATGTGCTTTGTTTGATTTTCACCCATTGTGGTGCTGTACATTTTGTCTTTCCAAACAATATTGTTCTAGAAGTCCTTTGGTTTATTGAGATGCAAGTTTGTAAACTTAAGAAGTTGTTTTTAGCAAGAAAATGCTTTCTCCTGTCATCCCTTTCAAACAAGCAATATTCGTTTAATAATTTTCTAATTCTACTGGCATGAACTTCAACATTTAACATTCTAATTGGGGCCTGTAGAATCTTAGGTGTAGCTCTCGGATTTTTTGCAAGTTCTCTAAACATTGCATGGTCATTGGATGAATTTACCGGGACGCACCTGTCAGATTGTCAACTATCTTTAATGTTTTCCACTATAGAATAACGGACTTCAAATTGTTTGGAAATGTCCTTATAATCTTTCCCAGATTTACGGGTAGCAACGATTGCTTCTTTAAGATCATTGCTGATGCCTTTCCTTCTTGGCATTGCGTTAACATGTGCCTGAATGCTCCAAAACAGCAAACTGACAAAACGTCTTCTTTAATAGAAGTAGTCACACTTGCTGATGATCACTTAATCGAGGGCCTCTACTTACACTCTTAATTCCTATAAGGCCAGTTGCAGAAGACCGTGGGCGAGAACCGTGTGCTATCCTTGTTTTTTGCGGATTGCACACTGACCCATTCATTTCTATGGGTACATGCAAACGACCATATTTTTCACTGATCAGTGTGCGAGCCATGATGCCGTATGGCGTCAGAACATATCCTATTCTGTTCAGTTTATGCAGAACGGACTCGCCCATAAAAAAAAACCTAGGACGGCACACTGATGTACTCCGTGTGTCATCAATGTGCCGTCTGTTTTCCCGGACAAGCTAGGGATATGATTAGATGTCACCTGTGTTTTTTATGGTGGATCCGCAAACTAGGATCACACACTGATGGCACACTGAAGACACTCTGTCAGTTTTTGCGGACCTAGTTCACTGATGCTGAAGAAACACTGAACACACACTGATTACACTCTGTCCGTAAAAACTGAACACTAATTACTAGTTTGCGGAACACAAAAATACCGACAACTGCAACTGGCCTAAAAGTGAAATAACCAAATCTTTATGGATATACACTAAAATATATTCCCAGATATAAAAATATATAAATATGAATAATAATGTAATACCACTATTCGCCAGGTCCCTAGTAGCCCATACTGGACATTGATATGGGGAACACTTTAGAGAGCAGACCAATGCATGAGAAATTATGCTGCTATAGGGCCATCCTGATAATCAGACCATTCATTGCCCCCTCCAATGATAAAAAATATCGTCCTGTATTGAAATAGCAAACACAATTTCAAGCAGTCTATCAATATCTTTGTATGTTTATTAGGAGAATAGCGTCAGCTTCATAAAAATACCCTCCAAATTGTATCTAAGTCTAGTGGCATAAAAGTAAGAAACCTAATGCTGCTAAAATACTATACCAGCATAAAGCTAATAATGATGCAGCATCCCAGAGTGCTACAGCTTTTATGTGTTTGTTTCTTGTGCCTCTGGGTTTTATGTTAGTACGTCCCGTTCTACGTTAAATGTTATATGTTATGCAGCTTGTTCCCCGGCATTTTCCCCCTGCAGTGTTCAAAACCTTGCCTTGGTTCAGCCCTGGCCTATCACAGTCCACTGGGCAGAGTTGTAGGGAGATATTATCTCCCCGGCGACGGTTGGTCTCCTCAGTTCAATGGAGAGCATGCAGTAGATCAGACTTGGTGTGCTGAGCTGACCGGCCACCAGCCTCTGGACTGAAGGCCAACCGCCGCTTCCACAGCCTCAGGAGGGATATCATCAGCCCCAGGTTCATCTGAAGACAGCCCAGAGCAAGGGAGTAAAGCTATTTAAGCTGCTGGACTTATTTGGTGCCGTGCCAGGAGGAGCAGGAGAGGACCCTGACAGGAGAGACACATTCGGGCCTAGCATACAGGTAACCAGATCCCTGTCAGGGCTCCCTGTAACTCCATCCCCAGAGTACCTGCCTGGGAAAGGCAGAGAGGAGGATTAGAGGAAAGCCATCCTGTGGATCCTATATCATCTTTGGGCACCCTCCTAGAACCAAGGCTGGGGGTTGGACACTGCAGAACTACTACCCCCATCTGGAAGCTGCTGTTGACTTACTGTTTCCTGTTGCCAAATAAAGGCTGTTTGGTTTACCTGCACTGCTGAATCCTGAGTCGTGCCTGCATTACTATCAGGCCCCTTCCGAACAACACCACACCGGCTCAGGTAGGAGAGGTCTCCTCTTCAACTGGAAGTGCCCCGGGGGAAAGAACTAACACCACCACCATCCGGTAGTGCTGCAGGACCCCCCTCAACTTTGTCCGACCTAGCAGTGGGACTGGAGCGGCTGGGGAGGGTGCTTGGCCTGCTAGGTGGCACAATATCCACCACTACTACTCCCATCCTCCGATCTCCTCCATCTGGGTTGCGGCAATGAGAGACCTTCCAATAATCAAGATTATATAGATATTGGATGTCTCTAACTTGTGCGCTATGTGCTCACATTTAAATCCCGCAGATAGTCACAGCAGGAATAGGATTCACTGCTGAGTAGGGTTTAAGATGTGAAACAGAGAGACCTATATTTAATACTTCAGTCATCTCACCTATTCCACAGTAATGTTAAACAGTGAGCCGTTGTGAGCCATTCATAGAGAGCTCCTGTAGTTAGTCTATATGGAACAGCTACCATTTTTTCAATCTGAAACAAAATGTTTCAGACATGCACCATCAGATGTAAAGAGCCAAGCTTTTATAAAACAATCAGTGATACACCCAAGCAGTGGTGAACCTAGCCTCTTTGCTGCCTGAGGCGGACTATAGAAAGACACCCCCCCCCCCCCCCCAAAAAAAAAAGAGTTTCCATGCTACTAGCTTCACACGCTGTTATCGTTGCACAATACACACAATACACAAAGTTATAAAACAGTTTTTAAGAATTCTTTTTCCTGTATTACTTCAGTATCAGATCAACAACACGGTATTAACAATGAAAGTAACTTCACACATCTTCTGCTTGGTGGATGGACGAGCCCATGTGGCCCCCATTCTCTATAATAGGAGTGCCGCAGATAGCTGAGTACTGGACTTCGGCTATCTTTGGCACTCCCATGGAAGTGAATGAGAGCCATGTGAGTTCGTCCATCCACCAAGTGACACACCTATATTCAGCCTGGCTGAATAAAACCTTGGTCATTAATGCTAAAATAAGTCTGGTACTTAACCCCTTTTTATCGTTGGGCATTAACGTCCAAACTACCTTGTGTCCTGAAAGGGTTAAAAGGAACCCATCAGGTGGTTTTTCCACTATAAAAACCCAATTCTCAGGCTCAGTGGGGGACTCAGCAGACAGACCCCATCAATCAGGTATTTATCCTCATTTAGGTGAATACAGTGCAGTAACATTTTGTGACTTACAGGTGATGTCTCTGACTAATCCTTCACATTTCCCTTTTCTTCCCTTTGGACCGCCATGACCACTTCTTCCAGCTGTGACTTGTTTGCAACACAGACATCTTTGGCTCTTCACTTTTCCAGGCATCCGACCCACATTGTCCTCACACCCATCCTGCTGTGACCCCAGTTATAGAATATATGATATAACCCCCCTGTGATGATGAGACCCTCAGTTGTACATCTTTCTTAGAAATGTATTTTTACTTGCTCATGTCAGTCCTCCCCCTACTTGTTGGAATGTTGTGCTTAAGTTGGATTTACACTGCTGGTCGGTACGCTTCACTGGTTTTATGGGAGATGGCTTGCTATAGCCAGGCACTTTTATTATCCCTGGCCAGATGGCTATGGGGGATAGTAGGCCAGTGACCTTAACTTCACCCATCCCTCCCAGCACCTAGGAAGGTACCCATCTCTCCGAGGATTCTGCAAAGAAGGGATAAGGAGGGCTGGCTGGGGGAGGTGAAGGATGGGGCTGAACAGGGTCTTCATACTGAGGTGGTGTGAGGTCTTTTGTCTTTGTGTGGAGCCTGGAAGAGAGACAGCTAAGAGACTTAGGTCTGGTATTACTCTATACTTTATTTCCATTTTTGTTTTATGTGCTGTATCATCGCACTTTTGCTCGTATATTTATGCTTGATCATATTAATATTGTATATTTCTGTATATGCTATTAATTAGTACCGACCCACTTGGGTTATTAAATATATCAAATTTATACAGCTCGTTTTATTCTATCCTACGAACTCGGTCTGCTCACGCGTTGTGAGTGGAAGGTTAAGAAGGGTGATCGCAGGTAGGCCAAGAGGCTTGGCAAGGCGATATTCTTCACACCCCCCATAATGAATAATACCCCCAAGTGCGTCTTTATATTAATAATGTCCATGTGTACCCTGTATAAATAGTGCCCCTTATTAATAATGCCCCAGGTGTTAACTAATTAAAAGGTTTTCCAGGTCATTAATAAACTAATCAGTGGGGCTCAAAAACCCAGGACCCCCACTGATCAGCTGTATGAATGGTACCTGTGTAAGCGCCATGACCGCTTCTCTGTTTACATAGTGTCATTCATCTCATAGCGGCCATGTAATGTAACTACAGCCTCGTCCTATACACGTCCATGTGACAAGGCTGTAATTACATGACACGGTCACTATAAACAGTGTGTGATATAAACAGACACCATAACCCCTGTTTATACCGCCCCATTTACACACTATAATGTTCCACAGCAGCCCCTGCACACAGTATTACGGCCTGCAGCGGCCCCTGCACACTGTATTATGCCACACAGTGGCCCCTGCACAAGGTATTATGCTCCATAGCGGCCCCTGCACACAGTATTATGCTCTATAGTGGCCCACCCATGAACCCATTATTATACTCTTCAGACCCCAGAATATAATGATCGGAGACCCAGGGGAGGTAACAAACATAAAAATCAGTGTTACTTACCTATCCTGGACACCGATGCACTCCCTGCAGCTTTCGGCCCTGCTTAATTGCACACACACGTCATTTGATCAGGCCGGCGACGCGACCTGTTGACATCACCAGAGGACCCAAGCCTGCTCGGAGTAACATCGGATCGCAGGAGAGGTAAGTAGCATTGGTTTTTATGTTCTCTCACCTCCCCTGGGTCTCCGATTAGTATTATAATAGTAGTATTTGAGGCCCGCGGCTGCTCACAGCGGCATCCACTTCCCCTTTCTGCGTCCCATAGCAGAAGGGGAAACAGAGGCGGCCACGAGCAGACGTGGGGTAGGTAAATAAATAGGCCGTTATCTGCTGGGGATACTCCAGCAGGTTACGGCCTATTTATATATATATAAAAAAAGGTTTTCCGCACATACCTGCGATCCCTTGATGGAGCCACCGCCTCCTCTTCTTGTCCGCGACGTCTGTGTCTCAGCGTAGGAGGCACGATGACATCATTGTATCACCGCCTGCGCTGACATGCAGAGGTCTCATAAACCAGCCCAGGACAGGCCCCGCTCAGCTTTGTTTTTTTTTTAAAGCGGCCTGGGCTGGTTTACATTAAATAAATAGTGAAAATGCTGCCCCCCAGACAGTGGCATTAGCGGTGTACCCCTGCATCCAAGCAGTAGCTAATGTCTTCACTTATCTGCCAGGACCTATTTGTGAACATGCACTGATTGATTTTCAGCTCGTGGCCCTGGAAAAAAATTTAAAAGTGGCCCCATTTTATAGGCGGACTCAGAGCAAGTAGGCGGAGTCAATACAATTAGGCAGGGCCAGTACAAGTAGCACCTAATGTAAAGCAGTCCTGTGTAATAACAGTGTGTGTATGGGCTATTAGTGGCCCGGTGAATAGTGGTATTACATTCTCATTCATATTTATATATTTTTATATCTGGGAATATTTTTTAGTGTATATCAATAAAGATTTGGTTATTTTATTTATCAGCCAATTATGGTGATTATTATTAGTACTTTTGTCAACGGTGAATTTTGTATGGCTTAAAAGTGGTAAGAGTGTACTTAATTTTTTACATACTACTTTTGCAATTTGCCCTAAAATTCTATGGACTAAATATTTTTGTTATATTCTTGTATCTAAAACCATAAAAACAAAAGCAGAATATTTTTTTTCCATGATTATATATGCATATGCATTTTTTTAAACAGCATTTGTTTGATGCAATGTTGCTTCATCACTATAAAGAATTCTTCTGAATTTTCTTTTTACAAGTACTGTTTTCGGGTCTGTTCTGAGAGACCGCTGTTTTTTTAAATTGTTTTAACACATTTAAAGACGAATATGAACCCACCTTTTTGCACTTGCTGTTGCAGATTGGCATAATTCTATATTATGCAAAAGAGAATGTGACTATTTTGTTACATAAAATCCACATGCACCTGTCATATCACTCTCTTTGAAAAAATAGTTGCATGGAATGATCGGAAAACTACTCAGAAAATAACCGTACTAATGTGTCAGTTTCATATACTTACACCTCTAATACATTTCTATGCACTGTGGCACTTGCCCCTAATACATAGTGTATGCCACATAGGCATGGTATATGGAACAATAAGTACACTTGTCTCTGAGCAGCTGTAACTTTTTCCCAGGACACTTAAAACTTGACAATTTTCTTTTTAATTAAATGCAGTCTTCCTTCTGCTAATTCCTTTCACATCATCCCATTCAGCAGTGGGGAAATAAGAGCCCCTTGTTCTCCTGCAGGTAAGAGCTAAAGAAAAGGCTGTTTCATCCATCTTTTTATCTCGAACTGATCAACCAGAAATCTGAGTAGTCATAATGCCACCTTTAGCAGGGATGGCCCTGTGCCTCCTTCATATCTTCCTCTCATCTCTTTCACTTGTTAATTGCAGGATGTTTTGTGAGGTCTATATCCCAGCTGTTGCCTCCCATAATGAATGTCCTTCAGTTCTGTGCTCTGTCACCGGCTGCTCTGACTTTTTGAGAGGTAGGTGAGTGTGATAACCAGGGAGCAATAGAAGGGAGACTGGACGGTGCCAAGGATAGGGCTTTGAGTAAGCTGAGTGGGGATAACTGTTAAGGTAAGAGAGCAGATGACTGGCTTTGTACTACAGGGTGTCAATATGGATATCACATCAGTGTTTACTATGTGACTTATTCCGTTGTGGATGTCTGCACAGTTATTCTGCTTGGTATTGATTACTCTTTCTATGTGGAAGAATATAGTGACGTTTTATCATTGGGATGCATTGTATATGATTAGACATATATATATATATATATGTAAACCCTACATGTTTGTTGAATGAAAATCTATACAAATATATCTGAATGGGGTTATTGATGCAGCATGAAGATGAAATTCTGAAAACTCTTTCAGCCACATTGCACAGTCACATAAATTTTACAAAATTGTGTGTTAATATTTTTAATAGCGATAATAGAGATAAACATAATATATGAGTTCTAGAGTATTTTTTGCTGTATAATATAAATTGGCCCAGAGTCTTTATTAGTCTTTATTAGAAGTGGGAGAATCTCTCAAGATTCATTTATTTTCAGGTTTGGGTAGTTTGGTCCCAAGATTTGTTTCAGGTCGAACAAGTTTGGTATAAACCACAGCTTAAATTGGCTTAAAACATAGTGTATGGCACTCTCAGGGCTCATAGGAACCTATCTATCCAATTTCTAGCTCTCTAAGGCAAACACAGCCAAAGTTATGTGAAAGTGATTAGCATGTCTATGGAAAAACTGATGGTAAGCAGTGGATACAAATTCCTAGTTTAACCATACGTTGTGCTGCCACTCGCACTTATGCATTTTAACATTTAAAACAATCCAAAGATTACCTTTTATGGGGGGAGGTGCTAGTTTTTTAGACTGTTTTTACTGCTGACGCTTCTGATTTTACTCCTTACTTCTCCCCTGGTTGTGCCTGTGACATATCAAGGGCCCCCTCTGCATCCAAAGGAGAATCTTCTTCCTCCTCCTCCAAACTAGGAGTCTCAGTTTCTCCACCATAATGACTCTGACCCTGATCTTCATCCTACTCCAGATCTCCTTGCATCAACCCAGGGCGATGACGTTGAATAAGAGGTGGAAGCTGTTCTTCCTCTTCCATCCCTCACTGCATGAGTGTAAGTGTTTCCTGTAAGATATATAATAAAGGGATGGCATCGCTGATGCTGCAATTGATCCTACTAACTAATTTCATGGCCTTCTCAAAGGACTTGAGAGAGGACACACTTCCCTTGAGCCTCCAATCGTGGATTCTGAAATAACACATGATCCCTGTGGTCTGCTACATAATCATTCATCGCATTCTGCTGCTCACACAGACATTTATTGTCCTTGTGCATAAATTTTGCTCCACATCAACGGTGTCGTGTACCTTTTCCCAGACTGACATATCCAAGGAAAGGCCCACATTCTTTGACAGGGACAGCTCTCCTAGAGAAATAATGGTATCTGTCATTGTGTTGCACAGTTCTGTTTATACTTTAAACCTCCCATTAATGGTGTGTGCTCTGCAGCCTCACTCTCAGCTTGTATGGAGAAATCTTGGCCTATGTAATATAGAAAAGTGTAATCAGAAGACTGTGCCATTGTAAGCAGTACAGTCTGGGCTTTGCTAACCCTCTTCCCAGAGACGATTTGGCCATGTATACCACCGGGAAAATTCCTAGTGGGCTGCTGAGCTGGGAAGCCTGCCAGGCAACCTGCCTCTAAGCCCGGCCCTTCCCTGACTATTGCTACAGAGTGCATTATAGTGTGTGGAGGAGCCACTATGGGACATTATACTGTGTGGAGGGTCCACAGATTAAGGAGTCAGTGAACTGTGAGTTTGATGGCGGTGACTGCTGCTGCACCTACAGTTTAATTGCCACCCTAACCCCACTGACTTTAACTTTACTTACAAAGGACTGCTGCCTCTGCCTCCATGTTTTGCAGTCCTGTGCAAAACTTACTTACACAGGACTGCTTTACATTAGGTGTTACTTGTACTGGCCCTGCCTAATTGTATTGACTCCGCCTACTTGCTCTGAGTCCGCCTATAAAATGGGGCCACTTTAAAAAAAAAATTTCCAGGGCCACTTTCAGGTTCCAAGCCACCCCTGCCAGTTCTAGCATATGAATTAGTCTCTGCAGCACTGTTCATCACTGCTCATTCCCAGAGGCGTAGCTAGCGGGGGGGGGGGGGGGGCAGAGGGGCGGCTGCACCGGGCCGCCATTAATACATCCTTTATTTCTAACTAGATCGGTGTCTGCAGACACCGATCTAGTTAAAACGTAACCTGCAACTTAACAGTATTGTAAACCGCAAGCCAATACAGGCTTGCGGTTTACAAGACGCCGAGACCACAGACATCGGCGACGCCTGCGCTCAGACACAGACGTCCTGTGCGTGGACCGGGAGGAAGAGGCGGCGGCTCCATTCATCATCGTCGCAGGTGAGTATGACTTTTGTTTTTGTTTTTTTAGCTTGGTTGTGGGTATATTAATAGTATAATGGGTGGATAGGAGGGGGAAATATAACTATAAGGGAGGATTCATTAGGGGGCATTATGACGATGGGGGGTCATTTATATAAGGGTTATTAGGAGGTATTATTAATACAAGGGGGAGGTTATTTATATAAGGAGCCATTAGAGGTGCAGTATTTATGTCAGGGTGAATCAGGGGCATAATATGAGGATCAATTAATTAAATTAAGGTGGCACTTGGGTTTTAATAAGACTAAGGCCCCACATAGTGGGCTGCAAAAAAAAAAACGCTGCAGGAAAAACCGCAGCGGTAAAATTGTGGTTTTCTCGCAGCACTTTTCACAGAAGGTCCGCAGAGGTTTCCCCTGTGGACTTTCTGATTTCAATACACCTATATGGAAACCGCCAGTGTTTCTGTAGGTATAACTGACATGCTGCAATTTCCAAAACCGCAACGGTTTTTGAAATCGCAGTGCATCTGCTGCACATATATTTTCTGCAATGTGTGGATGGGATTTACTAGATGTAAAATGCCAGGTTTTTTTCTGTGGGTTTTCTTCACATGTGGCCTCATCCCCACTTTGCAGTAAAATATGAGCAGCGGATACGCTGCGATTTCCAAAACACGCAGTTTTGGAAATCGCAGCATGTCAGTTATACCTACGGAAATGCTGGCGGTTTTCCTGTAGATATAATTGAAGCAGAAAGTCTGCAGAGGAAACCTCTGTGAACTTTCTATGCAAAGTGCTGCAAAAAAAACCTCTTTTTTGCTGCAGGACACCACGTGGGGCCTTAGCCTTAAAGAGGACCTTTCACGTCCTCACATATATGCTGTTTTACATACCGCTAGAAAGCAGACAGCACGCTGAATTCAGTGCACTGCCGGCTTTCCCGGTATGTGCTCCGGGGCTGGAGATATCGGCGGTGTAAGTTTCACGGTTTACTGTCAGAAGGGCGTTCCTAACAGTCTAGCTACGCTGTGAGGAACGCCCTCTCTGACAGTTCTCGTTCATAGACTTGTACTGAGGGGGCGTTCCTTACAACTCAGCGTCATCGCCGGGCTATAAGGAACGCCCCCTCTCTGTACTCGCCCACAGGAACGCCTTTCTGACAGTAAACCGTGAAATTAGGACCCCCGATATCTCCAGCCCCGGGGCACATACCAGGAAATCCGGCAGGGCGGTGAATTCAGCATGCTGTCGGCTTTCTAGCGGTATGTAAAACAGCATATACATGAGGACGTGAAAGGTCCTCTTTAAGGAGTTTTCCAGCTCATTTTTATTGATGATCTATCCTCAGAATAAAACATCAATAAGAGATAAGTGATTCCCCACTGATCAGCTGTATGAAGGGGCTATGGCGCCTGTTTATATCACATGCTGTCTGTTTATAGTGTCCGTGTGATGTCATTCCAGCCTTGTCACATAGACGTGTATAGGACGAGGCTGTAGTTACATTACATGGCCGCTATGAAAAGAATGACACTATGTAAACAGAGAAGGGGTCACAGCGCTTACACAGGTACCACGGTTCATTCAAACAGCTGATCCTGGGGTCCGGGGTATTGGAACCCCAATAATTTTTTTTTCCCTTTTTTTTCCTTTTTAATTAGGAAACATCTGGGGCATTATTAATAAGGGGCACTATTTAAAGGGGTGCACAGGGAAGTTATTAACTTAAAGATACACTTGGGGGTATTATTCATTATAGGGCGTTATATTATATATTTTATAATTGGGGGTAGCAGCATGATGGGTGTGCAGGTGAGGACAATGTGGGTCAGGTGCCTGGAAAAGTGAGGAGCCAAAGATGTCTGTGTTGCAAACTTTACAGAGACTGGAAGAAGTGGTCATGGCCATCCAGATGAAAGAGACGGGGAATGTGAACGATTAGTCAGAGACGTCACCGGTAAGTCACTAAATGCTACTGCTCTGTATTCACCTAAATTGTCTGCAGAGCCCTGTGTAGAGCCGGTATATACCACTATACACTCACCGTATACCGTTATTGTACACCTAGGCAGGCCCACCATGCATAACTATAGGTGTGATACTGTATGTGAGAAGCACACTGGGAGTAGTAGTAGTGACCATATTGATTGGCACCACTGATGTGTAGGCAGCTGCAATTGCTGTAGCAACCATGTTTGATGTCTGCTGATACCTGCAATAATAGTTTCTTTGATACACACTGTTCTATTCATTCTGGTTTCTCATATAAACTGCAGCAAACTAAGGCATAACTAATATTAACATGAGGAAACATAACACGTTTGTTCACTGATTCATCTCCAACCTATCATGTTTTCATTGTTTTTGCATCCTTCTTAGCCCTATTGTCCTATACCTGCCAGGGGATCAGAGATGTTTGCTGTACATGACAGTGTTATGAGAATGGGGGTTGGTGTCATAACTTAAAGAGGACCTTTCACCACGTCCAACAAGTCCATTTAAATAGACACTGTTCCCTGTTCCATTGATTCTGGCACAGTTGGAATTTTCACTCTAGGTCCCACCATTCCTGAGCAGTAAGTGCAGTTAGTTTTAGCACCTGATATGCTATTTAGGCACTGTACTGTCAGGTGGGCAGTGCCAGACAGGAGTTATAAATCACGCCACCTTCCAACCTGGCAGTTGGTTCACAGGGGGCCACAACCTCATATAAATTACTGTATCACAGACAGTCAAACTGTCATTGGTTGTGGACTCTGTGCTGCTTTTAATTGAGTGATTGTACAATTTAATTAGAGATCAGCCATCTACATCCATTCCTGATAGTGATGGCAGCCACCATTTTATTTTCCTACCTTTAGACAGTGAATAATGGAGTCTGCACAGCCCTGATCATGTTTTTTGAATTTTTTCAAGCATCTGTTCTTTTCCACATGGTTATCCCAGCTTTTTTGTAGCTGGGGGTGTAAGTCCAATGAGAGGCTTTTTACTAAAAAATCTTTAAGTTCAGCAGAATTGGAAGCCTTTTACCGAGTCGACTGAGTTTACTCTCAACTGTGGGGGCTGACAAATTAAGTTAGCAGACTGAATATGTAGTGTAAACAAAACAATATGTGCGGACAGGACTCTCAGTGGATTGGGGGAGTTTTTAGCCCAAGGCAGCAGTGACTTCCTGGTATCGGTACAGGAACATACTGGTTGTTTTCTGTGAAAGCATGCTGTGTCCTGTGCATTGTAGATAGTTTCTGTAGTGTTTTCTTCATTGCAATCATAAATGTCTGCTTGGGTCCTTTCATTGCTCCCAAACCAGCTGGGATAAAGACTGAGACCTAGTATGAAAAGCGGTGTTACGGCCATCGGTTCCTGTGACTCACTGTCTCTGCCACTTACTCTCCAAGCCAAGGCTCAAAAGTCATTGAAATAATCCAGGAAGACAACTTCTCCCAGCATTTCCTGATTTAGTCCTGTCCATACATTCTTTTGAACAAATCCAAATTGCTTGTTTATAAGAATTATTCCAAAAACATATTGAAATCTGTTACATATGTAAGGCAAGCTGCGAACCTTGTGGTTATGTTAAACCTTAAGGCTTGACATCACAGCAACTTGATTGGCACGGCTGAATATGGATCTAAGGAGGCTATAAAAGTACATTTGTTAAAGTATGTCACAGTCTTCCTCCCTCAGCCTGAAATGACTGATAACAGGAAGCAATACATTGCATCCTGCACAGGGGTGAATTGGTACCTGAAAGTGGCCCTGGAAAATATTTAAACGTGGCCCCATTTCATAGCCAGGCGCAGTGCAAGTATATGGAGGCAATGCAAGTAGGCAGGGCCAGCACAAGTAACTCCTCCCTGTAAAGCAGTCCTGTCTAAAGCATTTTGCACAGGACAGCTCTACATAGAGGGAGAGGCAGCAGTCCTATGTAAGTTACCATATCAGACTAGAACTGTAACTTACACAGGAGTGCTGCCTCTCACTCCATGTAAAGCAGACACTTCTGGTACACAGGGCTGCCTGCTTTATATGTAAAGGCAGCAGTCCTATGTAATTAAAGTCACAGACAGTGGGGTCAGGGTGGCAATTAAAGTGTAGGTGCAGCAGCCACCACTATCAAACTAACAGTCCAACGACTCTGCAATCTAGAGGGTCTCAGGACTAACTCTGGAGGAGCCCAGGACAGGTGTAACATAAAAAACGAAAAACATACTCCCTGGCGTTCTGGTGTTTGCTGCCGCAGCCTGTTCGGTCGCACACCGTGCTTCAGTCCTCGGAAGCCATGCCACGCACTTGACCGCTGAGGCCAATCAGCATCCTCAGCAGTCGCTGGCGAGGGGCCGGTGACGTATGTGAGTGACATCACCAGTTTCTCTCCAGCGACAGCCTAATTGGCCTCAGTGGGCACGTGGGGTGCATGGGGAGTGAGGCACAGTGTGCTACTGAACAGGCTGCGGTGTCAGACGCTGGTACGCTGGGGAAGACGAGTATGTTTTTTTTTCTTAAGGTTACACCTTTTTTAGAATAATGTCCCATAATGCATACAGTATAATGTCCCACATTGGCCCTCACACAATATAGTGTACCATAGTGGCTCCTTTACATAGCATAATTTCCCATAGCAGCCCCTCCATACAATATAACGTCTCACATTAGCCCCTGCACACAGTACAATAATTTCATAGTGGCCCCTGCACACAATATAAAAATTCCATAGTGACCCCTCCCCACACTTTAATGCCCTATAGTGGCTCCTCCACACACTATAATGCCTTACTGTGGCCCCTCCACAGAGTATGTCTCATAGTGGCCCCTACAGACACTATAATGCCTTATAGAGAAGAGACCCCAGATAATAGTACCTGTGTGGTCCAAACGAAAC
The DNA here is from genome assembly GCA_947044405.1 of Leptodactylus fallax. Lineage (NCBI taxonomy): Eukaryota > Metazoa > Chordata > Amphibia > Anura > Leptodactylidae > Leptodactylus > Leptodactylus fallax. The sequence goes on from CAMRHE010000352.1 coordinate 684,927, forward strand.
TGCTGGGCGAATCTGGCGTGATGGATCTCACCAGGTTCATGCAACATATACTCTCAGTGCCGCCCTACGACCTCCGCTTTGCAGCAATAGTCAGGTTAAGGGGCCTCAGGGCAGGTAGCTTGCCAGCCCATCGAACAATATTCTAGTTGGCCCACCAGGAATTTTCCAGGTGATATACATGGCCAATATGCCCCTGATCCTACCTGTTCTAAAGAAAACCTTGAAGTTGCGTTCTTGTGGAACATTTTTGATAAAGAAACACATGTATTTTTTGTAAAAAAGCATAAATTTTTTGGCAAAAACGAACCTTGTGTACCCAGACTTAGGTTACATAAACTGGCTGATATCAGTGAGCAGTAGATTGTATTCACCTAATTTACAATCTGCAATTTGCCAGCAAACCATTTACTAAGGAGATACCTCTGATTATTTTTTAGCTGCAGGTTTAATGTATTGTATTATGAAGAGATGCTGCTTTCCTGGAATTTTTCAGCAATTCTCACAATTTCCCAATTTTTCATTTGCTGTTCTTTGGTTAACTGTTCAGAATATATGATAATGTGCCCCTTGTGTTGATATTATTGTCCGCATGCAGTTACTATCAGTTAGTTTGTTTTGTGTTTCATGTGTGGATGTGTCCTCTCCCTGTAAATGTCTTTCAAAAGTAATAACCCTGTAAGCAACTGATAGGGGGGGGGGGGGTTTGCTTCTGTGAGCTTGGCGGTGCTATCCCCTCATTAGAGTCAACACTAAGCAGTAGTCTCTGACTTGGGAAATCCATATGCTTTTGATGCATTTTTTTGCAGTAGAGCACTGCTTTGATCTTTGCTGAGTAGCCCTCCCTCTACCTCCAGCTGTCATGTCTTGGGTTCTGCTCCCTGACATTGTACTGAAATTAGGTTTATAAAGTGCAGTCATGCTTTCCCTAAACATCCATGCCTCAGGGGTATGTGAGTGACGACAGGCCTAGCAAATGTTGGAGAATCTGTGCCCTGTCTACAGGACCGATCCTGTGTGTTTGTCCCTGTTCTGGTAATTGACAGCAGATATCCCATGTTATCTATTAACATGTCTAGTCTGTGAGGAGAATTCAGCATTGTGTTTGTCATTTATATCATATTATAATGTTATAATTAAACATATTAGATTCAGGGCTGTTTACATCTACATCCTGTAACATAGAACTGCTGAAATGATTATTACATCATCATGAATGATCACAATTATCCAGTATGTGTCTGCCTATTGTGTTTATTCCACTGCTGAGAAAATAAGTTACTGAACATTTCCAGTACAGTTCCCAAGTCAACCAATGGTTAATCATTCAATTAAACAATTTCTTAGCTATATCTGTTCTTTGGGATAACAGCTAACTGGTTACCATTATGGGTTTGTCACTCAGCTATCCATGTTCACTGAATGGTCAGTCTCTCTAGTTATACAGCAATGGGAATGCATCGCTATGTAAATGGGAAGATTTGATATCTAGGAATATGTGAAAGCTGAGTGACGATCCTGACAAGATCAGCCTGGACTTTTTCTGCTTTTTTTTTTTTTCTGTGGGGGGGGGGGGGAGATGAATCTTAAAGGATTATATCATTTGAAGATGCATTCATATTATTCATGTGATCATCTGTGTATGTAAAGAACTAACACTTGGCTTATGTACACTAATAGAATTGTAGAATTGTTCAGTATTCATGTGTTTTTAAAGCTAAAATCAGGAGTGTATGTAAATCAAAGAGAGAATAAATAATTGTTTCTGTTATTTTTTCTGATCCAAAATACTGACCAAATCTTCAATAGATGCATAAGGCCTTATATTTTCCCAAATAAATAGAGGGAAAGACATATTGGGTGTTATAGTTCCAAACAGTGCTTTAGAGATAATACTGCATATCCTGCTCTTTCATTAATGTTGCATTAAAGCCATCTGGGGCCTCAGATAACGTAACTGAGTGGAGTGGGGTTTGTCATATTTACCTCCCAGATTCTGCATTTGCATGAGTTGTATTAGCAGGAGACCAAAAAGTCATTTTCTCATGGTAAATGACATAAATCAGACAAACGGCAGTCAAACGTGTGGTCTCCAAGGAGCCGCTTCCCTCATTTACATGCTACATTCTCTTAGGTGGAATAACTTCAGCAAATGTTATTTTATGAAATTTAAATAGAAAATGAGATTTAGGTGTTGTGTTTTAATATTTATATGGCAGTGGAAACGATTATTAGTCATGCAGAGTGGAATAAATTATCCTGTGCTCCATCTCTTTCAGGTACAAGGAAATGCTAGATCTAGTGATATCTCAGAGCCTGTCTGTGACCAGTGGCTGCTCTGACAATCTGAAATTTAACACTTCTCATGGTCACTTTGCATCTCCTGATGACATAACAGGTAAGTGTCTGTGCTATTATCAGTCTAGGGTTAGAAGTAAGGTAGAAGGTCGGACAGTATAGTGTGAGGTGAATAGACCACTGAGTCTATTAAGATATTATGCATACTGTGTTAAATTTGCAGATTTTAGCCACTGGTCTAGCAAGATGGTTAACCCTACCAACAGTAGGGATTGCTTGGATACATTTACAACTTCCCCTGCATATATTTAGTGTTCTGCATTTTAGGGGCTAGTGGCTGCATGTTGTTTCGGTGGTATTTTTATGGCTGTGCTCCTTTTTTGCATAAAGCGCATGTTTCATTGCAACTCATTGATTGGTACCAAATTTAAAGAGGACCTTTCATGTCCTGTAAGATACGGCATGCTGTTTATTTCTGCAAAGCTGCATTCAGATGCTGAATTCAGTGCACTTTCAGTTTTGCATGTATGCGCTCCAGTTCCAGAGCTATTGGTTCAGTTAGCTTTGGCTATTAATATTACTGCACTGTCAGAGAGACCAGTCTCACAGCTCAGTGTCATAACTGTGTGGTGAGGAACATCCACTAACTGTAAACTTCTATAAACTTTTATTGTGAAGGGGGACTTTACTCACTGCACAGCAATGGCATCTGTTCCCTCTGACAGTACAGTAATATCAGTAGCCAAAACTAATAGCACCACAAATATGTGGAAAACTGAAAGTGTGCTGAATTCAGCGCACTGCTAGCTTTTCATAGGTGTATAAAATGCCATATTTTAAATTAAAGGGACCCTTTCATGACATGCTGTCATATTTATCTTTTATTTTCCCTCATTGCCCTGGCTGTTCCAGAGATGCTAATATATTTGTGTCATATAATGGAATTTCCGTTTTGGTGGCATGAGACTTTAGAATATTAAATAATGAGAGACACTGATCATTTTTCATCCCTTTGCTTGGTGCTTTTTTCTACTTTTAAACATTTGACCTCCAAACTTCCATCTTTAAATTATTAATCTTGAATTGATTCCATCGGGAAACGTTCCTCAGTCAACTTTGCACAAGATTTCACTGAATAATTTCTTAACTCATGCTCTGGAATGTCATTGATGCCCAAGAACGTCTTATCTGGCAAGAGAAATGTAGGCCATGTTGTTTGATAGTCGGATAGAGGCTTGTAAAACCATTAGAAGACTCCAAATCTGTTTAGCAAATTACTGGCAGAGTCGGCAAAGCTGACACTATTCTCTGTAGTGTGACCCTTTATCTGGGTCACTATTTCCTTTACACCTTCTCACTGTTCCACACCTTATTCTCCCATAAATAAGAAAAATAATTTTATTATTTAAAGAAAGGGGAGCCAGTTGAACTGAGAGAAGTTAAAATTTCTTTTTCCAAGACCCCATAGAGTCATATTTTCATGTCTATACATTTTTCATCTGTGCACATCTGCATTTTTATGCCCTGAGATGAGAAGCTATAGCTGTGCTTGCTGTAGTCTGGGTCCATATAGCTTGTATCAGATGTTCTATATGCTTTGTTTTTTTTATATAGATACATTAGTAGCAGAGTAACTCCATGGGAAAGGAAGGGGAATGTCTCCATTATGTCAGTCTAAGCCACAAAAGGCTCTACTGTGCGGTAAAAATAATAATAATAATAAGAAGAAACATTACAGTCAATTTCCCAGCACTGTACATATGGAAAAAGTTTACATACATAGCACAAAATATGGGTACAGTAAATAAGAGCTAAATTACTGAACTAGTACAGTGGGAGAGAGGACCCTGTCTGTGAGGGTTTACAATCTAGAAGGGAAGGAGACAGTAGGTAAGATTTGAAGCTGGTAGTATTATAGTGGCAGCAGGGTTAATATAGGTAGTAAGCTTTCCTAAAAAGTTGTTTTTTCAGTCTGTCTTTGAAGGTTTTGATTGTTGGGGACAGTCTGATGTGCTGAAGTATAGAAGCACATTCAGCATCGAGTATGAAGATGCACAATAGAAATCAAAGAGATGGTTGTGTGAAGAGCTGATAAGAGGAGAGTGACGAAGGAGGTTTTGTAAGGATCAGAGATTATGTGTGGGGAGGTATTGGAAGATTAATTCAGAAATGCATAGAGCTAAATCTCTGTTCGCTCTCTTGGAAGTTATAAAAACTCACAGGTTACATTTTCTTTCAATTGCATACTGTCAGCCTACAAATGTATATGGTCTAAACAGTCTAGACTGATATATTTTCTTCACACTGAAATTATATAACAAACCCTCTGCTAAGTGTGCTGCAATGTCTCCCACCACAGTCCGGTCCTGCTGCTCTGGTGTCTTGTTCTGGTGGAAGTCTCTGCCGCACGTGATCGCAGAGGCCAATCAGCGGCCTATGGAAAGGACATGGGATATCACAGGTCGTGACGTCCCATGTCCTTTCCTTAGGCAGCTGTTGGCCTCAGCGATGACATGTGGCAGAGACTTCTGCCTGAAGAAGACACTGGAGCAGCTGTACTGGACTGCTCTGGAAGACACTGGAGCATCGGGGACAGGTGAGTATGTTTTTTTTTTTTTTTAAATTTCCACCTTCCCTGGCTTCATATAAAAAACAAAACAAAAAACATTTATCCCAGACAATCACTTTAAATGTAATATCTTTGAATGGGAGCTATTCACATGAACATTCTCACAGGTCGTTAAAATATTGGTCATGTCCTATTTTTGTGCGTTTTCATGGATCCCTCCGTACACTCAAATGTATTGGCGAGCGATGAAAGCGGGTGCTCCCCGGGTGCACTACGACCGTAAAAATTGGCTGTTTTTCATGACTGTTTTGTACCTCGGTCGTCTGAATGTTGACTTAGTGTTTCCTTTATATTTCCCATTCCTTTTCAAGCCACTCTTGACTTTGGCTCAAAAAACTGCAGCAAAATCTGCAACAAAAATGAAGCCCTTTGTGTGCTCACAAGTTTTCAAAATCTATTAGGGCCGGTTCACATCTGCGTTCGCTTTCCATACAGGGGAGTCCACTTGGGGACCCCCCGAACGGAAGCCTATACGCAGAGAGAAGCGGTGTGTGTGTGGACCCATAGTTGCTGTGTGCTTTACTAGCAACTTGGAAATGGTAGTTCATTCTCTTTAGAGTGCTGCATTTCTGATTTAGACTGGTGGCTAATCTACTGCAAAGCACAGTAGCTGTGTAGTGGATGTACAAGTAAGGTATTGCTGCACATGCCCATGGATTTTTTTAAGTTTGAAAGTGAGGTGTCAGCCACCTTGGACTCACGGCTAATAGCTGTGGTGATGATTTCGACTAGTTGTGCCATGTCGCAGGTTGTCTGAAGTGAACATTGCGCAGCATACCCGCCACCTATGGCCGTAGCTTTATGTGTTGAGGCATAATCCATTATAGGAAAAACATCTATGGCAAATTGTCAATCAACATTATTCCAGCTTCCAGGGTAGTTTTACCTAGTTTTTTTTAGAGTGCTGAATGGCAGCTCTACCTATGAAGGTAAATATGTATGGGAGCATTTTTATATCATTACATTACCAGGCAGATTTTCCATCCAGTCCAAAAACCCTGGGCACTGGTCTCTCTGGGGTTTACTGCAACAATATTTGTTTTCACACTGCTTTCCCATAAGCAGATGGCCTTTTTTTTAACAGCTTGACAGATAAGGACAACTCAAGATAATGGGAATGCTGAATCTTAATTACATGCCAGTCGGTCACCTACAAGTTCCAAGTAGTTTTCTAGTTCTCAGATAACCTTGCCTGTGCCTTTATCACAGCAGAGGTTACTTGTAAATTGCATCCAGCCCTCAGCCTCAGTTAGATGGAATTCTTTACTTTTCCTGGCAGATGTCCTCAGTAAATGCACAATACAATTAAATAATTTTTTTCTTTCATTTGTGTTGAGGCAAAGTTTTTTTTGCTTTTTTTTTCAGATAAGGAAAAAAGCATTATCAGGAGACAGTTGTATGCACTCAGGTAGCTCCATGTAATTAGATCATCATATTTACTGTCAATATTACTTACAGGAACTAATTCTTCTGGTACTATTCTATTCAACTGTTTCTTAGATATATTTATCAATAGTAAAGTTGGATGACAGCGGCCAGGGTCGGACTGTCTGCTCTAACGGACCCCCACTGCTTTTTTATAATAGGCAGTGGAGGTGCAGCAACGGCCCCTATTCACTTACCTCTCCCCGCTGCTATTTTTATTTTTTTTTTAATTACGCCGGGGCAGGTGAAAAAAAAAACCTCTCTCTCCTGTCCCCAGTGTCTCCCATCGCGGTATGATCCTGCAGCTCTGTTGTTTTTTTCCAGCGGACATTCCTTCTGCACGTGACTACCTGTGACGTCACGTGACCCCTGAGGCCAATCACTGGCCTAAGGGAAGGGACCTTTTATTTGGGGGGGGGCGGGGTAGGGTAGTCCTTCCCCGGACTAATTATGAAAAAGAAAAAAATTATTCTGGACAACCTCTTTAAAGTGTGGAGCATTAGGGAAGTATATTAAAGGGGTTGTCCAGGCATAATTTGTTATGCACATAAGACAAAATTGTATCTTTCAGCTCACCCTATCCATGCATGTATCAACTCACATATTTGGATGCAAGGGAACGTTCACTGTACTCCTTTTGAACAGAATACATTCAAGATGCTTTAGATAAAAGAAGTTCCAACATCCAAGAACAGTATGACCAACCAAGTAAAATTTAACTTTTAATATCCATAGTTAAAAAAAAGGTAACACCACTTACAAAAATTCGTAATCCATAGACCAGCTTACGCGTTTCAGGGCATTTTTTTTTTCCCAAGATGGCGCCGCTGGAGTGGCTGCCAGCTACAGCAGCTCTGAGACTCTCTATCTTATTTTTTCTTTCTATGTCTCGTTTTGTACCTCTCTACTTAAGGACTTTGCACTATGAAGAAACACACACATAGACTTGGACCCTTGTGATACTTTTTTTTTTTGTTTTTTATCTGTCTTTTTGTTCTGCTTGAAAAATGGGATCTTTTGTGTATGCAGACAATTCCTTTGTCTATACAAGAGAGGAAATTCTGCAGCTCAGAGGCACAGCAGGGCGGCATACCATCTGGTCACACATCCCCCGCGAGCTTTGGAGAAAGAAAAAGCGGGTGAGGGGATGCAGAGCTGGTACTCTTCAGAGGATTAAAAAGAGGCGTTACCGACCAGCTGTTCCCTCCATCATCATGGGCAATGTGAGATCTCTTGCAAACAAGATGGATGAACTAACAGCGCTCACCAGGCATCATCAGGAGTTTCGGGCGTGCAGCATGATGCTACTTACAGAGACTTGGCTCACTGAAGTTACTCCTGACCCTCTGGTCTCCTTGGATGGTTTTAAACTCCTTCGGGCAGACAGGACAAGGGAGAGCGGTAAGAGGAAAGGAGGAGGGCTGGCAATGTTTGTGAATAATAGATGGTGTAATCCTAGGCACATTGTGATTAAGGAGCAAACTTGCTGTAAGGACATTGAACTATTAGCTGTGAGCATGAGACCTTTCTATCTACCAAGGGAACTATCACATGTCATTGTGATAGCTGCATATGTCCCCCCCTCTGCGAAAGCTGACACTGCCTGCGAGGTCCTACAAGCCACGCTGAGCCAGTTACAGTTAAAACATCCCCAGGCCCTCTTTCTTCTGTCGGGTGATTTCAACCATGCCTCTCCATCATCCACACTGCCCAGTTTCACACAGTATGTAACCTGCCACACAAGAGACAACAAAACACTGGACTTGTTCTTTGCCAACGTGAGGGAGGCATATAGCTCATCAGCCCTACCGCCCCTGGGGAGATCGGATCACAACCTAGTACATCTCCGACCTGTGTACAAGCCACTTGTACGTAGAGAACCAGCTGTCACCCGCACAGTGAGGATATGGTCCGAGGAGAGTGATGAGGCTCTGAGAGATTGTTTTGACACAACCGCATGGGAAGTGCTGCAGGATTCTTATGGAGAAGATATAGAAGGACTCACACACTGCATAACAGACTACATTAATTTTTGTGTGGACAACACAGTACCCACAAAAGTGGTGAGGTGCTTCTCCAATAACAAACCATGGATTAACTCTGATATAAAAACACTACTTAAGGAGAAAAAGATGGCATTCAGGACAAGAGATAAGGAGGGGTTGAGGGAAGTACAAAAGGAGCTGAGGCATCAAATCAGGCAGGGAAAAGCCAGTTATAAAGAAAAAATGGAAAAGCAAATGGAAAGAAAAGACATAAGGGGGGTCTGGGAGGGGCTTAAGTCAATTTCGGGTCATAAACAGTCTGTCTGCCAGATTGAGGCAGATGTTAATTGGCTTAATGAACTAAAGCTTTTCTTCAACAGATTTGATCACACACCAGCTCCTCCCACCCCAGTATGTCCTTCAGCTTGCCCCCACCACAATGACTTCTCCCCATTCGGCCACTTCCCAACAGACCAGTAAATCCAGAAATCCATCTTTATCTGGCCACAGTCTGACCTTCACACGGGCCCAGGTGAGGAAGGAGATGAAAAAGATCAAGGCGAGGAAAGCCGCAGGGCCAGATGACATCAGTGCAAGGCTAATTAAGACTTGCGGGGACCAGCTGTGTGGTATAATTACATATATGTATAATATGAGCCTGAGGCAGGAAATAGTCCCTGAATTATGGAAATCTTGTGTGGTACCAGTTCCAAAGAAACCCCACCCTATGGACCTCAACGACTACAGACCTGTAGCACTGACATCCCACCTGATGAAGATCTTGGAGAGATTGGTTCTCACACATCTCCGCCCTCTAGTGAGCCCCGCTATGGACCCCCTCCAGTTTGCTTATCGGCCGGGCATTGGGGTAGATGATGCCATCATCCACCTTCTGCACAGGGCTCTGTCTCACCTGGAGAAACCAGGGAACACAGTGAGAATAATGTTCTTTGACTTCTCCAGTGCTTTTAACACCATACAGCCCAGGTTATTGAGGGACAAGCTGGGCCTTGCTGGAATGGACCACCACCTCTCCAACTGGATCCTAGACTACCTCACAAATCGACCTCAATACGTGAGAGCCCAAGACTGTGTGTCAGGTACCGTGATCTGTAATACGGGGGCACCTCAGGGTACGGTTCTTGCCCCTTTCCTCTTCACACTGTACACTGCAGATTTTAGGTGCAACTCATCCAGCTGCTACCTACAGAAGTATTCTGACGACTCTGCAATAGTGGGTCTCATCACAGATGATGATGACAGGGAGTACAGAGAACTGAACCAGGATTTTGTGGACTGGTGCCACCGGAACCACCTGAAGATTAACGCGGGGAAGACCAAGGAGATGGTGGTGGACTTCCGCAAAGGCAGAAGCCCTCCTAAACCAGTGGATATCCTGGGGACGGGCATCGAGATTGTGAACATCTATAAGTACCTGGGTTTGCTCCTTAATAATAAGCTGGACTGGGCAGATCATATGGAGGCCCTGTACAGGAAGGGCCACAGCAGGCTCTACCTGCTTAGGAAACTGAGAGCCTTTGGAATCCGGGAGGCACTTCTTAGAACTTTCTTCAACTCGGTAGTGGCATCAGCCATCTTCTTTGGAGTGGCCTGCTGGGGGAGCAGTATATCAACCAGGGACAGAAATAAACTTGACAAGCTGATTAGAAAGGCCAGCTCTGTCCTGTGGAGCCCACTGGACCCAGTGCAGGTGGTGGGTGACAGAAGGATACTGTCCGTGGTGAGCTCCATGCAGAAGAAGAAGTCCCATCCCATGCATGAGACTGTGATCGCGCTGAGCAGTATTGTCAGTGACCGACTGCTCCACCCTAGGTGTGAGAAGGAGCGCTATCGGAAGTCTTTCCTCCCCACCGCGGTTAGGCTGTACAACCAACACCGACCTAAGCGGAGATCATTACATACAGAGAACTGAAATATCTCTCTGCCTGTTAAATCCCCCCCCCCCCTCTGCTACGTCCTATCTGTCTGTCTGCTATTAATGTAATGCCTCTCACCTTGGAACATTCCTGTACATGTTGTATTTGTATTTGTATCTGCTTATCTTATCTTATCTTTGCTGCTGTAACACACTGAATTTCCCCATTGTGGGACTATTAAAGGACTATTATTATTATATTATTATAGCCCCTTACTCATAGCTCAATTTGCATAATTTGTTATAGTTTATCCTCAGGATAGGCCATAAATACCTGATCTGTAGGGGGCCGACCCTGGACCGATCAGCTGTATGGAGCCACTTCTGGCTCCTGTCCTGTACACAATACGAGGCCAGAAGCAGAAAGCTCTGTTCACTATATATTAGCCAGGCACCTTCACTGCATCTCAGCATTTATTGAAGTCAGTGGGAGCTGAGCTGCAGTGAAGGCGCCGGGCGACAAAACAGCTGATGGAGCTTTCAGCTTCCTGCCCTGTGTTGTGTACAGAACAGGCACCGGAAGTGGCTCCATACAACTGATGGGGCCGTGTGTCAGCTCCCTACTGATCAGGAATTTATGACCTATCCTGAGAATACGCTATAAAAAGATTAACCTTGGACAACCCCTTTAATATGCCCCACACAGTTTAATGTCCCCCCCCCACAGAATGTCAGCCCCCATCGCGGCTCCCACACAATATAATGGCTCCATCACTGTTCCCCATACAGTATGGGGGACCAGTGAAGAGGCCACTGTACGTGGGGACCAGTGAAATGACCATAAAAAAATTTGGCCCAGACAACCCCTTAAAAGAGGTTGTCCTTAAACTGGAGCGACCACTGTGGTGGCCACCAGAAAGGTGTAAAAATAAATTTTTTTTTAAAAAAAGTATACTCACCTGTCCCCAGCACCCCATTGTCCCCCGTCTGTGTCCATTTGGTCTCATGGAGGTGCCTCATTTCTGGAAATCCTGTACCTAATTGGTCTTAGCGGTCACATAAGGTGCAGGACTCCCAGCAAGGAGGCGCTGGCACAAGACTGAATGAACACTGGCAGCAGACAACAAAGCGACAGGGACAGGTGAGTATGCTTTTTTATTTATTTTTTACAACTCCCACCCGGCAGATGGGTTGCTCCAATTCCTGGAAAACCTCTTTAAAGGATTTATCCATCTTTCTATTATTGATGGCCTGTCCTTAGGATAGGCCAGCAATATTACATCTGCGGAGATACAACAGCCAAGACCTCTGCAGATCAGCTTTTCCAGGACAGAGCGGCTACAGGTAATGGTAAAAATTCTAGGAGCCACGCTGTTCACTTGCCATACAGAGCGTACCAGTGGGTTTAGATAGTGCAGTGATGCACATTGTATGGCGGGTGAGCAGCATGGCTCCTGACATGTTATTACCTTTAGCCACCCTGTCTCGGTACTGCTGATCTGTAGGGGTCCTGGCGGTGGGCCCCTAGAAAACATTCCACCGGTGGGCCCTAGACATCCCAGTCCGATACTGACAGCGGCTATGTCCTCTATCACAACTTGCAAAAGGGTGTTACCCAACTTTGTCAGACCCCTGAATGCCAAATTTGTCCGTTCATGCAGTACTACATCCCGAATCTTTGATCACTAGATAACTGATATTGGAGATGATTACGGCATAAAGGATTCCAAAACAGATGATTGCAAATCCCCGTTGGAACTGTAGTGATAGCTAGAAGAAAATAACAAATACTAATGACCTTCACATGCATAAGAGAAGAGCCAGGCAACTATCTTATGCACAAGGGGGCCTCCTGACTCTTCTCTGACATCATGAGGAAAGGATAGATTTTAGATAGGATTAAATTTTGTCATACCCAATCCAGAGATTTCTGGCAGCGTCCTCCTCTTCTTTCCTCATACATAACACACACATGATTTTAATTCTAGGTTCACACTAGCGTTCGAGTTTCCGTTCTTCAGGTCCGCATAGACTATAATGGGGTCTGCCTGGTTTCCACCCCGTATTCGACGGTTTTATACTGAAAATGTCAGAGAGAAAAGTCATCCTTACAAGACTTTTCTCTCCGCTGATTTTAGGCGGATTCTGCGGTGGAGTCTCCTAAGGAGTCTCCAACGCTAGTGTGAATCCAGCCTGAACATGTATGGGGGTTGGAAGTATTTTTCCAACAGCTGAAGGTGTATGGTCACCTTTATTTATATGTACTTGACAAAAGCTATAATTTAGTTATAATAAACAGCTTCCTGCTTTTGCCTACTTAAAGGGGTTGTCTGGGATAAAATGTAATTCCTACACTAATCTAAACACTCATCCCCGCCTACTTTCTAAATTACATAATTTATCAAAATGTATATTTACCCATATCATGTGACCACCCTAGGGGCATTTTCTGGTTACCGGTGAGGTTCTGTTTCCCCATTTCTGGAAACAGAATCTCACTAATACTCCCCCCCCCTCCACCCCATCATACTTGCCTCTCTTCCTTTCAGACTACCTCCTGCGTGACGGCTCCTGCCTTGTTTATGACTCTGCCGGCGCACACGCAATAGTCCCGTAATCCCGGTGCTGCTCTGTGCTCTGCAGCCGACAATCCACCTCTACAGGATGGTCAGAAAAGAGGGAGGAGCCATCTCACAGGAGGAAGTCTGGAAGGAATATAGGTAAGTATGATAGGGTGGGGGGGCTGAGTTAGTTGGGGAGGGCTAGTAGTGGGCGGGATAGCTAGAGAGATAGGGAAGGGGTGTGAAAGGGAGGGGGGAGGTAGTGAGAGGAAGATAGTATGAGTCAGCCTACATGTACCATGATGCATTAGCTAAGACAGCAGTATGCTACACCATGTAAACAAATGCAGAAGATGCCAGGAGCTCCCAGAGAAACCCAGAAATCACTCAAAACACTGCTAAAGGTATTTGGGTGCACTTATTAACCCATTAATAGCACTAACAGACCTTCTTTTTAAAAAAAAAAAATTTTTTGCCTGGAAAACCCCTTTAATGTATAATACTCAATGGCTCCTTAATGTGTAATAATGTATGAAATCATGTATAATTCTACTACTGTATAAGGCCTCATATACTGTATAAGGCATTCTGGCGTCAATATTACAGCCACTCATTGTGGCCTGAAAACAGGCCTAATGATCCGAACTGGCAGCATCATAGCGATCTGTCCGTCGTGGGTCCAAGTCATTAGACCCATGGTTAAGACAGGATTCACAGCCATAATAATGACACTAAAATACAGCTGCATTTTTTAACGTCTGAATGAGGCTTTAAGCTGTGATTTAGCTTAATCAGTCACCAGTAAATGTTATTATTACTGGAAGTGTCCAAGTTAAATCCCCCCCCACTCCTCTGCTACTTCCTATCTGTCTGTCTGCTATCAATGTAATGCCTCTCACCTTGGAACATTCCTGTACATGTTGTATTTGTATCTGCTTATCTTTGCTGCTGTAACACACTGAATTTCCCCTTTGTGGGACTATTAAAGGACTATTATTATTATTATTATGTTACTGATAGAATGAGGAATATACATGTTGCCAGAAGGTTGACAAGGGGATGTTCTACAGGGTGATTCAAAAAGGATGGTGCAAAGTAATAGCCTCGGTATTCATAACCAAGAGAATATAACACATTTATTAACATGAAAAGACATGAAAAGTTGTATCATCAGAAGATGTCTAGGCGACAGTTCAGTTCTGTGCAGACACATGCCAGCATATCCTTAAATATGGAGACTCCATCCGTGAACATCCAAATGGAAATGTGGAGGCGTGCCATAATGCTTATAGACTACATTTGGCAGATTTTCCTCTATCTATGGCTTAAGCAATTCCTTTAACATATCCAGGTAGTGGAGTCACTGGAGAGGCCAGTGATAGTAACCTTGGCAAAAAAAAAAGAAGCAACTGTAGACTTTTCACCTGCTCATTGCACAGTCCCATGTGCTCAATAAAATCACAGACCTTCCCACTGGGGTGAAAGCCTCATCGCTGACCACCAAAACCACTGATGTTACTTTAGGGCTCCATGCACATGACCGAGTGTGCAGTGAAGTACACTCAAATGACACTCTGAACGACATCCAAGTGCCTTCCATGATGCGCTCACTCTATGGGGGCTTCTGATCTGTTCTGCTTTGATAACATGCCACAGAATAGGATCTGCTCTATATTCATCAGAATGGAGCCTCTGCGGGCCTCAGGAGAGCCTTGGCCTCGGCCTGTCATATGCATTTACACCTATTTACAAGCCATTGTGTTTGCACTGTAAATTTTGAATTGTCCTGTATATATAACGTAAACTATGCACCTTGTTTATTATTTCTACAATATTAGAGCACTGAGTTCAGACCTGGGTGATAAACATATCTTTTCTGATACTTATTTCTTTCTTTAAGGCAACAGCAAAGAATCCCAGCAATTTGCACCTGAGCTCAATTACCCAAGGTAAGCAGAGTGCAGCAAGTTATGTAGAACAGAGGAAAAGTGTTAGACTTTTCTGTGCTGATTGTGTAGTGCCTAGCGTGGAGGTTCTAGCATATTTTATTTTATGATGGGTTATGTGGAAGTAGCAGTCTTAGGCTCGTATTACACAACCAGTATTTGTAAATCAAATCTAGAGGTGGAGCCTACATAGTAAAAGTATAAAGGAAAGATTTGTGTTTTGGACCCACTCCTGGTTTTGTTCCAAATATTAATGCAAAACACTGATCGTATACTGACCATGTGTAAGTGACCCTAAGGAGTAACTGTAATTTCTGTTATTTGTTATTTTATTAATGTGTAGACACATTTGGGACATATCTGTATATATTTTATTAAAGAGTACCGCCAATTCTAAAACAACTTTTCATAAATGAATAGTACGGGTGGATATAAAAAAAAAAAAAAAAAAACTTAGTAAAATATCTAAAGATGGGCAGACCTCTCAAGATTCGCTTCAGGTTTTGGAGGCTCCGATCCCTGATTAGTTTCAGATAAACCTGGCAGTGAAATTATTATACTCTGGGGTCTCAGGGGAGACATTTACAGTGGCATACAAAAGTTTGGACACCTCTGGTCAAAATGACTGTTATTGTGAACTGTTAAGCAAGTTGAAGATGAATAGATCTTTCAAAGGCATAAAGTTAAAGATTAAACACACTTGTCTATAATTTTAAGCAATTTTAAATGTATTATTATGTTTGAGTACAATTTTAGAATGAAAAAAGGAAAGGAGTACTTTGCAAATGTTTGGGAACCCTTGTAGATTTGTGTGCTCAGATAACTTTGACCAAGGTCTCAGACCTTAATCAGCCAGTTAGGGTTATGGCTTGTTCAGTGATGCAAATTTTACAGCTTTATAAATACCCAGCCTCCTCTAACCTTGCGCCAAAAAACAGCAGCCATGAGTTCTTCTAAGGGTAGGTTCACATATGTCAGTTGCATCAGTATCAGTTTTTTTGTCCTTTAGTCATTACAACTGATGCCAAAACTGATGAAAATGCATCAGTCGTCATCAGGCTTTTTCACAAATTTCTACTCCAAAACCATAAGTTGTCATAAGTTGTCATCACTTGGCATCAGTGTTTACCATCAGTTTTTACTATCACTTTTTACTTTCAGGATGAGTTATAGCTGTATAGTACAACCCTCTTGGCCTTTACCTGAGAAACGAACCCCTGATGCAGTGTGCTGGAGACTCGGGAGCTGGCATTTACTGGCATTTCAAGAGTTCTGCAAAATTGTCATGATGTCCAAAAACGAAATCGTCGAAATCTGTGCGCCAAAAACCAAATAATGCCCCCTCCCTCCTGTGCCTGGTTGTGTGCCCAAATATCAGTTTATACTGATATGACATTAAGTACATTATCCTGGGTACAACAGTGTCATACATGTTGGCATAATCTGCAGTTTGGGCACACAGCAGGGCACAGAAGGGAAGTAGTTCAATGTGACTTTTGGAGTGCAGATTTAGATGTTTGGGATCTGGATGCCATGTCATGTTTGCAGAGCCTCTAAGGTGCCAGAAAAGTGGAATCCCCTAAGGAGGGACCCCCATTGTGAAAACTGCACCCCTCAAAGAATTAATCAAGGGGTGTAGTGAGTATTAGTATCCCAGACGTGACTGCACAGCAGATGGTGAAGAGTGAATATGTAAGCTGTGCGGAGTACATTGGGAACACCAAATTCCCTACTACTTCCCCAGTAGCTCCTATGATTGGGGGGAGGGGGGGTCAGTTCTGGTGTCTTTTCCCTTGTAAGCTCTAAATGTAGGGTGTCCCCTGATATACGCTCGCACAGCTTATACTTTCCCTTCCTGCCTCAGCCAGTTTTGTTCTAATGATTTGGCGATTTTGGGGAGTTTTTGTCTTCACATTGTACAAGCTATATTTTCTTTATTTTTCTAGTGATGTAGCCATATGAGAGCTTGTTGTTTGTGGGATGAGATGCATTTTGTAATGACACCAGTTTTGGGTGACTTATTGAATAAATTTTATCAACTCCTTTTTAGTGGATTATAAAAAAAACATCAATTCTGGCATTGCGTTTTACCTATTAAATTTTTCGGCATGCAGCATACAGCATAAGTAACATGTTACCTTTATTCTGCGGGTTGGTATGATTATGGCGATACCTCATTTATATTGTTTTTTTATGTGTTACTAGTTTTGCAGAACAAAAACCCATTTGGGGAAAGAAATTAATTATTTTTGCATTGCCATCTTCTGAGATGCGTAACATTTTTAGTTTTTGGTTTACAGAGATAGTTGCGGGCTTATTTTTTGTGGGACAACCTGTGCTTTTTATTGGTACTGTTTTGGGGTACATATGACTGTTTGATCACTTTTTATAGCATATTCTGTAAGGTAAAATGGCGAAAAATCATTAATTCTGGCGTTTTTTTTCATTTTTTTTTCCGATGTTCACCTTGTAGGTTAAATATTGTTTCAGTTTTATTCTACAGGTTGTTACGGACGCGACGATACCAAATATGTATTGTTTTTATTAATTTTTAGGGTTAATTAATTTAATTCATTTTATATAGGAAAAGGGAATTTTTGGGGCTTAACTTTTTTTTTTTTTTTTTTTTACACACTGTTTTTCTTACTTTTTTTTTTTACATTTTGTACTTGTCCCATAAGGACATCTGAATCAGTGATACACTGATCGCTGGTTCAGTACTATAGACTGCAATACACGAGCATACACGTGTATTGCAGTCTATAGAGAAAGTCAGCCTTTGCAGACGCACAGACTGACTTTCTGCATCGCAGGCAGGATCAACCAGGTACTTGGGGGTCCTAGCATCCTGGGGTCACTGGCCAGACCCAAGGCTGCCGAAACGGCATAACGAAACCCCCCCGATCTCGCCACGGGGGTGCCTTGGGGATCATTATTATAACGCAACCCCCTTGGATGCTGCGGTCATGTTTGACCGCGGCATCTAAGGTGTTAACACCTGTGATCGGAGCCCAACTTCTCCCATGGGTGTCAGCTTTGCCGGCTTCACTACTGTACAGAGACTGTGCAGAAGCCGGGTGCTGCCGAAACCATCTTCAGGCAGCACCCGGCGGCATCGGTGCTAATGAAATTTTAAGTAAGCTGGATGGAAAAACGCTGCAGCTGCTACACTCTACTACACTGTCCATCAGTGAGCTCTTTTAACACAGCTGCTGTTTCAAGATTGGAGTCTGCCACTGTATAGAATGAGGCAATAAAGCAATTAACAGGTGAATATTGAGACTGTAAACAAACATTCTGAATGAAGATAATGAGCAAGAGAGCAGCCCAAGAAATGGAAAAGGAAACATTTTTCTTTAATAAGATATGTTAATAAACATATAAACAGCTATTTCCGGGCTGCAGAGAGACGCGGCAAAATGGCGGAAGCCCTTGGATTCCGCGGTCATCTCTCTCTCTCTCTCTCTCCAGCACGGACAACTTTTATTCATGTGGAAGGATCTGCTAACAAGTAAAGACACGCCTACCCAATCACATCACTAGAGAACATCTTGTGACTGTCTGATGTCACAAAGGTCCTTACTAAATATTCATTACCGCGAAGCATCAGGAAATCCGGAATCGTGGCATATCGCAGATTTCCTGAAATTCGGATCGAATTCCACTTCTGCAGAATCGATTTGCTCTTCTCTAGTAATAATAAATAAAAATTCTATGAAAATGAACAAATGAAAGTCAGACATTGCTTTTCAACGATGCTTCAACAGAATTTTTTTAAAAAGAAAACTCATGAAACAGGCCTGGACAGAAATGATGGTACCCCTGAAAATAATGTGACCGAAGAGACATGTAAAATTAAGGTGTGTCCACTAATTAGCATCGCAGGTGTCTACAATCTTGTAATCAGTCAATGGACCTGTATATAGGGCTACAGATACTCACTGTGCTGTTTGGTGACATGGTGAGTACCACACTCAACATGGACCAGAGAAAGCGAAGGAAAGAGTTGCCTCAGGAGCTTAGAAAGAAAATTATAGACAAGCATGTTAAAGGTAAAGGTTATAAGACCATCTCCAAGCAGCTTGATGTTCCTGTGACTGTAGCCAACCTTTCTGGATGTGGCCGTAGGAGGAAAATTGATGACAAATCAAAGAGAAGGATAATACGAATGGTAACAAAAGAGCCCAGAAAAACTTCTAAAGAGATTAAAGGTGAACTTCAAGCTCAAGGAACATCAGTGTCAGATTGCACCATCTGTCGTTGTTTGAGCCAAAGTGGACTTCATGGGAGATGACCAAGGAGGACACCATTATTGAAAATAAATCATAAAAAAGCCAGACTGGAATTTGCCAAACTACATGTTGACAAGTCACAAAGCTTCTGGGAGAATGTCCTATGGACAGATGAGACAAAAATCTAAATTTTTGGCAAGGCACATCAGCTCTATGTTCACAGATGAAAAAATGAAGCATATCTTGAAAAGAACACTGTCCCTACTGTGAAACATGGTGGAGGCTCTGTTATGTTCTAGGGCTGTTTTGTTGCATCTTGAATCTGTGCAGAGTACAATGAAATCTCAAGACTATCAAGGGATTCTAGAGAGAAATGTGCTGCCCAGTGTCAGAAAGCTTGGTCTCAGTCGCAGGTCATGGGTCTTGCAACAGGATAATGACCCAAAACACACAGCTAAAAACACCCAAGAATGGCTAAGAGGAAAACATTGGACTATTCTGAAGTGGCCTTCTATGAGCCCTGACCTAAATCCTATTGAGCATCTTTGGAAGGAGCTGAAACATGCCGTCTGGAAAAGGCAGCCTTCAAACCCGAGACAACTGGAGCAGTTTGCTCATGAGGAGTGGGCCAAAATACCTGTTGAGTGGTGCAGAAGTCTCATTGACAGGTACAGGAATCGTTTGATTGCAGTGATTGCCCTGAAAGGTTGTGCAACAAAATATTAAGTTAAGGGCACCATCATTTCTGTCCAGGCCTGTTTCATGAGCTTTCATTTTTTTAAAATTCTGTTGAAGCATGATTGAAAAGCAATGTCTGACTTTCATTTGTTCATTTTCATAGAATTTTTATACATTATTACTTTTGTC
Source organism: Leptodactylus fallax (assembly GCA_947044405.1). Lineage (NCBI taxonomy): Eukaryota > Metazoa > Chordata > Amphibia > Anura > Leptodactylidae > Leptodactylus > Leptodactylus fallax. Next base: position 704,743 of record CAMRHE010000352.1, read on the forward strand.
AGATTTAAGCTATTTCTGTGACCATTGTGGGTTTTTCTTTCATTAAACGAGGGGTACCAGCAATTTTGTCCAACAATTTTGTGTATATGTATATATATACAGTGGCGTAACTAGGAATGGCTGGGCCCCAAGGCAAACATTTGACATGGGCCCCCCCCCCCCGAACCGCTGCCCCCAATCTCGAGAAGAATTCAAGAGAGTTTCTGCATAGCCTGCACAAATCCACTCTTCATGCCAGCTCAGAACTTGCTATTATGGTATTATGGCATGTCTTAAGGCAGCTCTTGATCATGAGCCCATACTGATCACAAATGCACAGACACGTGCAGGTGACAAAAGAAAGCATGTAAAATTTACTGATGGGAATAGAACAGCTTCTTACTGCATTTGATTTTTAGTGATGAAGCAACTTTTCATCTAATTATTATTCACTTATTAATATAAGTCCCCAATATCAAACTATATTCACAGAAAAGAAAATCTAATGAGAGACACTGACTGCCAATTAAATATAAAACTTCACTTTTATTATAATCCAATAAAATTTATATATTAATTCAGGGCACAATATAAAATCATACAAAACCGCCAAACACAGCAGTCTGCTGTAAACCGCCTAAAAAGTGGCAGTATATTCTAAGCTTAATTATGTTCTTAACAAGAAAACCTTTACAATAGTACAGTCATGGCCAAAAGTTTTGAGAATGACACAAATATTATATTTTCACATGATCTTCTGCCCTCTGGTTTTTATGTGTGTTTGTCAGATGTTTTTATCACATACAGAAATAGAATTGCATTCATATTATGAGTAACAGAAGCTTATATTGACAGTTAGAATGAGTTAATGCAGCAAGTCAATATTTGCAGTGTTGACCCTTCTTCTTCAGGACCTCTGCAATTCTCCCTGGCATGCTCTCAATCAACTTCTGGACCAAATCCTGACTGATAGCAGTCCATTCTTGCAGAATCAATGCTTTAATTTTGTCTGAATTTGTTGGTTTTTGTTTGTCCACCCGTCTCTTGATGATTGACCACAAGTTCTCAATGGGATTAAGATCTGGGGAGTTTCCAGGCCATGGACCCAAAATCTCTATGTTTTGTTCCCTGAGCCATTTAGTTATCACCTTTGCTTTATGGCAAGGTGCTCCATCATGCTGGAAAAGGCATTGTTGAGCGCCAAACTGCTCTTGGACGGTTGGGAGAAGTTGCTCTTGGAGGACATTCTGGTACCATTCTTTATTCATGGCTGTGTTTTTAGGCAAGACTGTGAGAGAGCCGATTCCCTTGGCTGAGAAGCAACCCCACACATGAATGGTTTCAGGATGCTTTACAGTTGGCATGAGACAAGACTGGTGGTAGCGCTCACCTCTTCTTCTCCGAATAAGCTGTTTTCCAGATGTTCCAAACAATCGAAAAGGGGATTCATCAGAGAAAATGACTTTACCCCAGTCCTCAGCAGTCCACTCCCTGTACCTTTTGCAGAATAACAGTCTGTCCCTGATGTTTTTTCTGGAGAGAAGTGGCTTCTTTGCTGCCCTCCTTGAGACCAGGCCTTGCTCCAAGAGTCTCCGCCTCACAGTGCGTGCAGATGCACTCACACCTGCCTGCTGCCATTCCTCAGCAAGCTCTGCACTGCTGGTAGCCCGATCCCGCAGCTGAAACACTTTTAAGAGATGGTCCTGCCGCTTGCTGGTCTTTCTTGGGCGCCATGGAACCTTTTTGGCACCAATGGAACCTCTCTCCTTGAAGTTCTTGATGATGTGATAGATTGTTGACTGAGGTGCAATCTTTCTAGCTGCAATACTCTTCCCAGTTAGGCCATTTTTGTGCAGTGCAATGATGACTGCACGTGTTTCTTTAGAGATAACCATGGTTAACAGAAGAGAAACAATGATGGCAAGCACCAGCCTCCTTTTAAAGTGTCCAGTGGTGTCATTCTTACTTAATCATGACAGATTGATCTCCAGCCCTGTCCTCATCAACACCCACACCTGTGTTAATGGAGCAATCACTGAAACGATGTTAGGTGGTCCTTTTAAGGCAGGGCTGCAATGATGTTGAAATGTGTTTTGGGGGATAAAGTTCATTTTCTAGGCAAATATTGACTTTGCAAGTAATTGCTGTTAAGCTGATCACTCTTTATAACATTCTGGAGTATATGCAAATTGCCATTAGAAAAACTGAAGCAGTAGACTTTGTAAAAATTCATATTTGTATCATTCTCAAAACTTTTGGCCATGACTGTATATGGATAGACAGCGTATAAGTGAATAGAGCTATAATCTCACCCTATATCTCTCCACTAGCTGAACTTCCTCATCCACATATGCATGTCAGAACAAAACCTGAAATGGCTTCATAAAATAATTGAGCTAGTCACAAATTCCAGCAGGTGTATCCCCTTTTAGCCCAGAGGCTACTGGCCTAGTGCCACACCAACAAGGTTTGGAAGGGGAAACATTCTGTTCACTAAAACTCAGATAGAAGTCAATTCAGCAATGTTTTAAACATATAACTGATATTACTGCAACCTCAAAAATAGCCCTACGTATACGTTTCCTCACAAATGATTCATCAGGGGCTGAGTTCCAAATTCATCAGAGCAGTTAAAACTGCTGTTAAATATAATAATAACAGAACGGTAATGTTAGTCTGGCCTCCAGCATTAGATTTTATATTGTGCCCTGAATTAATATATAAATTTTATTGGATTATAATTAAAGTGAAGTTTTATATTTAATTGGCAATCATTGTCTCCCATTAGATTTTCTTTTCTGTGAATAAACTTTTCATCTAAGCAGTAAAGCTAACTGTTACAATGTGTGTGTATGAGGAGTACAGAATCCACACAAAACTGTAGAGCATGTGCATAATTGTTCATAATTTAATGTGTTTTGGACTATTTCTGAAAAAAAGTTTTATAGCATACTCTTTTTGAGGTAAACACGGTTGTAGGGCAAGCATATCCTGAAATGCTGCAGAAATGGCTATTTCCACAACTTAGCAAATATTTCCCAATAACCTTAATTTTTCAGCAAGATGGATGACTGCCACATTAGCACCGGTTCAACATTTTCGAAATGACACACTACCTCAACAATGGCTAGGTGACACAGGACCCCCAAGGCTTGGCACTATACTCTTGGCCCCAAGATCCACATTACAACTTACGACCTTTTCTTGTGGAGATACATTGAAGACCATGTTATGGTGCCACCATTAGTGACTAATCTAGATCACCTTAAAAACAGAATCACAGCAGTGGTGACCTCAGTGGAAGAATAAGTTTTGAAAGCCGTTTAGGACAAATATAACTATTGTCTCAATTTTGTCCATACAGCAGGTGGAGGGCACACAGAGCATTTATAAAATGGTTACTAGAACTTGATAATTTATTAAACAATTTGTAAATGTTTGTGTAAATGTAACATGTTCCCATCACCCAATATGCTATTCTCAAATTGGGTCCATCTTTTTGAAACACCTTGTAACCCCTTGTCCCTGACAATCAAAAGCAGTGATTGCTTCTCTCTTCATGTCCAGCACGTTCTGGCGAGCTACCCAGTGAGGGGGAAAGAGCTACATCAGTTTTTTAATAAAAATAAACAAAATTCCTTAAAGGGACTACAGTGAATTTTTTTGGCTCATTATATTGTCTGAAAAAACATATTCTGCTTTTTAACTGTGGTTTTTATTGAATTTTCAAATTTTTACAATTAAAAATACTCAAAACAGTAAAGAGGAGAAAGCCAAAGACACCCTGTAGTTCAGGCAATGTAGGATCAATCACACAATGCCAACAGTGAGTATAGTCAAATCCAACTGATACATAAATAATAGACAACCTTGCAAATGGTGTGGGTTAACCAAAGTACATCAATAAGCCAAGAAATAAAATATCCAAAAAAGGGGATGGGTGCTGGTAGACAGTAAGATGAGACAAGACAAATAAGGAAGGGGAGTTGGGGTAACCCAGGGGCCTTGCAAAGTCTATCACACGTCACTGATTATGGCTAATGGGTTATAGAGAAAGAGTCCCAAGGGGACCAAACAACACAGAAAAAATCTAGTTTGTCTTGGATCATAGTAGTAAGATGTTCCAGAGTTTATGCATCTGTGAATCTAGTCTTGGGCTATAGAGAAAGAGTCCCAAGGGGACCAAACATCAAAGAAAAAATCTAGTTCGCCTTGGATCATAGTAGTAAGATGTTCCAGGGTTTAGGCATCTGTGAATCTAGTCTTGGGCTGTAGAGAAAGAATCCCAAGGAGACCAAACATCAAAGAAAAAATGTAGTTCGCCTTAGATCATAGTAGTAAGATGTTCCAGGGTTTATGCATCTCTGAATCTAGCCTTCACCTCTAGGGTAAAGGGATGGGAAGTATGCTTTCAGTGAGACACTGCTACACAGTACTGTAAAACGCTGTGTTTTTTTCTGCCGCGGCGTTTTACAGTCCCTGCAAAGTGGATGGGATTCTAGCAAATCCCATCCACAAATTGTAGAAAAATACCCTTAATGGAAATACTGTGATTTCCAAAACCATTGCGTTTTTGGAAATTGCAGCATGTCAATTATACCTACAGAAACTCTGGTGGTTACTGTATAGGTATAAGTGAAGCAAAAAGTCTGCAGAGACTCTAAGGACTTTCTGTGAAAAGTACTGTAGGAAAGCAGGAACTGTCGTCTCAATCACACCTGATCCCCTGCATCTGCACCCGCTCTGCCACCATAGTACCCGGGGACCGTGCCCCAGGTCCCAGTATACCAAATTGGGGTACTATTCCCCTTCCCTGCTGACCTCTTGCCGGCTGATCCGGCCTGGGGCCTACACACACCGGCGCCCGGGCGCCCGCCATCTTGGGGCCGGCACTGCTCCGAAGTCGGGGATACCCTCCTCCTCACTGGGAGTGTCGCTCTGGACAAAGGCGGCTCTCCGGTTGGTGAAACATCGGCCGCGGCGGCCCCGGCGCTGCGGCTCACCGCCTAGGACTTTCGGCCCGCCGGCACTGGGAATACGGCCTTGCGGCCTACGCAGCTGAGTGGGACAGGGCTTCTCCGGATTACCTGAAACACCTCTTCCGGTGCAAAACCAGACGTCGCTGTGCTGATCTGCTCTGCGGCGGCTGTTGTGCTGGGCACCCGCCGCCTGTAGCGCGGGGTAACAAGCTGCCGGCCCCCGGAGGGTGGGCGCCGCCATCTTGGGCCTACATCAGTTCGGGCCTCCAGCATCCTGGGCCTACACCGCCTGCTACCCTGAGGAGTTTCTCCATCCGGACACCCAGTCACTCCTCCTCCAGTCAACACTTGCTGCAGGGCGAGGGGAGAGGTGAGCCCCTGTTTCACCATCAGAGGGGGCTCCTCACCTTCCCCCCTTATGCGGACACTCTCTTGCATCATACTCGGGCCTTGTGGAGGCCTTCACCTGCCTGTGTGATCTTCAACAACAACAAAGAGCTGCTTTCCTTGTGAACGGACATTCTACATACTCTTCTGTTATGACGAGCTAGCGAGGTGAGTGCTGAGACCCTACATAAACATCAAGGAGTTTCCTCACCTCGCCTCCTCCCCCCCCCCCCACTCCATAGGGGGAGTAGGCATTGGCGCTACTGGACTTTGCTGTAATGTTCTGATCATGAGTCTGTGGCTCCTCATCATGACCAAATAATCTAGCAAGACGTTCGCCTGTAGCAACTCACCGCTTCCCTGTATACTACTCTGGGCTCCTGAAATATTCTGAATAGATTCTACTGATTCTTGGGGGCCACGGATTTATCTTTAGTCTACATACCCTGCTGCAGCTGTGTCCAGCCTTTATATTGATCCTTTTTATCTGCTTACCTAAATGTCCAGTGAAGCTGTGGAGATGTCCCGGAGAAAATCCTCTTCCTCCGGGGCGCCTAGGAAGCTCACAGAGTTTTTCATCAACCAAGCTTCAGACCGACGCACCTCACCTGAATTGGACTCTCAAACACGACTGCCGTCCCCACTTAATTCAACAGCCTTGTCGCAGAACATGGGTTCAAAAAATGTGGACATGTCTCCCCCTGCCGCCTCACTATCAGCCCAAGAAGGCAACAAAAGAGGTCCAAGTACCTCCCCTGCTTCGTCCCCAGCCAAGGAGGGTCCTGCACGTAAAAAAAACAGCCGGGCGCAGGCCCCTACACCAGATGATGCCTCTCTGATTAGTCACACTGACATCTCCGATTTTCCAGCGTCCTCAGACCCATTGTCACACCTGTGACACATTGAAGGGCATGCTGGTCCTATTGCAATCGGGCATTAACAAAAGTGTGACCTCGCTGGTTGGGAAACTACAACACAGTATTGACGCGCTGGGGGAGAGAACTGACCACCCCGAGCGGAAAATGGCGGAATTCTCCACTGCTCATAACGAATTGGTGGATGCTCACAACACACTGGAGGCAGAAGTGCGCTGGCTAAAGATCAAAGCAACAGACTCTGAGGACTGCTCCAGACGTAACAACATTAAGATCCGAGGAATCCCGGAGGACATTGCATCCATTGACCTCCCGGCCTATATTAAACGCATGTTTAAAAAAAATTCTTCCAAATCTTTCAGAGCTTGACCTTACCCTGGATAGGGCCCACCGCATACCTAAGGCAAATTCAGCTCCAGCGGACGCTCCCAGAGACACCCTGGTTAGGGTCCACTTCTACCATATCAAAGACTCTATCCTCGCTGAAGCCCGTAAATGCGATACTCTCCCCGCACCATTCTCAGCAATTTCTTTATACCTGGATCTATCTGCTGCCACCATGCAGGCGAGACGCAACCTAGCACCTATTACGAAGATACTCCGAGAGAACGGCATACGATATCGCTGGGGCTTCCCTACCAAGCTTCTGGTTTATCGCAATGGAGTTATCCACTCTATACCTTCCGTAGAAGGTGGAATGTCTCTTCTCCGTAGGTGGCATATGATCTCTGCTGATTCTGAGTCCCAGTCTGGCAGACCTGCTCGTCCTCCGCGGGTACCCAAGGACTGGCATACGGTTGGAGAACCTTGAAAGAACTGCGAGACTCTCTCTCTCCCTCACCCAGGGAGATCAGGTGCCTTTACAGGATGTTAAATGTCTAGTTTTTTCTTGGCGAACTATTTATCATTTTTTCTATACATTTTTTATAATTGTGGTTGATTGATGAGTGAATTTTGTTTCTCACCCCCACGGTTTATCCGGTGCATTTTAGCACTAAGATGTTTATTTTATGTTTTTTGATCTTGTATGCTTTACTGTTTTCTGTTAAGTTTGTTTACTCTATCATACATAGCTCATATTTGTGCGCACCATTTAATTATGTCTTCAGTGCAGATCCGGATTGTCTACCATGCTGGCTTAAACCCCATTTATATAGTCTGGCACCCTTTTATTGGCCATTACCATGGTCATTCGAATATCTTCTATAAATGTCAAAGGGCTTAATAGCCCTTACAAAAGGAGCTCTGTTTGGAGGGAGGCACGCCATTTGAAATGTGATGTGCTCATGCTCCAAGAGACACATTTTCATGCTGAAAAAAGTCCTCTATTTACGAACCCCTTCTTCCCTCATATTTTTAAAGCCTCCTGTACGGCCAAACGCAAGGGAGTCCTCATAGCTGTCCGTGACTCAGTTGCTTTTAGCATGGAGTCTATACTAACGGATTCCCAAGGCCGGTATGTCGGTCTTAATTGTACTATTAATAATTTGAGATATACTTTGATAATAATAATAATAATAATAATAATAACAGGCAGAGAGATATTTCAGTATATCACAGTATATCTCCCTAATAAATCTCAATCTTCATACTGGAGATCTCTCCTGCCCAAAATCCAGTCATTTGCTACGGGAATCTTGATTGTGGGGGGAGATTTTAATTGCCTTATGGATAACACTCTCGATTCGTCTAACCCTCAGAGGAAATTGACTGTACTTACCCCTTCCTTGATGGATCAAGGGTTGTATGATGTATGGCGGTGCCAGCATGGTGGCGAGAGGGACTACAGCTTCTTTTCTTCCTCTTCCTCCTCATACTCTAGGATAGACTTTTTCTTAGCGGACAAATTGGGCTTACTACAAACTGTCTCATCTCATATTGGTCTGATTACGTGGTCAGATCATGCCCCGGTGTCCTTGGTCCTCCGCGAGAAGTTTGCCACAGCCCTGCCATCTCAATGGAAACTAAATGAATACATCCTCGATCACCCCTCCCATGGCGCCCAACTCCTTAGTGCCTTAAAAGAATTCTTTGAAATTAACGCCCCTACGGTCTCAGATCCCATACTTTGTGGAACGCCCATAAGGCATTCATGCGCGGAGTGATTATCCAAGCTTGCTCCAGGGCTAAGAGGCAACGCTCTAAAGATATCGATGCCTTGCTTCAAAAGATAGCTGGGTTGTCGGCGACGAATAAATTATGCCCTACTCCATCTCTCTCTAACGAGATTAGACAGCACCAGCTACAATTACAAAGATTGCTGGTCCACCAACAGGACCTTGCCTTTAAGAGGTTTCAGTGTCAGGCCTATATCCATAACAATAGAGCTAGTGCTTTCCTAGCAAGGAGATTCAAGCAAGCCCAACCTAGATCACGTATCGCATATCTTTTAAATGCCAAGGGGGATAAAGTTGTGGACCCTCATCTAATAGCTGACCAGTTCCGAGCTTACTATAAATCTCTATATAACTTAAAAGAAGATACTGGGGTACATCAACCCTCACTGACAGACATGGATAGTTTTCTAGAGTCTGTTTCTCTTCCCCGCCTCTCTGAGGAACAGTGTCAGGCACTAGCTACATCTATATCTCTGCCAGAGCTCCATAAAGCTATTGCATCCCTAAAGCCACTAAAGTCCCCGGGTCCTGATGGATTTTCGGGTATTTATTATAAAAAATATAGGGAAATTTTGTCGCTCCAACTATTGAAAGTGTTTATGAGGGCTGCGGAGGATCAGAGGTTCCCAGAGGAGATGCTTGCCGCTGCTGTGGTTACCCTTCCCAAACCGGGCAAGCCCCCTACTAACCCAGCAAATTTCAGGCCTATTTCCCTACTGAATGTGGATATTAAGTTATATGCGAAAGTGCTGGCGGAACGCCTGGTGTATATCCTACCCCAGCTGATCGGACCAGACCAGGTGGGATTTGTTATGGGTAGACAGGCCCCGGATGGCACCCATAGGTTTATTGACTTGATTCAGAGTGTGGAGCGTAGTGGAGGGCCATCTCTTCTATTAGCTCTCAACGCAGAAAAGGCCTTTGACAGGGTCCACTGGGGCTATCTGGATCGACTGCTTGATAGGTTTGGCATAGGGGGGTTCTTTAAAACGGCCATTTTGGCTCTCTATTCTTGCCCGTCTGCCCGGGTTCTATCTTCAGGGTTTCTGTCTGAACCCTTTCAAATTAGCAATGGAACCCGCCAAGGCTGCCCACTTTCCCCCATTATATTTGCACTAGTGATGGAGCCGCTGGCCGAAGCCATCAGACTTAATGATAGTATCACAGGCATTTCTGTTGGGCAACATCAACACAAAATTGGCCTATATGCTGATGACGTGATCCTCTCCCTGACCAACCCTGTGCCATCCTTGCGAGCTACTACAGATATTTTGGAGTCTTTTGGTAGGGTCTCCTATTATAAGGTAAACCCTTCCAAGTCCCAGATACTCACAATTGGTATTTCTCCGTCCCTAAAAAGAGAAATGAGGGCCCAATTCCCATTCCAGTGGGGTGAAGGTAGCATTACCTATTTGGGAATTTCCCTAACGGCCCCCGAGCTCCAACCTCTTTTCTCTAAACTATACACCGTTGCTTACCAGGGTGTCCTCCCTCTTGGCCGGCTTCTCTAAACCTATGTTATCCTGGGCAAGTAGGATTGCCATTGTGAAAATGATGGTGCTCCCCATCATACTTTACTTGTTCCGCACTGTGGTTATCCCCCTCCCCAACTCCTACTTGACAAAACTACAAAAGTTACTTTCGGATTTCATCTGGGAGGGAAAGAGAGCAAGGATACGCATGCGAGTCATGACTAGACCCTGGTCTGGAGGAGGAGCGGGTGTCCCTGATGTTAAGAAATACTACACTGCAACTGTTTTGGAGCAGCTGAGGGTCTGGTGGGGGAAAGATGCGGGATGCCGCTGGCTGGAAGTTGAGGAGTCCTTGATGGATCTCCCGTTGATTTGTCTTTTGCGACCTAAGTCATTCTGTCCTCCCCACGCTCCAATTCCCCTACTAAGTATAAAGGCCTCCGTCTGGGCATGGCGTTTTCTGACCTTACACACCCCTGTGACAGAATTGGCTCCTCTGTCAGACCTGCCATTACGCTACCTGGCTTCTTTCCTACCTGGTCTGAGCCTGAGAAGTTGGTCGGACGCCGGCCTCCAGAGAGTTGATCAATTGTTTAAAGGGGTCCAACTAAAATCATTCACTACATTGATGGAGGAATTTCGAATCCTACAGCGAGATTTTTATAAATACTTACAAGATAGACATCTCCTTCAACCCCACAATGTCTCAGACCCCGTGTTCCCTAGACTGGCTCTCCGTATGTGGCAGCCGTCGGTTCCTCCAGGGGTGGCTCCTCAGCTTTCTATAAACTCATCTCCACCCCTTCGGAGCAGATTAAACCTCTCTGCCTGATACGCTGGGAGACTGACCTTGCTAGAAACATCTCACTCCAGGAATGGTACGGAGCCTTTGAGTTCGTTAAGCGAGTATCGAAGGGTGCTGCCCACTGGGAGACGGCATGTAAAATATCTCTCCGTTGGTACAGGACACGTACCCAGCTGGCACATATAGCCCCCTTGTGCGCAAATCTATGTTGGAGGGGCTGTGGTGAAATAGGTACACTTTTACACATGTGGTGGGATTGCCCCCCTGTGCTTGTGTAGCCCTATTTGGGGGGGGGGGTATGAGTATTATCCCTCCCGCAACAGACTCTGGCGCTGACCTGTGTGTATAATGGGACCTGAAGCCTTCGCTGAAGGGAAGAGTGGGAACATATATGAAATATATCAGTGCCTCCACCCAGGATAGAGCCTCTGTATTACAGGGAGGATCTCTTCCTGGGACTTACCCATGAAGTACAGTTAGTAGCCTTAACAAGGATCACTGTACTAATCTCACAGTCTGAAGAATACATACAGATACCACATAAGGTTATAACAATAGCTTTATAAGAATCAACAGGGTAATAATACATACATACAATATACTCAGAACACAGCAGTACTACAACAACCAGCAAGTCCTCAACCGTCTTAGGTTATATACCCGGGTATATATATAGATATATAGCAAGAGTCCAGTGCACAATACCTCCAGGCAACAGAAGAGATGCAGGGGCCCCTGTGGATGACTGTGGATCCTCGGATTCTTCCAGGAGATGACAGACAGCCGATCAGGAGATGATGATGATGATGGTGAGATTCTTCACAGGCAGCAAACAGGGCGACGGTGACGGCAGTAGATGCAGGCCTGACTACCCTAACACTGAGTCCTTAACCTGCCAGCTAAACTACTAGTGCCACCGGGCCTCTAACTAGCTAGTTGGCCTTCGGAAGCCTAACCTATCACTGCCCTGAACTGTATATATATATGGATCCCTAACTACGGTTACTAGCTAGGTCCTGTGAGTATATAGGGGGTAACACATACCTAACTATATACTGTGAAGTAAAGAGGAACCAGTGGCTCTTAGACTCCCCCAGACATAACATGTCTGGCTCAGCAGCTCTGCTCACATCTCTCCCCCCAGCAGCTCTGCCTCACATGTGTCTGACTCACTGTATTTACAAAACAAAACTTGCACTAAATGCCTGGGGTCTCTGAAGCCAAACTGCAGGGGCAAAGAAGCCAGATACATTATATACTAGTAGAAATGGCAGTTCCCTACACTCTCCCTCTGGTGAAATCTTTACGTCACGTCAAAGACATACAAAGTCATAGTATACAGTCAACATTACCAATGACAATATCAATATGGTTGCTTTTGCATTTACAGAGTCACAACAGGTTAATAGGTATACATGCCAGCAGGAGCGAAAATTGGTAACATATTGACCAAAGTGGACACTGCACCCACCCAAGCATGGTATAAATGAGGCTGAGTAGTAAATCTGGGGTCCCCCAAACTATCATATGTCAGCATAGGTGGAGGGTGTCTAATTCTCTCTCCTCTCCGTACCTCTCTCTGAGGTAAACTAGCATGTCCAGGCCCTAAACTAGGGTTGTCTGCCATGGGAGGGGATGGTGCTGGTGGCGTAGGAGAGCTAGATCCCTGCTCATCTGTAGACACAGATCTAGGTACGAATTCTGGAGTTTGAGGGTTCATAGGTCTCCCTGAAGGAGAAGATACTGGTGATCTAGGAACTTCAGGAGCCACAGTCCAATCACTCTCAGGAGTTTCAGGAAGGTCAGGTGGAATATCGGCTAAGGACTGTGGAGAATCGCAGGCCGAGCCATCATTGGAGATATCCATACCATCAATCTGAGGTAGAGGCAACAAATGATTTCTATGCCAAGTCCTGATCCTCCCGTCCCGTCCTTTTATCTTGTAGACTGGTATTCCAGGCAACCGATCTACCACTGTAAAGAGTTCACTCCGCCATCGATCAGCCAGCTTATGTTTTGCAGATGCTCCCAAATTCCGTAGCAGAACATGGTCCCCAGGGTTCAATTCTCGGTATCTTACTCGAAGATCAAATCTCCTTTTATTTCCTTCATTCACTTTGGCCGCATTTTCCTCAGCCAGCTGATAAGCACTCTTAAGCGTTTCTTTCAAACGTGCCACGTATCGGTAATGATCTCGATGACTGATACCATCGGTAGAGACTCCCAACAAGATGTCAATAGGTAGCCTAGGCTCTCTTCCAAACATCAGAAAGTATGGTGAATATCCTGTGCTCTCGTGCCTTGTACTATTATAGGCATGCACCATAGCCTCCACTTTTCGACTCCAGGATCGCTTATCCTCAATTCGTAAGGTACCAAGCATATCAAGTAAAGTCCTGTTAAATCTTTCAGGAAGGGCATCTCCCTCTGGATGGTAAGGCGTCGTCCGACTTTTGCGGATGTTCAACAACTGAAGTAACTCTTTGATCAGGTTACTTTCAAAATCCCGGCCTTGATCAGAATGCAACCGGTGTGGTAAGCCATAATGGATAAAATACTTTTCCCAAAGCACTCTTGCAACAGTGACTGCTTTTTGATCCTTAGTCGGAAAGGCTTGAGCATATCGTGTGAAGTGATCAGTCACCACCAATACATTTCCAAATCCTCTGGAGTCGTTGTCAATACAAAGGAAGTCTATGCAGACAAGATGCATGGGGCCTGAACTCTTCAAGTGTCCCATGAAGGCCGCTCGAACCGGGACAGTCTTCCTCTGCAAACATCTGCGACAGCACCTACACAGACGAGTCACGGTATCTCTCATTTTGGGCCAGTAGAATCGGTCTTGTATTAGGCCGTAAGTCTTCTCAGGTCCCAAATGACCATGATAATCATGCAGACTTCGGAAAATCATCTTCTGAAAGCAGCTTGGAATAACTAGTTGGCGCCTTCCAGGGTGATCATGATACAGCACCACACGATAAAGTAGGCCATTGTCTATTTCAAACTTCTCCCAATCTCGTAGAAGTTGACTGCATTCAGAGGGTAGGGATGTCTTTAACATTTCTCTGTCTTGAGAACTCACTGCTTGATAAAGAGGTCCAATTAAAGGATCAGTCTTTTGACTCCAGATCATTCGCTTTGAAGATATAGAACAACTCTCAAAGGATCCTAAAGCGGCAGGGTAGGCAAACATGTCTGGTACAGCTTCGGGACCTCCCCCAATAGAGTCAATAAGCCGAGTTTCAGAAAAGGCTACTCGGTCTTCAACTACAGCAGCCATGGCACACAAAGCTCCTACTCCAGGACTTGGCACTTCTTCCCATTCATCCACTACTTCCGGACTAGGTAATCCAGGCCGTCTTGATAGAGCATCTGCCCCAATGTTCTTAGGCCCCGATTTATACTTGAGTGTGAATTGGTAGTTGGATAAAGCTGCCAACCAGCGATGTCCTGTAGCATCGAGCTTAGCGGTTGACAAAACGTATGTCAGTGGATTGTTGTCTGTTCTTACTTCAAACGTGGCTCCGTATAAATAGTCATGTAATTTATCAACAATGGCCCACTTGAGCGCCAAAAACTCCAATTTATGTACTGGATAATTTTTCTCGCTGGGAGAAAGACTTCGACTTATGAAAGCTATGGGCCGTAACCCGGCCGGGTATTCTTGGTGCAGCACGCCACCTAATCCTTCAAAGCTGGCATCTACATGTAGCACATATGGCTTCTGTGCATCAGCATAAGCCAGAACGGGAGCTTCTGTCAATTTCTTCTTCAACAACTTAAATGCTTCTTCACAATCCGCAGTCCACCTATCGCCAAAAAGGCTTTTGGAAGACCCTTTCTTCTTTCCCGGATCTCCTGCATCACTCTTCAACAGGTCGAGGAGGGCTCGAGCAATTTTTGAATATCCTTCCACAAATCGTCGATAGAATCCACAAAACCCCAAGAAAGATTGCAACTCCGTAATATTTTGCGGTCGGGGCCAATTCACCACAGCTTCAATCTTACCAGGATCGGTAGCAACTCCTTCAGCAGAAACAATATGACCTACATAAGTGACCGAAGATCTACAAAATTTGCATTTGTCAGCCGACAACTTCAGCCCCTCTTCTTTTAAGCGTTGGAGTACTCTCATGAGTCGTTCTTCATGTTCTTCCAGCGTCTTTCCAAACACAATAATGTCGTCAAGATATACAAGGCATTCCCGGGGCACTAAATCACCTAACACTCTTTCCATCAACCTTTGGAACGTTGCTGGCGCACCTTTTGTACCTTGCGGCATACGAGTGAACTGAAAGAAACCCAAGGGGCATATGAAGGCTGTCTTTTCCTGATCCTCAGGTGCCATTGGGACTTGATAGTATCCCGATCTTAGGTCCAGCACTGTGAACCAACAGTTTCCATTCAGAGCTTCCAGAGCTTCTTCAATTCTTGGCAGTGTATACTGATCAGGTAAGGTTCTCCGGTTCAGAGTTCTGTAATCCACACATAGGCGAATTGCTCCAGATTTTTTTCTTACCACCACAATAGGTGAGGCATAGGGGCTCTTACTGTCCACAATGATCCCCTGACCTTTCATTTGCTGTAGAGTCTGTCTTAACTCATCAACATCCTTTGGAGCAACTCTCCGTGGTCGCTCCCGGAAGGGAGTAGAATCGGTCAATCGGAAAGTGTGTTGAGCACTTTTAGCACAACCTACATCCATATCATCCATGGAGAACACTTCCGATAATTCAGACAACTTCTGTGTCAGTCGCTGATTCCAGGCCTCTGGTAAATGTGGATCACTCAAGTCAAGATTGAGATTAGGGATTGCATCTCGGATTTGAATCCTGCACACTTCAGCGTATGGATTTACTCCAAGCACAGGGTAGCAGTGGGCCACATTCTGGTATGGTCCAATTACAATCGGATGCGGTGAACAGTTCCTCACTGTCACACAGGTAGATAACTCCACTTTATTTCTCCAGTCCTTTCTCTCTGGGATCACCATCCAGCCATTCTGGTTAATCATTTCTTCAGGGGTTTCCATAAGGACATAACTCCCCCCTTCAAGCAAATCGGGAGCAATGCTGGAGGCTACTCTCAGAACTCTCTCCCCGCCGGCAGGAACTTCCACGGTTCTCTCACCGATATGATATACCATTCCATGTCGATAGCCAGTAGACAGGGCATCACAGAGTTCTCTAAGATCAGAAGATATATTCACCGGCTGAGCTGCAGGGTTCCAATCTCTTCCAAGAAACTTCTGAAAAGCATAATGCACTGCGGGACAATTAGTGCCAAGTATCACAGGAGCTGCACAAGAATCCCCTGTATCAGGACAGACAAGAGCCGTAATCTTCATGGGAGCGACACTCTGATCTTCTAATTCAGGGACAGCTATAACTACTTGTAGGCTGCCATCTACAGGATATGATCCTGAATTAAGCCCCCACAATTTCATTTGTCCTGTAGACTGAAGAGGTATATCCCTCAGATACTTTTGGTAGAACGAGCGATAAATCAGGGTCACTTGAGATCCTGTATCAAACAGGGCAGGAGCGGCATGACCATTGACAGTGACTTTGACAACGGACCTGGAGCCCGCGATAGCGCCTCTGGTCTTTACTCGGCCCGCCTTCCTTCGGTGTCTTTGATTCTTAATAGAGAAGACAGCACTGTGCCTCAATCCCTCACTGTCCTCCGTACACTGTCTGGCAGTATGGCCCGTCTGACCACATTTATAACAGGTTCTAGCATCCTTCCTCCGTTGAGTGGCAGTGGGTGGAGTGGCGGACTGTCTAAGTTCTGACCGCTCCGCTGGTTTGTCCTTGTTTGAATTAGGAACAACATCTTCTTTAGAGATGCTTTTCGCTTTCTTAGGGGTACTAAAACTAATGTCAGCTTCTTGTTTCTTCACTAACTTCATTAAGTCAGGAAATGGAAGGACTCTATCAGATAGTAAGACCTTGAGTACTTGAGCAAGAGGATGATGAGGTTGTAACCCTCTCACCAACTGGCTGGTTCTCAGAGCGTCTACCTCTGAAGTAGATATAGCTGCGTGGTACACCAGACGTGAAAGAAGTAGCTGTAAACGGTTAATAAAAGTAGAGACATTTTCCCCTTCTTTTTGACGAACCATTCGGTAATCAGCAACCATCTGGGCAAGGTCATAGTATGGCTCAAAGTGATCAGACAGTACTTGTATATAGTCCAATGCACTCACTCCTTCATGAGAGTCTCTGTACAAGCGGATCAATTCTGCAGCAGGAGACCGCAAACTTTCACTGATACGCTGCCGCTTGCCTTCTTCACAGCAAGACCATTCCTTCAGGCATTGGAGAGTATGTTCTTTCCATATCTCAAAGTTTTCCTCCCCTTGTGGTACTGGGACATTACCAGAGAATACTTTTAGTTTCTTGTAGTGAGTGGCCTGCAGGCCCTGAGCTAACATTTCAGTCAGCCTGGCTAAAGTGCTAATAGCACTGTCACTAGAGGAACTGCTAGCGACGGCCATACTGGGGGGGTAACTGGCTGAGCGGGGGTCTTCCTTTACCTGAACCAGGGGAGGAACAGGAGGTCGGTAATCCCATGTAGTAGCTAGTGGGAGGTTCCCCTCTGAGCTATATCGCTTCTCCATATCAATGACTATTCCCACTTCTAAATCTCAGCAGTGCCTCCAAATGTAGCCCTATTTGGGGGGGGGGTATGAGTATTATCCCTCCCGCAACAGACTCTGGCGCTGACCTGTGTGTATAATGGGACCTGAAGCCTTCGCTGAAGGGAAGAGTGGGAACATATATGAAATATATCAGTGCCTCCACCCAGGATAGAGCCTCTGTATTACAGGGAGGATCTCTTCCTGGGACTTACCCATGAAGTACAGTTAGTAGCCTTAACAAGGATCACTGTACTAATCTCACAGTCTGAAGAATACATACAGATACCACATAAGGTTATAACAATAGCTTTATAAGAATCAACAGGGTAATAATACATACATACAATATACTCAGAACACAGCAGTACTACAACAACCAGCAAGTCCTCAACCGTCTTAGGTTATATACCCGGGTATATATATAGATATATAGCAAGAGTCCAGTGCACAATACCTCCAGGCAACAGAAGAGATGCAGGGGCCCCTGTGGATGACTGTGGATCCTCGGATTCTTCCAGGAGATGACAGACAGCCGATCAGGAGATGATGATGATGATGGTGAGATTCTTCACAGGCAGCAAACAGGGCGACGGTGACGGCAGTAGATGCAGGCCTGACTACCCTAACACTGAGTCCTTAACCTGCCAGCTAAACTACTAGTGCCACCGGGCCTCTAACTAGCTAGTTGGCCTTCGGAAGCCTAACCTATCACTGCCCTGAACTGTATATATATATGGATCCCTAACTACGGTTACTAGCTAGGTCCTGTGAGTATATAGGGGGTAACACATACCTAACTATATACTGTGAAGTAAAGAGGAACCAGTGGCTCTTAGACTCCCCCAGACATAACATGTCTGGCTCAGCAAGCAGCCGCTCACAACCCCCCCCCGCCGGCCCTCTGCGCGCTCTCCCCCCCCCGCGCCCCCCCCCCACATGTGTCTGACTCACTGTATTTACAAAACAAAACTTGCACTAAATGCCTGGGGTCTCTGAAGCCAAACTGCACTGGGAGCAAAGAAGCCAGATACATTATATACTAGTAGAAATGGCAGTTCCCTACACTTGCTTTCTGGACTGCCACCTTCCAGCTAATGTCCGATCTGGCGGGCATTGATGTCCCATTGTCTCCGGGTCTGGCGCTCTGCTTCTTGGATGCTGAAACATTCCCGGGGGGTATGGCAGTGGGCCGGGGGCAAATTTTTTTGGGGGCCAGAGCGGATATAACGCGCCAGGGGAAAAAAAACCCCCGGTTGGCGTTGTCCGAAATAATAAAACACCTCAATCTGGCCTTTATTCTGGAAAAAAGGGGGGGGTTTAAAAAATACACATACTTTTTTTTTTTTTTTAAGTGGCCCCTCTGGTTTTTTATTTTGTTTGTTTGGGGGGGTGTGTTTTTTTGTGACTCACCCCCCCCCTCCCCCTTTACTTCTTTTTTTTTTTTTGTTTTTTTTTTTTTATTTTGTGGATGAGTGCGTTACAAACCTTTTTTCTAGATAACTTACTGAGCTATGTGATGTTGAACTTTTGCTCTTTCCTTTGTTCCCCTTAATTTTTCCCTCATCTTTCAGGCACCAACTCTGACTACACCTCGGCAGTTTCAGACTGTATTATTTATTTATTTTTTTCTTTGCATTTCATGTTCATTATTGTGTGACTTACAAAACTCATGATGATTCCTACGTGTTGACACAAGATGTGACTTTTGTTTTACTTTACTACAACAATATGTGTATGGATTTTGTTGGTGTCTTACTATCAGTGTTCACTGTTCTTCTCTTCTGTTATCCCTTTAAAAAAAAAATTATTTCAATAAAAATTTAAATTTGGAAAAAAAGTACTGCAGGAAAACCTGCGATGTGTTTCCACCACGGTTTTTCCCGCAGCGCCTTTTTGCTGTGGCCCTCTACGTGGGACCTTAACCTTAATGTGTAGCACATGGAGGATTTCACCACTCTGCTCCAGATAAGTCATTACAGCTGGCTGAGAATTATTTTGCCCAGATATTCCTCCCAGCATATTATGTAGGTGTATCTAGACTGCTGGTTTTCTGGCCGGGTACTTTGTATGTCATACAGATGTAGCAGAGTTAACCTGGATTTCTGCAGTTGGCTAAACTGCTGCCACATGATATCTTATCACAGAAGACAACAAAAACCAATGAAAGTCATTGAAAATTTTTTTTTCTTATGGCTTTTTATTGTTTTTTGTTGTCTGCTGTAATAAGATATCACACTGCACCAGTTTAATGAATTGCAGATGTTTGGGTTAAATCCTCTACATCTGTATATGGCGTTTATGAGGCTGGTAGTTGAAGAAACCTGGAGTCCTTGGGATAAGAATTGAGTATAATGAAAAATGGAGAGATTTTCCTACTGGTTAAAGGAAGACAGGGAAAACTGATATTTGAGGTCCTAAAAGGAATGAATATGGTGGCTTCTATAGTCCACGATAGCCTCAAAATTAAATTGTCCCCTCACAGACCAAAGCTTGGCCAGCACAGGGGTAAAGTGTGGACAGAAGAAGGAAAGATGCCAGATGCCAGACATGGTAAGGAGCATTCCATAGGAGAGAGTTAGGATGTGCTGGGGCTAGGAACTGTTTCTCAATTTACATCCATTTAGCATAAGCTGGTAGGGTATGTTGGGAGCAGGAGCTTCCCCACCTTCATCACTGCCAAAAGTCTTCTAAAGGCTCGCAGGCCTGTTATAGGTATATACAGTATCTATTGAGGCTTGCCTGTGGTAGGCCTCAATTGCTATATACAGTAGCAATTTCCTCATAGACTGCAATACAGCAGTATTGCAGTCTATCGTACAAGCGATCTGATAAGTGCAGGTTAAAAAAAAAAGTTTTTAAACATATTAAAACATAATAAAAAATATACAATTTCAAATCACCCACCCTTTCCCTAGATCCCCAATAAAAATAAGCAAAAACAAAACATAAAACACATTAGCCATCCTCATGTCTACAAATGCCTGAACTACTAGTAGGAAAAAGAAAATCAAAACGGCTGAACCACTGTTTTTTACCTTCCACAAAGAATTTGAAATAATGAATGAAAAAGTCAGTCATTCCCCAAAATAGTAAACAGTACAACTTTCCCAGAATTAGATTTTTGTTAAGGTGTTAACACATTACCAAAACTATATAAATTTGATATTGCCTTAATCGTAATGACACACAGAATATAGGTAACATGTCATTTTGGCTGCACAGTGAATGTTGTAATCAGGCCATGTGACCGATGAATGTGACATCACATGGTTTACGAAGCAGAAATGCCAAAAAAGCTGATCCCTGGGAGTCCTGGGTGTCATATCCCCAGCAATCTTCGGTTGACGACCTATCCCAAGGATAGATTGTCAGTTATTCTAAGGATAGGTCATCAATTAAAAAGTCCTTGAAAACCCTTTTAAATCCCATCCACTACACTGCTACTATATATAGCAGTGCAAATTGAAACAGGTGCAAAAAGGGCTCGGTTCAGCATTTTTTTAATGGAAACCAAAAAAATTCAGTTGCCATGATCCTGGAAATAGAACTGAATATAAAGTACTGAATGAAAAACTAGTGCAAACTGGTATCAGTCATTTCATTTTTATGTATCAAAAGGATCATAAAAACTTGAGTGAAATGGACCAAAATATCATCTTTATAATCAGTCATGGACACAGTTTTCATTATCACTGTATAGTACATGTTTGCCCACCCATGCAGCAGAAGTTGAGGACCCTTTGTGTTTCCAGTTGGTGAGTGTAAGTGTACAATATTGCTTATATTTTAAGTTTCACTTCCAGAAGAAAGTATTCTGAAAGTATGGATCAGGTTGTTGTTGTTAACCATAGTTCACAATAGTTTGTGTAACTTTCCTCTAAGTTTTGGTCACATTCACTTTTCACAAGATGGATTAGATTGTGTGTGTGAATCCAGTTTACATTGTAACCACTATAGTTCTTGTACCAGGTTATTGACCAGCATCATCCAACCTACAGTATACTATACTATAGGCAGTATGTGTGCAGTTGTCTCTTGGGTAAATGAAAATGAATAAATAGAAGAATGAAGTTCAGCTGCAGAGGTGTGTTGTATATTGTATAAATCCACTGCTGTTGTTTCCATTGCAGGCATTACACTCATATAGTATCCCCCCCATCCATTCCAGCGATGGCTGCCTATGGACAGACCCAGTACAGTGCAGGCATTCAGCAAGCAGCAGCATATTCCACATACCCTCCCACTGGACAGGCTTATGGCATTCCCTCCTACAGTAAGTCACAAACCATGCAAAGTCATAATAAGTGATTTTCTGTTGTGTAATTATGTTATGTATTCAGTGTCAGACTGGGATGTCTAAGGCCCACCAGTGGAATTGTTTCTAGGGGCCCACTGCCAGGGCCCCTGCAGATCAGCTGAACCGAGACAGGGAGGCTACTGGTAATAACAATGCCATGCTGCTCAACCGCCATGCACACCACTGCACTACCTAAATCTACTGCTATAACCTGTATGGCAAGCACGCAGTGTGGCTTCGGGAATTGTTAACTTGACCTGTAGCTGCACTGTCCTGGAAAAGCTGATCTGCAGGGGCCCTGGCTGTTGTACCCCTGCAGATGTAATATTGATGGCCTATCCTAAGGACAGGACATCAATATTAGAAAGATGGATAAACCCTTTAAAGAGATTGTCCAGGAATTGGAGCAACCCAGGGCAGGAGGTGTAAAAAAAAAAAAAAAAAAAAGTAAATACTCTCCTGTCCCCAGGTCTCCGTTGTCCGCTGCCAATGTCCATTATATCTTGTGCTGGCGACTCATGTGACCGCTGAGACCAAACAGATACAGGATTTCCAGAAATGAGACGCCGCCATGAGCTCGAACAGACACTAGCATGGGACAACGGGGTGCTGTGGAGTATGCTTTTTTTTTTTTCACCTCCATGTCCTAAATAAAAAATTTTTTTTTTTAGCCTGGACAACCTGTTTAAGGCTAGGTTCACACCAGAGCCCAGTCTCAGTTCAGCTGTCTTCAGCATCTTCAGCCCTCTTCAGATGTGCCTGCTGAGGCCTGTGATTGGTGCTCAGCGGTCATTTGGGGGCACACTGACGTCATTACGCCGCTGCGCCCTATGTGACCGCTGGGGCCTAATCACAGGCCTCAGTCACATGACCAAATGGCCCCAGAAAGGATGCAGAGCCCAGGAGAGGTGAGTATAACTATTTATTATTTTAAGTCAGAAAGGGGCTTGGCGACATGAGGGGGCCCCATCTCCAGCTGGCCGCGGGCCCCTGTACCCCACCGGGCGCAGTCGCAGACCGCGATCGTGATAGTTGGGTCTTGGGGCCCAATGGGGGATTTGCCGGTTCCCCGGTGGGCCAGTCCAAGCCTGTATGTATTGCTGCACAGAAAAAGAAATATTAAAAAACCTTACATGTTATAGGGCAAATTGCCCAAACTAACAATGTCTATGTCCATACTTGCAAACTTTAGGTGAAGGGCATCCTGAAGCTATGGCATATGAAGCACGTAGCAAAAATTTTTAGGTCGATTAGCCACTCCCCCTTTTGGACACAATATGCCTCCTTTTGCTGCGTGTCATACTCTGTTATATGATGTGAACTCACAAAATGATGGTTGTGTTCCCTTTTTGTGACATGCCTGGCACATATCTGTCTACTTTCTCCCTCTGTCATCTCTCATTATTATATGAATATAATATGACCGCAAGCCTGGCAGATGGAAGAGCATTCCTGCAGGCCTGGAAGATTTGCCCACTCTTCCAAACCTTTTTCTTGGAGTCACCTGGCCATTTCAGAAGAGTTGGTACATATGTCTATATTCACTATATTCCTCTGACACACTATAACTGGCTCCCTGCTCACGCTAAAACTTCTAGTAGCAGTGCAGTTAAATAAACAGGGAATAAACAGGGAACATCCCATCCAATCCACACAAGTAAAGAAATTATACC
The DNA here is from genome assembly GCA_947044405.1 of Leptodactylus fallax. NCBI lineage: Eukaryota > Metazoa > Chordata > Amphibia > Anura > Leptodactylidae > Leptodactylus > Leptodactylus fallax. The sequence goes on from CAMRHE010000352.1 coordinate 727,970, forward strand.
ATAGCTGTCCATAAATTAAGTTATGTGTAATAATGAGAAATGACACAGGGAAAAAGTATTGAACACGCTTACTGAGATTTATTTAATACTTCATAGGAAAGCCTTTGTTGGTGATGACAGCTTCAAGACACCTCCTGTATGGAGAAACTAGTTGCATGCATTGCTCAGGTGTGATTTTGGCCCATTCTTCCATACACAATTTTCAAATCCTGAAGGTTCTGTGGGCTCCTTCTATGAACTCTGAGCTTTAGTTTCTTTCATAGATTTTCTATAGGATTCAATTGGCAGGTGATTGATTGGGCCATTCTAGCAGCTTTGTTTTCTTTCTCTGAAACCAATTGAGAGTTTCCTTGGCTGTGTGTTTGGGATCAGTGTCCTGGCCCACGTGATGTCTGTGACATTATTGAAGAGACCCAAAGACAGCAGGATTGTCGTTGGAGCTCAGAAGAGGTGAGTAAAGGCCTATTTAAAAAAAAAAAAAAAAAAACAGCAGGGGCCCACCAGGCCCTGTAGCAGCCGCTATGGAATTAGTTTGGCAACTGAGTCTCATTAATAAGGTGCCAAACCAGAAACATCTCACGATGGGTAAAACCAGTGAGTTGTTTCAAGACCTTTGCAACCTTATTATTGCAAAATATACTGATGGCATTCGTTACAGAAGAATTTCTAAAATACTAAAGGTTCCAGTGAGCACTGTTGGGGCCATAATCTGGAAACTGAAAGAACATCATTTCACCATAAACCGGCCATGACCAGGTGCTGCCCACAAGATTTCAGACAAAGGAGTGAAAAGTATTATTCGAAGAGTTGTCCAAGAGACAATGACCACCTGTGGAGAGTTACAGAAAGATCAGAAGAATCAACAGGTACAACTGGTTCCAAGAAAACAATAAGTAATGCACTCAACCTCCATGGCCTGTATGCACACTCACCACACAAGACTCCATTGCTGAACAAAAAGTATTTTCAAGTGCATTTAAAGTTTGCTCAGCAACATTTAGACAAGCCTGTGAAATACTGGGAGAGTATAGTCTGATCAGATGAGGCCAAAATTTAACTAAACACTTTTTTTCCCCACTGTATTATTTTTCACTAAGTGAAAGAATTGCTTTCTGGTTATGCTAGGTTCACACTAGCATTCAGGGATTCCATCCCCCATTCTGTGCAAGCAGGACTTTTCTCTCTGCCAATTTTGGGCGGTAACCGGGTGGAAACCCAGTGGACCCTATTGTAGTCCATGGGGTCTGTGAGTTTCCGTGGGTAACCACTTTTTAAGCGGATCGGGTTTCCGTTTTTTGGGTCCCCAAGTGTGAACCTAGTGTTACTCTTTTAGCTGGTGTCATGACTTTCTCTGGCTTTTTGCACCTCTCTTTGTTCATGTGTACATTACTTTCTCCCTCTGTCATCTCTCATTATTGCACATAATTTAATTTATGGACATCCATGCTTTGATTTCTTTGCCTGTGTGGATTGGATGAGTTGTTACTGGCATCTGGTGAGAATTTGATGTCAAAGGCACCTTTAAAAATATATTTACTTAGAAAATTGGTGACGTGTTCAATACTTATTTCACCCGCTTTATGTATTTACATATATTATCTAGTTTAAATTATGTCATTTACAAAATAGAAGTCAGGCCTGTCACCTGTCACTGAGCTTCACTACTGTGTACAAAAAATTTACACTCACTACTTGCAGTTTTGATACATTTTTTGGTTCAGTTTCTTAGTTTTACACGTGAAACACATTTAGGCTAAGGCAGGGGTCACACTACCGTTGATGTCTGTTCTGATAGTGTCCGTTAAAAAAAGAAAAACAAAAAAATGGACACCTATCATAACAGACATTAACGGACACTAACTGATGTTAATGTGTCCGTTTTTTTAACTGATCCAATTAATGGATTAGTTAAAAAAAAACGGACACATTAGCATCAGTTAGTGTCCATTTTCTAACACTGTCCGTTTTTTTTTTTTTCTTTTCTGTTTTCTGAGCATGCGCAGAAAAAAACCCGACATAAAATAACGGACTGTCGTTATAAGTCCGTTACCCATAGACTTCAATGTAAAAAAAATAACGGACACTTGCTGTCCATCAAGAATCCGTTTTTTTCAACTTGATAACAGGAGGAGAAGATGCCGTCACATTGTTTATGGCCAACACCACTGACATATTATCACAATGAAATCTAACTTTATTATCCCGGAACGCCCCACCCCATATGGACACTGCAACTACAATCGGGAATAACTCAAGTAATGTCAAATTCCGCGTTAGACCCAACTCGCGCCACGCCACGCCACAGGCCAAGGAGCGGCACACCACTGCCTCCCGTAGTAGGCCTCAAAACCATGGCCCCTGCTGCATCCGTACAAAGGTCACAATCGAACACGTCGATCACGGCCGATTGGACCAACGATCTACCATTGAATGGTCCAAAAAAGTTCCCCATACCGCCAGTCGACGACAAAAAATCCTACCCATGGGGATAATGCGGCAGGCAAAATTTAAACTGCCCAACAATGACTGGAGGTCACGCAAAATGATCTTCCGCATATAGTGGGCGCGCCTCACCCTCTCCCTCAGATCTACAAGCTTGTTATTAGGCAGCCGGAATTCCAGTGCCACAGGAAACTCAATCTAGTGCACAGACCCTCAGTCTTTTCCGATGACAACAGTACCCCAAACTTACTGGTGACCCACTGAGTAGTCGCCAGTAAAGCCACGCAGACATCGGAGCCCCCCGGACCTATACAGAGGAAATCATCGAGGTAGTGTATAACTGATTGCACCCCAGACACCTCCCGAATCACAGAATTTAAAAAGGTGCTGATAGCCTCAAAGTATGCGCACTATATCGAACAACCCATGGGGGGGCAACGATCGACGTAATACCCCCCGTCCCAGTAGCAGCCCAGTAACCGAACTCTGTCAGGGTGTACCGGCAGCAGTCTGAACGCTGCCTCCACATCCGTTTTAGCTAATAGGGCCCCCGGACTGCAACACCAAACCCAATGCACAGCCGCGTCAAATGACGTATACACTTCTGAACAAAGTTCAGGTGCAATATCATCATTGACGATACCATCGACGCTCCTTTGGGATATGACAAATGATGTATGAGCCGAAACTGATTCGGCTCCTTCTTAGGCACCACCCCCAGCGGAGAGACAATCAAACCCTCCAAAGGGGGTGATGAAAAGGGGCCCACCATATGCCCCAAGGCCACCTCCTTACCCAATTTTTTGGACACCACCCCCAAGTGTTCTACCTAGTGTTAAAACCCTCCCTAAAACCCGCAACTAGAAACTGAGCTCTCTCCCTGTTAACATATCTATTTAGGTACGGAAGCATGGCTTCCAGCTTCACCGGCATCTGCCCCTTGTCCACTACTGGGCAAGGCCTTGTTCCTCTGTTTACGTAGGCAACAGGCCGAACCGTGGGACACCCCTCCGCAGAATGAACAGGCATGTTTAAATCTGCAGTTGAAGCCAAACTTACATTGGGCTTCGTTGAACTGCCAACACAGCCCGTAACGTTGCTGGGCCTGTGAAGCTGCTCCCCCTAAGCCGTAACTGAGCCTACTATGGCCGATTCCACTGGCCACCCCAGGAAAGGAGTGGCCAAAGCGTGCCGGCGCCATTATCCGAAGCCACACCCCTATAACCTTCTGATCCCACCGTATGCTGGGCCTAACCACCTTACGTTGACGGAACTGCTCATCATACCGCAGCCATGTCTGACCCCCCATAGACCCGATACGCCTCACCTATAGAGTCCTGATAGCAAAAAAGGCCCGAACATTTGTCAGGGGCTTTTTCACCAATGACACAAGCTAAAATTGCAAAGGCCTGAAGCCAATTAGCAAAAGTCTGAGGGATCAGAAACCACCTATGTTTTTCTTCTTCTTCTTTTTTGCTATCCTCCTTCTTACTCTTGTGTAAATTAAATTTTGCTAAAGGGAGCAAGGAGAAGATTTTGACATACTCGTCCTTCCAAATCTTCTCCATCACTTCCTTTTTTAAATGTGCACCCAGTGGACCTTCAAAAAGACATAGACTTCCCCCATAGCCCTGTCATCTAACCTCACTGGGTCAACTTTCTCTTTCTCCGTCTGTACGGACACAGTGACTCCCACTGGACCCACCGCCAACGACCACTCTGCGACGCCACCTGTTGTACTGCCAGAGGGACCTACGCCGCCACCGGAGAATCGTTAGCACTTTGCTTGCAGTGCGACAGCAGCTACCTCACACTACCCAATAACTCCCTAATCCCTTCAAAAGTTCCACCTGCTGAGAACTCCAGCCTATCTGTCCCTAACCCCTGTGACACTAGAATAGGTGGAAATGGACATGACAATGATGGGTACTCACCAGACTGTGTAGGTGCTGTGGGCCCACCAGTCGACGGTCCTGCATCCTGATGACCTGGATCACTGTACAGGAGAACGCTGGTGCCTGTGGATTGTTGGTAACCATCCCGCTGGCAGCTGCAGCACAACCGACATACCTGGGGAGGTTGACCTGCACCTGCGTACGTACTTGCAACCACCGGATGCACCTCGAACCTGGGCTGTGGTGGAGGGGCCAGCGCCGTGCCGCCCGCCACTGAAACTTCTTCGATCAGCCACCAGGGAAGCCTGGAAAGCGGGAACTGGTAAAAGGAGAAGACCCAGTCCCCCTCCCACCGGATCATCACAGGAGGGGACCGTGGAACCATGTGCCGTGGCCATGTGGTGACTGGGTGCGGAGTCCCTAACACCAGAGCCAGCGGCAGGGATCTCCGCATCCACAGGGGCCCAGCGACTTGTAGGATTCCTCCCAGACCAGGACCTCCTCCCCTGGGCAGTGGGACGGGGTGCCCGGCCTGGAGGGGCCCAAGAGTGGCTCCTGTGTCGCCGGGCCCTAGGAGCCTCCTCAGGGCTCAAGCGTGCAGGCGGGCGCGTTTATCGGGAGGAGGCTGCAAAATGTCCGCTAGCCGCTCCTGCAGCCAGGCCTCACTTCGGTCGCTGGCAACAGTCCTAAGCTGCTCCAGGAGCTGTTCGATGGCCGCCATGCTGCAGGGGAGCAGGGAGAGGGGAGCCGCACAACTTCCAGCTATGCCGCGCAGCTCCCGGAATGACCGCTTCCTGGGCCGTGCGGCATAGCATAACTTGACGGGGGGTAAGCCCTGCCCCCTAACTTTCGTGCCCTGGTGCCTGATTGGTTCCTCTACTGCCCGCCCCCAGTCATGTTCCATGCGCTTTACTGTGCGGCGCTCCGCTCCACTAATCAGAAGGTACATGAACAGACAGTATTAGACATTACAATTTGGCAAATAAATTAACATATCAAACAATAGGAGTGAGGGCCCTGCTCACAAGAGCTTACAATCTATGAGGAAATATGGAGACACAAGAGGCAAGAGGGCTTGTTTGGTACAATGGTCCAGTCATCTTTTAATAAATAAGGTCATACAGTGGCTTGTAAAAGTATTTATACCCCTTGAAGTGATAGACCAACACGAAGTAGCAGATAATTGTGGAATTAAAAAAGATAAATGAAAATTATACATGGTTTTCAATATTTTATCCAAATAAAAATCTGAAAAGTGTGACATCTAAAAGTATTCAGCCCCCCTATATCAATACTTTGTAGAACCACCTTTAGCCACATCTAGAGACTAAGGTTTTTGCCCATTCTTCTTTACAAAATAGCTCAAGCTCAGCCAGATTGGATGGAGAGCATCTGTGAACAGCAATTTTAATGTCTTGCCACAGATGCTCAATGGGATTAAGGTCTGGACTTTGACTGGGCCATTCTAACACATGAATATTATTTGATCTAAAACATTCCACTGTAGCTCTGGCTGTATAGTTAGGGTCATTGTCTTGCTGGAAGGTGAATCTCCTTTCTAATCTCAAATCCCAAACCTCCAACGGGTTTTTTTTCAGGATTGCCCTGTATTTAGCTCCATACATCTTCCCATCAGCGCTGACCAGCTTCCCTATCCCTGCTGAGGAAAAGCATCCCCACAGCATGATGCTGCCACCACATTTCACAGTGGGGATGGTGTGTTCAAGGTGATGAGCAGTGTTACTTTTCTGCCACACATAGCGCTTTGCATTTAGGCCAAAAAGTTAAATTTTGGTCTCATCTGTTTGCTATATGGCTTGTGGCAAACTGCAAATGGCACTTCTTATGTCTTTCTTATAACAATAGTTTTCTTCTTGCCGCTGTTCCATAAAGGCCAGATTTGTGGGGTGCATGACTTATAGTTGTCCTGTGGACAGATTCTCCCACCTGAGCTGTGGATTTCTGCAACTCCTCCAGATTGACCAGGGGCCTCTTGGCTGCTTCTCTGACTAGTGCTCTCTTTGCTCGATCTGTCAGTTTAGGTGGACGGCCATGCAATTGTAGAATACTTTTTCCATTTTTGGATGATGGATTGAACAGTGCTCCTTGGGATGCTCAAAGCTTGGGATATGTTTTTATAACCTAATCCTGCTTTAAACTTTTCCACAACTTTATCTCTTACCTGTCGGGTGAGTTCCTTGGTCTTCATGATGCTGTTTGTTCACTAGTGTTCTCTAACAAACTATTGAGGCTTTCACCGAACAGGTGTATTTATACTGAGACTAAATTACACACAGCTGGACTCTATTAACTAATGAAGTGACTTCTGAAGACAATTGATTGCACTGGATTTTATTTAGGGGTATTATAGTACAGGGGGCTGAATACTTTTGCACATCACACTTTTCAGATTTTTATTTGAATAAAATTTTGAAAACCATGTATCATTTTCATTCCACTTCACAATTATCTGCTACTTTGTGTTGGTCTATCACTTAAAATCTCAACAAAATACATTTAAGTTTGTGGTTGTAAGGTGACAAAATGTGAAAAAGTTCAAGGGTTTTCAATACTTTTGCAAGCCACTGTATAACTGAAGCTGTATGAGCTCGCCACCAGCCGGTATATGTAAATATACAGATACTAAGTGCAGTGAGTGCAATGTATCTTCTAGATGGAGGGGTCAGGATCTGAGGAATAGAGGAGGAAGGATAGTTTAGGATAAGAAGTGTAGTGTGTGGAAGTGTAGAGCAATGTGATCAGGTCATTTGATAAGCCTGCCTAAACAGATGTAATTTTAGGGCAGTTTTGAAGCTGCTGTAGTTGGGTATTAATCTTATAGCTTAGGGTAAAGCATTCCAGTGCACCAGGGCAGCTGAAGAAAAGTCTTGAAGACGGGAGTGGGATGTTCGGATAACAGAGGATGCAAGTCTAAGGACATTAGCAAAATGGAGAGGACAGTTAGGGCAGTGATGAGGTTGGAGATGTATGGAGGTATACCGCTATGGATAGATTTGTGGGCGAGTGTGATAATTTTATATTGTATTCTGTAGTGGAAGGGCAAACAGTGCAGCAACTGACACAAGGTTGATGTATCTGTGTATCGGATTGATAGAAAGATGAGTTTGGTGGCTGCATTCAGGACAGATTGTAGAGGGGAGAGTTTAGTAAGAGAAAGCCCAAATACAAGAGCGTGCAAGTGTCTGAATATGTGGAGTGAAAGTGAGAGCTGAGTCAAACGCAACCCCCAGACAGCGGGCATGCTACCTCGGTGTAATAGTTAGACCACAGACAAAAATGGAGATATCAGGGTTAGGTCGATTAGTGGATAGAGGGAACACAAGAAGTTCAGTTTTTGAAGGATTCAATTTCAGATAAAGAGAAGACATGATGTTAAAGACAGCACAGAGACAGTCACTGGTATTCTGTAGTAGTGGAGGAGTGATGTCACGGGATGAGATATAGAGCTGGGTGTCATCAGCATAAAGATGGTATTGAAAGCCAAATCTGCTAATGGTTTGTCCAATAGGGGTTATATAGAGAGAAAAGATATGGGGGCCTGGGAACGAGCCCTGAGGAATCCAACAGCAAGGTGAATGATACTGAATGATACACTAAATAAGCAGTTAGAAAGAGAGGAAAAAATCCAAGAGGTAGTGGGGTCCCTGAGGCCAATAGAGTAGAGAATAGTGAGGAGGAGTTGGTGGTCTACAGTGTCAAATGCTGCTGAGAGATCCAGAAGAATAAGTAATGAATGGTTCCCTTTAGATTTAGCCATCAGTAGATTGTTAGAGACTTTTGTAAGGGCCGTTTCTGTAGAGTGTAGTGCGTGAAAACCTGATTGTAAGGGGTCCAGAAGAAAGTTAGCAGAGAGATAGCAGAGTAGTCGAGAATAGACAAAGTGTTCCAGGAGTTTAGAGATGAAGGGGAGGTTAGACACGGGTCGATAGCAGCACAGGATGAGTTGAGCGAGGGTTTTTTTTTAGTAGTGGGGTTTTTTTAGTAGTGGAGTTATGATAGCATGTTTGAAGGAGGAGGGAACGATTCCAGAATAGAGAGAGAGGTTAAAAATTTTAGTAAGGTGAGTTGTAACAGCAGGGGACAGAGGTGTGATGGGATAGGATCAAGTAGTGCAAGTAGTAGGTCGAGAAGAAGAAAGGAGCTGGGAGACTTCTTCTGTAACTGGGTCAAAGAATGAGAGTTCACAATGAGGAACAAAGGAAGGGAAGGAGAGTATTACTGTTTGGAGATTGGGTTATTTCTTGACGGAAGTTGTCGATTTTGTCTTTAAAGTGGCCATGTCTTGGGCACTGAGATCAGTAACAGGTACCTGCACCTTTAGTTTAAGGAGGGGGTGAAAGGTGTTGTTTAGAGTTATTGGAGAGAAAAGAGATGAGAGTGGTGAAGTAGGCTTGTTTGACGAGGTGAAGGGCAGAGTAGAATGTTGTTGGCTTTGAGCATAAACTTGAAGTGAAGAAAATCTCCAGATGTGTTAGATTTTCTCCACAGATGTTCAGAACATCTTGAGCAGTAGATTCCTGTATGTGCGGTGGGTTAGTGTGTTTTGCGAAGGATAAGAGCCTTTCATAGTAAAGGAAAGAAGGTTGTGGTTTTTAAATTGGTAGGCGAGCGTTCGTAAAGTCAGAGACAGAACAGAGGCGTAAGAAGACCAGATGAAGGATATTACCATCTTTGTGTGTGAGAGAAGAAGTAAGCTGTGACAGACCAAGAAAGTTGATTAGTAATAGAAGGCGAGAGGCAGACGGGGAGACAGGGGTGTTAATGGAAATGTTAAAATCACCTAAAATGAGGGTAGAAATTTCACAAGATTGAAAATTGGGAAGCCATGAAGCAAAGTGATCTAAGAACTGATAGGGTGAGCCAGGGGGAAGATAGATGACAGCTACTTGCAGGGAGAAAGGGCGGAAAAATCTGATAGTGTGGACCTCAAAAAAGGGGAAGGAGAGACATGGTATGACCTGGTATGAAGGAATGACCTGAAATGTGCATTGTGGTAATAGAAGGACGCCAAAACCTCCGCCCTGCCTATCAGGTCTAGGGGTGTACGAAAATTGTAGGCCATCATAACAGAGTGCAGCAGTGGTGTCAGACTGTTTAGTCCAGGTTTCTGTGACAGCCAGCAGGTTAAAAGATTTTGAAATGAAGAGAGCTTAAATAATGTTAAGTTTGATGCAGACTGACCGGGTGTTCCAAAGCGCACACACTGTGTATATTCATACAGGTGTTACACACGGAGGATTACCCCCATGGATTTGCAGACAGCTAATCAACTGTGTTATATGCTGTATTTCTATTTGCAACATGCAAATTTATGCACCGATTGCCCAAAAGATTTCACCTCTTTTTCTGACAAATCCGCTAGTAATTTCCTGCAAAGGAAAATTAGCAGCAGACACCTAATCATCTCGTTCTCAGAAATCATCTTTCTTTGTAAATTAGCAATTATTAAGTCCTGACTGTAGTAGTAAATAATAAATATGAACTAACTAAAAATGAAGTGGGCATAGTTTCAAAATGAGTGTGTGCAAAATGTCCCAATATTTCTGCTGTTTTGTGTAGGGATTTTTCCAGAGTTGTTCTGCAGACTGAGAACTGGAAAGCTTCCAGGGAAAATAGCAGTTGTTTCTCATACAGCAGGTGAAAGTGGAACCATTTGCTACTGGACTTTGTCTTAAGGGTAGGACACATGATGGCTCCATATGTTGCTTATAAATTGTGCAGATTATCAATTAGGGTCATTGCTCATGCAGAGCTGCTAATTCACAACAATGAGGTGTTTCTCATTTTCGAAGACAAAACTACTTCCTACTAGAGGCTTGAAGCTCCTGGGCCCCAATGTAAAATATGTAATGGTGTCCCCATGTGCTATCTATAATACTGGTGTCTTTTTATGTTGAAAAGAGGCATTTGGGTCTCTCTGCACCCCCTATATCTACTTGCGTGCTTCCAACATGAAAAGATTCTCAATATAAAGATAATAAGAGCATTTAGTGTGTAACCTAATTCCAGCTAAGAGGTTTTCTTGACCACTGAGGCGTCTGTGAAGGGTGGTGAATGGGTACACCCTACATCACCACAGTAATACTCTCTTTTATGCATTTGCTTGTTAAAACGGTTTATCTTGATACTTCTCATACAGGAATAGAATGTCGGAGTGACCTTGAAGACTGACACACCCAAAATGAGTATCCTCTGCCTTAAATGAATGACCTATTGTTTAAATCACATTTTTATGTTAAACATATTTTGTAAGAAGTTTTGGTGATGTTTTTGATTATCCATGTTATTATCTGTATTTTAAAAAAAAAAAATCCTAAAAATCTAGCAATTCCAACTCTTGCTACTAAGCCTTAAATAGTCTGTCACATCCTGTCTCCTGGAGATGGACCATGAGCAGACCCTACTGACTTATAGGGGAGAATTTTCTAGGCATTCTGTAACTTGTGCAGAGAAGTAAGTAAATAAACTGTGAAATTACCTATTTTGATGGGTGGATTCTGTGTCTTATCTAGATATACATAATTTTGCTGATAAGTGCTGCCGCAAAGAAATCTCCTACAGAGAACAGGAAGTCTCAGTGGCTTAGTGGCCATAGTCAGAACTGCAAGACTTTTAGAATTTTTTAAATATAGATAACAATATTGAATAAAAAAAAATACGCTGAACATAAAACTTGATTAAAAAAAAAAGTCATATGCTGGCAACACATTTGACCAGACTAGCAAATGTTGCCCTCCCTTTTATATTTAATGCATCATATTAGGGATAAAGTGTTCTTAACCAATTTTCTAGAAATCCTAGCCTACAAAGGCTGTAGATTGCTAACCAAACCTGAAAAGGTTAACATAGATTTATAATCTTTACCAGGCAATGAGGGCCAAAATGCTCCAGAATTCAGGTGCAATTTGTACCAAAAAAATAGGAATACATTGCCTTACATCACATTTATTAAGTGTTTTAGGCACTTTGTTGCCTCTTACTACAAGGGGCATGACTTAAAGTGGCTCTTTCACCACCTCCACCGACTCCAATTCTTTGCATCCCTCAAAAGGCATCATTCCACTGATTCCAGCAGAGTTTGAATTTTTGCTCTAGCCTCTGCCATTTCTGAACAAAGGTTGCAAATATGCTAATTAGGTGGGCATACACCTGGAGCAGACAGCCAGGGACCATCCACCTTACAGTAGAGAGTATAATTAGCATATTGGGTGCAGAAAGTAAATGATTGTTCAGGAGCAGCAGGGGCTAGAGAACAAAAATTCAACCAATTCTCAGGAATCAGTGGAGTGGCGCCTCTAAAATTATGCACAGCTGGAGGTGGTAAAAGGTCCTTCTTGATTAGAAAGGGTGTGTCTTTCCAGAAAGGGTCATGGCTTAAAATGTAAGAATGTGCACTAAAGTTTAGGCTCAAAGTTCTTGCACAAAGTAAGCCAACTTATAGGTGGAATAAATTTAGACTGAATTTATCATCCAGCCACAGTCACTGGGATAAATATTGCATATTTTGCACAACAGCTAATTTTCCCATTTAAAGATCCTCTTTTCCAGTGTCCACACCCCTGGTCAGCACTATTGACAGTCCTTGATGATGTCTCCTTGTGATGTACCATTACTGGCCATCATGCTGACTTGTATACAAATGGCATGTGCATTGCTGAGGCCAGTTAGTCACATGCCATTTGTATACAAGTCACCAATGAGGCCAGTGATCTGAACCGAAATGGAATGTCAAAAGAAGACATCATCAAGGACTGGCAATATTGATGCCCAGGCTGCTGACGCTGCTATGGAGGATTGTATTTTGTAAAGCTAAATGAGTTAGCTTTACAAAATACAATAAAAGTTCAAAAGTTTGGGGTCATCCAGACAATTTTGTGTTTTCCATGAAAACTCACACTTTAATTTATCAAATGAGTTGCAAAATGAATAGAAAATATAGTCAAGATATTGACTATAGAATATAAATAATGATTTTTATTTGAAATAATAATTTTATCCTTCAAACTTTGCTTTCGTGAAAGAATGCTCCATTTGCAGCAATTACAGCATTGCAGACCTTTGGCATTCTAGCTGTTAATTTGCTGAGGTAATCTGGAGAAATTTCACCCCATGCTTCCAGAAGCCCCTCCCACAAGTTGGATTGGCTTGATGGGCACTTTTTGCGTACCATATGGTCAAGCTGCTCCCACAACAGCTCAATGGGGTTGAGATCTGGTGACTGCGCTGGCCACTCCATTACAGATAGAATACCAGCTGCCTGCTTCTTCCCTAAATAGTTCTTGCATAATTTGGAGGTGTGCTTTGGGTCATTGTCCTGTTGTAGGATGAAATTGGCGCCAATCAAGCGCTGTCCACAGGGTATGGCATGGCGTTGCAAAATGGAGTGATAGCCTTCCTTATTCAAAATCCCTTTTACCTTGTACAAATCTCTCACTTTACCAGCACCAAAGCTTCCCCAGACCATCACATTATCTCCACAATGCTTGACAGATGGCGTCAGGCACTCTTCCAGCATCTTTTCAGTTGTTCTGCGTCTCACAAATGTTCTTCTGTGTGATCCAAACACCTCAAACTTCGATTCGTCTGTCCATAACACTTTTTTCCAATCTTCCTCTGTCCAATGTCTGTGTTCTTTTGCCCATATTAATCTTTTCCTTTTATTAGCCAGTCTCAGATATGGCTTTTTCTTGGCCACTCTGCCCTGAAGGCCAGCATCCCTGAGTCACCTCTTCACTGTAGACGTTGACACTGGCATTTTGCGGGTACTATTTAATGAAGCTGCCAGTTGAGGACCTGTGAGGCATCGATTTCTCAAACTAGAGATTCTAATGTACTTGTCTTGTTGCTCAGTTGTGCAGCGGGGCCTCCCACTTCTCTTTCTACTCTGGTTAGAGCCTGTTTTGGCTGTCCTCTGAAGGAAGTAGTGCACACCGTTGTAGGAAATCTTCAGTTTCTTGGCAATTTCTCGTGGAATAGCCTTCATTTCTAAGAACAAGAATAGACTGTCGAGTTTCACATGAAAGTTCTCTTTTTCTGGCCATTTTGAGAGTTTAATCGAACCAACAAATGTAATGCTCCAGATTCTCAACTAGCTTAAAGGAAGGTCAGTTTTATAGCTTCTCTAACCAGCAAAACTGTTTTCAGCTGTGCTAACATACTTGCACAAGGGTTTTCAAGGGTTTTCTAAACATCCATTAGCCTTCTTACACAGTCAGCAAACACAATGTACCATTAGAACACTGGAGTGATGGTTGCTGGAAATGGGCCTCTATACACCTATGTAGATATTGCATTAAAAACCAGACTTTTGCAGCTAGAATAGTCATTTACCACATTAACAATGTATAGAGTGTATTTCAGATTCATTTAATGTTATCTTAATTGAAAAAAACTGTGCTTTTCTTTCAAAAATAAGAAAATTTCTAAGTGACCCTAAACTTTTGAACAGTAGTGTGTGTGTGTATGTTATATATATATATATATATATATATATATATATATATATAAATAGCATTTCCGCCTTTATGTAAAAAATTTTTTGGATTCGGATAATCACTTTATCCTGGTGTCTTCTTTCTTGCTCAATAGGTATATACTCCTGCTGGAAGTAGTTTATCCATAACAACTCATCCAACATAATCTGTATTTTAAGGGATTTTGTAATTAGTGGGCCATGTATATCAGTTTACAAGAAATCTGCTGCGCTTCTCTCTCCATATTTATATGCTACAAGATAATCAATAGCTGAAGGTTGTGTTATTGACTTTTTGTGGCTTAGAGCAGGGATATTTGTAAAGATTTCCCAGTAGAGTATTTTCCTACAGAGATGCACATGGGTTGTGTTATTTACTTACTGGCCTGTGGTGCTGCATCTACTTCTGGTTAATATTTTGGTCTTATAAGTGTTTATTCCATATACATCATTCATGTTTATTTCTCTCCTTTCTTTTTTAGATATCAAAACAGAAGACAGTTTAAGCCACTCTCCCGGACAGAGCGGGTTTCTCAGCTATAGCTCCAGTTTCAGCACCCCATCCCCAGGACAGGTGCCGTACACATATCAGATGCATGGTATGTTGCTGGCCATAATATATAGATTTATCTAAAGAACATTAAAACCTTAGGTTTCCATTGGAATGTCAGATGGAAGCCAGTGACATTGTTCACATCGTATAATGTTGTACCGTGTCAGCCATAGAAAGTAGTGGAAGAGTGAATAAATCAGGTGATACCTTTTAGAGGCTAACTGAGTATATTTGATAGTAAGCTTTCGAGAGTCTAGCTCTCTTCTTCAGACATACAATAAACTGAAAATTTACACACTCTTTATACACACAAGACCTGGATCTTCAAAGGATCTTAGAATCTTTAAAGAAAATCAAAATGCAATATAAGTAGAGAAGTTATTTACAACAGGTCAAGAAATAAACAATCTGGAAACTTGTGAGGCGTAACGGATGAATCAGTAATTCTTGCTGTTATCTGTCTGCAATCAGGTGGCGATTTGTGACCCTCACAGTTCATACATAGTGTGACATGAAACTGGCATGGATATTAAGTCCAAATTGCAGAGTTTGAAATTTTTCATTAACTTATATTCCCATTCTTTTCTCTCCCTCTGCCGCACATTTCTCTGGAGAAGACCACTCTATTGAAGATTTGTGGGTTGTGGTTTTAATGGGACATTTAAGACACAGAGGGAGAGAAAGGAATTTATTTCTTGACCTGTTGTAAATAGCTTCTCTACTTATATTGCATTTAGATTTTCTTTAAAGATTCTAAGATCCTTTGAAGATCCAGGTCTCGTGTGTATAAAGAGTGTGTGAATTTTCAGTTTCTTGTATGTCTGAAGAAGAGAGCTAGACTCTCGAAAGCTTACTATCAAATATACTCAGATAGCCTCTAAAAGGTATCACCTGATTTCTTCACATTGTTCACATAGGACAACAACTTCACACTTGCTTTAGACTCTGTGGAAGGTGGAGAGAGATAATTGATTGTGAGGGATTTTTCTGTGAAATGCAGTTTATTTGTTTGTTTTGGGTGTCTGCAGTGAATGGGAGAGATTGATTAAGCAAAATGCACCAGACTTCTGGTATAATTTGGGTAAAAAAAAAACCTGTCTAACAGGCTTTGTGCAGCATTTGTCAAGCTTTTTAGTCACTTTTATGACTTGTATGGCAGATGAGCATGGCGTCATGGAAAGGGGTGTGGTATAATTTGCAATGCTGTGCCAAAAATGCATCAAAACGAAGCCAAATAATTGGCAGTATAAAGTTAACATAGACAGTCTGAAAATATGACAGATAACCAAATAGCATTAGACACTTTGATAAATCTGACAAAGTTTAAGACTATCTAGTCCAAGCTTGCACTGCCTAATTTTTTAACAGTATTAGTGAATCTACCCCAATGACTCCATGTTTGTGCTTGCACTGATGTTCCTTTGGCTAGTGTCTGCAGGGCTTGGCTGTGGTTGAATGGTTAATTGCACAGTTAGTGTTTTAGCAATGCATTCCACTGTCTTTATGGAATGTTTAGAATCCTACACCAGTCTTAAAAAAAGGTCTGTCTTAATAAAGGACCCTATGCAGGGAACAAGTGATTTATGACCTCTTCATAAAATCAGCCAAAAGTCCCAGCGCCAGAATATATATCTACATCAGTTAGGAACTGGCTTAGATTTCCCTTACCACTCACTCCAGAAAATTGTTGTGATTTATAATGAATATGGTGGACCCAAGCATCCCTGCACCGCCAAATGTGCGCCACAATATCACCCCTCTACTCAATAAAATTGGTGTACAGGTATTAATACATTTCCCCTATTAAGTCTAAAGACCAGCCAGTCCTTCCCAGCAAACACTGGGGGGCATTTACCAAGCATCTTGCTCTTATTTTCTTCTACATCTGCCCTTTTTCTTATGTTTTTGTGTTTATGTTTTTGCTTCCATTTGGCCAAGGTCCCAGGTATCATAAATGCCGCGATTTACATTAACTGTAAAGTGGATGATATTCTGGTTTATCCCATCCACACATTGCAGAAAATAATCTGCAGCGGAAATACTGCGATTTCAAAAACTCTTGCGTTTTTGCAAATCGCAGCATGTCAATTATACCTACGGAAATGCTGGATAGGAAAACTCCGCAGACTTTCTGTGACAAGCACTGCCGGAAAAACCACCACGCATTTCTTCTGCGGGTTTTCCAGCAGCGTTTTTTGGCTACAGCCTGCTACATGGGGCCTTAGCCTTTTCAAGACTTTTACACAAGGATTTGCTATTTTGTTATCAAAAATGTGTGCGGTTTAACTGTTGGTACATTTTACACAGCATTTTTGCCATTGCACTCTAGTATGTGGGCAGTGTAAAAAAAAACCTTAAACATCTCAGAGCAGTGAATTGGAGACACAACGTAAAAAAAAAAAAAAAATCATAAAAAAGGTGTAAAAATGGCGCAAATTATAAATGACCCCCTACACACATTCTTTTGGCTACTACTAATACTTGATACTTATTGGCTGTGCACAGGAGCTCGTGATGTGCTGCTTGACAAGTTTGAAAGGTGCACTTGCACTATTCTATAGCGGCTGCGTTTTTAGTGTTTTAATTTTTCCTTCACTAACAGTCTGTGATAAATTGCATTGTGAATGAACAATAATAAGCACCCCTGTCAGGGCTGTAGCTATACGGGGGGCAGAGGTAGCAATCACTACCAAGCCTGGAGCCTGAGAGGACCGTTGTCTTCTCTACAATATAAGAAAACACCAGTATTATAGATAGCACAGGGTAATTGGGGGTCCTGTTACACATTTTGCACTGGGGCCCAAAACCTTCAAGTTACGCTTCTGCACCCTATTTCAAAACTGAATGAAATGCTATTTACATATATATATTCATCATGTGCCATGTGTCTGTTGATTATAACTTCCTTTTAGCTCTTAGCCTGCATAGTGTACAGTTTATGTTTATTTTTACATAATGTGTCCTTTTAAGCAGGTTGAAGGTGAGAATGCACTTTCAGGGTATGCAGCAACAAAAAAATGTTGTGTGTTTCCCACGCTGTAATGCTTCTAGGCTTCGCCCTTTGCTACCAGGAGAAATATATTCCCACTGGTGACAAGAAATTAAATAATTATTTTTTCTTTCATTTTTCTTTCCATAAATCAAGCTTTACGACACATTTGGCCTTATTTTCCTTTTCCGGCTGCAGGGATGAGCCCTCTCTAGAGTGACAGCCATCAACAGCTGAAAGCCCCTGACATATTTATATATACAGTCAAGAAAAAGTTTGGGCACCCCATTAATCTTAATCATTTAGTTCTAAATATTTGGGGTTGCAACAGCCATTTCAAGATATATCTAATAACGATGGACACAGTAATATTTCAGGATGAAATGAGGTATTGACTAACAGAAAATGGCAAATGCATTAAACCAAAATTTGACCGGGCAAAAATGGGACCCATCATTTATGATTTGAATACTCCTAACACTTACGACTACGAAGCACAAAATGGTTTTGTAACCCACGAGCTGAAATTCATAGCCAGGGTATCCAATCATGAGAAAAGGTAAAGGTGGCCAAGCAAGTTGTTCTCATGAATCTCCCGAAGAGTGGCACATGGCTCCTCAAAACAACCCAAAGATCGAAAACAAAGATGTCAACATAGTTGTCAGGGGAAGGATACAAAAAGTGCCAGAGATTAACCTGTCAGTTTCCACGGAGGAACATAGTAAGGAAATGGAAGACCACAGGGACAGTTCTGTTAAGCCCAGAAGGGCAGGCCAAGAAAAATACAGAAAGGCAGAGAAGAAGAAGGGAGAACAGTCAAGGACAATCCACAGACCACCCCAAAGAGCGCAGCACACGCGCAGATGGGCACGGCACGGTCAACAAACAGCACACGCACAAGGAGAAGCGAGGGAGAGTGAGCGAAAGAAGCGTTTCTGAAAGCACGCCACAAACAGAGCGCCGAGGAGCAAAAGCACATGGACAAGCCAGCTCATTTTGGAAGAAGGTCTTGTGGACTGATGAAACAAAGATTGAGTTGTTTGGTCATACAAAAAGGCGATGCAGGCGCAAAAAAACACACATTCCAAGAAAAACACCTACCCACGAAAATTTGGTGGAGGTTCCACATCTTGGGGCGGTGGCCAATGCCGGCACCGGGAATCTTGTTAAAGTTGAGGGTCGCATGGATTCAACTCAGTATCAGCAGATTCTGAGAATAATGTACAAGAATCAGTGACGAATGAAACCCGGGGATGGATATTTCACAAGACAAGATCCAAAACACAGCTCCAAATCTACTCAGGCATTCATGCAGAGGAACAATTACAATGTTGGAAGGCCATCCCAGTCCCCAGATCTGAATATCATAACATCTTGGGATAATTGAAGCGACTGTCCATGTCGCGACCACAAACAACTAACTGGAATTGTTTTAAAGAGGAATGTCAAAAATACCTTACCAATCCAAACGATTAAAACTACAGAACGACTAAGCTTTATTTTCAAAAGGAGATCTACTAAATATTAATGTCACTTTTCTGTTGAGGTGCCCATACTTTCACCGGTCAAATTTGGTTTAATGCATATGCACATTTTCTGTTAGTACAATAAACCTCATTTCAATCCTAAAATATTACTGTGTCCATCAGTTATTAGATATATCAAATGAAATGGCTGTTGCAAACACCCAAATATTTAGAACTAAAAATGATTAAGATTAATAGGGGTGCCCAAACTTTTCATATGACTGTATCTAAATCCCACAGGGGTTCTCAGCATCTGACTCTTAACCCCTGATGGAGACTGAAGTTTTTAAGTGGAGACAAAAACTATTTTGAAAGAAAACACCCCTCCACCCTTCCCCATAGTTCACCAGTCTCTTATAAGAATGTTTCACATGCCATCCATTTACTGGCCAGAGTAAAATACATACATGCATATGGGAGCGGTGTTGCTGTAATGGATATAGCAGAATATTTAATATCATATAACCGAAATACATAGATTAACACATTCAAATATAGCAAGGTTTTATTAATCTGTGATTATCAGAACCTGACAGGTGCCGAATATTAAAAGTGGCCCCATAATGCAGATGGGATAATTGGCAGAAGACTGACCAACATACAGTGCCTTGCGAAAGTATTCGGCCCCCTTGAACTTTTCAACTTTTTGCCACATTTCAGGCTTCAAACATAAGGAAATAAAATTTTAATTTTTTGGTGAAGAATCAACAACAAGTGGGACACAATCGTGAAGTGGAATGAAATTTATTGGTTATTTTAAACTTTTGTAAAAAATAAAAAACTGAAAAGTGGGGCGTGCAATATTATTCGGCCCCTTTACTTTCAGTGCAGCAAGCTCACTCCAGAAGTTCAGTGAGGATCTCTGAATGATGCAATGTTGTCCTAAATGACTGATGATGATAAATATAATCCACCTGTGTGTAATCAATTCTCCGTATAAATGCACCTGCTCTGTGATAGTCTCAGGGTTCTGTTTAAAGCACAGAGAGCATCATGAAGACCAAGGAACACACCAGGCAGGTCTGTGATACTGTTGTGGAGAAGTTTAAAGCCGGATTTGGAAACAAAAAGATTTCCCAAACTTTAAACATTCCAAGGAGCACTGTGCAAGCGATCATATTGAAATGGAAGGAGTATCAGACTACTGCAAATCTACCAAGACCCAGCCGTCCCTCTAAACTTTCATCTCAAACAAGGAGAAGACTGATCAGAGATACAGCCAAGAGGCCCATGATCACTCTGGATGAACTGCAGAGATCTACAGCTGAGGTGGGAGAGTCTATCCATAGGACAACAATCAGTCGTACACTGCACAAATCTGGCCTTTATGGAAGAGTGGCAAGAAGAAAGCCATTTCTCAAAGATATCCATAAAAAGTCTTGTTTAAAGTTTGCCACAAGCCACCTGGGAGACACACCAAACATGTGGAAGAAGGTGCTCTGGTCAGATGAAACCAAAATCGAACAGAAAGCAAAATCTACAATGGAATGGTTCACAAATAAACGTATCCTGGTGTTAGAATGGCCAAGTCAAAGTCCAGACCTGAATCCAATCGAGAATCTGTGGAAAGAGCTGAAAACTGCTGTTCACAAACGCTCTCCATCCAACCTCACTGAGCTCAAGCTGTTTTCCAAGGAAGAATGGGCAAGAATTTCAGTCTCTCGATGTGCAAAACTGATAGAGACATACCCCAAGCGACTTGCAGCTGTAATCGCAACAAAAGGTGGCGCTACAAAGTATTAACTTAAGGGGGCCGAATAATTTGGTACGCCCCACATTTCAATTTTTTATTTTTTACAAAAGTTTAAAATATCCAATAAATTTCGTTCCACTTCACGATTGTGTCCCACTTGTTGTTGATTCTTCACTAAAAAATTTTAATTTTATATCCTTATGTTTGAAGCCTCAAATGTGGCAAAAGGTTGAAAAGTTCAAGGGGGCCGAATACTTTCGTAAGGCACTGTAATTAGGGATGTAAGGGGGTGGTTTAGGTAAAATGCTTTCAACCATGATCTACATGGGCAACGTTTGTTAGGCTATGAGAGCTTGTAACCATCATGGTGTTTTCGCACAAGCCTTGCACAGTAACCATTAAACTTTTGCGCTTCCTATTAGAGTAATGTTGAAATTGAAGGTTACAGCTGCATGTAGGCATAATATCAAAGTCTGGAAAAGAAGAAAGTAAGGTGTGAGCTTGTAAGTGTGACTTCACTACATGTAATTTACCATGTAGGGCCCAGTCACACTGGGCCCGGGTGAGACTGCACTGTCTACACCCCCTCAAACTATGCCTCTGATATCAACCCAGCCCCACAGATTCATAGGTTATGGTCACCTGAATCAAACTGTGTTTTACCCTTGTGAATCGTGCATATGTACACAAGATATCGCCTTTTTTTGTCAATATGCTAATGAGCACATTGTCAATATGTTAATGAAGCTTCTGCCATTTGCCCCACAGAGGTAAGTGTCAATGCCCAACATAATTATATTGTGGGAAATATCACTATTCTCCTACCTCTGTATGTAAACATTGCAGTAGCACTCAGATCTGGACATGGCAGACTCACGTGTCACTCACATGTCTAGATGCAGAGGTGCTCATTTGCCACTTTCAGACCAATATTGAGAGACAAATATTTTTGTTTGCATAATGAAATGTCTGTAGGAAGTCAATAAGGGATACTGGGCATAGAGAGCAAAGTGCTTATCATGATTTATACTTTATGCATATGTCTTTACTGTGTCTAAGCCAACACCTTTTAGGTTCAGAGTTGAGGCTCATTGACCTCTACAAAGAGCCTGAAATCCCTTCGCATAGCTCCCAACCGTCCCGTATCTGGTGGGACAGTCCTGATTTTACACTGCTGTCCCGCGGTCCCGCATAGCTTACAATTTGTCCCGCTATGCCCCTGAAGTGTTTTGCTGTTAACAAACTTTATTAGGGTAGGGTAAAAGCTAAATGGTAGATGCTAAAACCTAGTGGATAAAGGACCTTTGATGACGTCATGAATATGTGATCAGACTCTTGTGTGGGCGGAGCTATTCTGGATACTGCTGGACAGTGTGATGTTACACAGAGGAAGCTGCTGGGAACGAGAGTGATCGAAGATGAGGATAGAAGAGACAGCATGTGTGACCAAGAGGGGGGAACTTGGGGCAGATGTAGGTGGCAGTTAAACTGAAGGCAGATGAATGGGCAATTAAACTGAAGGCACTTGAAGAGGCAATTAAACTGGTGGCAGATGAACGGGCAGTTAAACTGAAGGCAGGTGAGGGGGGACATTAAGCTGGTGGCAAATAAAGGTGGACATTAAATTGGTGGTAGATGGAGGGGGCAATTAAACTGGTGGCAGATGAAGGGAGGCATTAAGCTGGTGACAGATGAAGGGGGACATTAAATTGGTGGCAGATGAAGGGGGACATTAAGATGGTGGCAGATAAAGGGGGACATTAAACTGGGGCAGATGGAGGGTGACATTAAACTGGGGGCAACTGAAGGAGGACATTAAACCATGGGGGGTAGCAGTAGGGGGACATGTCTGCCTCCAGCTGCCCCATAGTTTAATGTCCCCCTCCAACTACCCCCACTGTTTAATGTCACCCTCCAGCTGCTCCATAGTTTAATGTCACCCTCCATCTGCCCCAGTTTAATGTCCCCCTTTATCTGTCACCATCTTAATGTCCCCCTTCATCTGCCACCAATTTAATGTCCCCCTCCAGCTGCCCCACAATTTAATGTCCCCGTCCAACTACCCCCATAGTTTAATGTCACCCTCCAGCTGCCCCATAGTTTAATGTCCCCCTCCAACTACCCCCATAGTTTAATGTCACCCTCCAACTACCCCCACTGTTTAATGTCACCCTCCAGCTGCCCCAGTTTAATGTCCCCCTCTAGTTTCCGCCAGTTTAAACTGGGGCACGGGGAGAGAGACTTAATACTGTGGGGCAATTGGAGGGGAACATTATAATGTGGGGGCATATAATGTTAGGGTGACTGTAGGAGCATTATACTGTGTGGGGGCACATGGAAAAATAGATGAGAATGGGCGAGTCAATGTAGAAGTGGGTGGAGCTAAATTTGCCGTGGCGCACACAGCGCGCCGCATATTTTGTCCCTCTTTCTGTCCTTTGAAAGTTGGGAGGTATGCCTTCATTGTGGAAAAAGTGTAAATCATAATCTTGATTTCTACATATAGTTAGAAGGCAGGCCAAACAGCCTAATGTGTGATCAAAAGGAGCATCCCACCACGACCTGGTAAAGTATATGGCCAGTCCGCCTCGGTACTATAGTTATTTATGGATGTATAGTAATAGTATGGCACTACTGCATTGGGGCAAAAAAAATCTATTAAATTAAATAGAATAAGCCATATAAAGTATTCTAATAGCCATTTCAGAACATAATTAATTTTAGTTTTACACATGCTTTTTCATGCCATAACTTTTTACATAGAAATCTATGATGGAAAAACTGCAAAAAAAAAAAAAGGTGAAATACATCTGTAATAATGTGGATGTCATGCAGGAATAAAAACAACATTTTTGTCTATAGAAATCATTGGAGGGGGTGGGGAGGAAGAGTGAGCAGGAGCTGAGGGAAACAGAAGGAGAGCTACAAGGCTCTTGTTGTAGCAAAGTAAAAATTTTATATCACAGCAAAAGTAACTAATATTAGTATTTCTCTATATATGTCCTGCAGGATCAAGGGACAGTTTCTGAGTAAAGAAACATTCACATGAAGGCACTGTGCAATGCATTGTGCACCAAAGGGAAATCCATTTTGAAAGATCCCTCATAGGGACATGTGAAATAGCATGTTCTATTTTTTTTCCTGGATTGTTCACATGGACTGTTAAAACAATGGTCATGTGAATAGATCTTTTAAAATCTATGGGGTTGTGTGCTGTCCGTTAATACAACAGTTAGCACAAGGCTGTTGAATTCTGTGAAGTGAATGAGTCCTTAGAAAGAGCAAGTTAGGGAGCAGATTCTTCTCTACTTACCATGTGCACTGTATAAGAGCTACCCAAGTTTCTACCCAATAGCTCAGAGCTCAGAAAACTACAGACAGGGCCTGTAGAGGGGATAACTGCTAAAACTGCAGGATACAAGACATATAATGGCCAGAAATACTGTTATTCCTCATTAACACACAGAACAGCATACCCTCAAAAGTCACCTGAAATGACAGGTAGACTGTAAGTTTCTCTAAATTTCCAGCTATAGATGCTATAAGCAGAAAAAATGGTGATTTTTCAGATGGTAATTAGGCTGGGAATGTGATCTGCCTTTGGCTCTGCACTTACAAGTTCATGCTTTCAGTTGACAGAGTAATTTGGGGCCATTTAGAAAGCTATGCCCCTCAGCCTTGTTGCAAATGCTTTGTGCTGGCTCTTAGAGAATGTTAATTTAACTAGAATGATCACTAATTTCTTCTTGGAATTAACCCTTCAGCAGCTGTAAACAAAAGTGCATATTGTAGTTTGTGGTAAATGTGAGTGGCTGGGATAACTTTGCTTTAAAAGGCCTTTAAAGGGTGTAAAATAACAAACAAAGCATTACCTGCTTTATTCCTTACTATCAGTCTTTATGAGGCTGCAGTGAGGTCATGTTGACAAGTGACCACTACAGTCAATCAGTGGTGCACTGAAGGTTTTCTAGAGCCCTAAGAGGCTTAATTATACAAGGATACATACCTGTTTTGCTATCAATAACTTATTAGATCAGATTTATCAAGATTTGACAATATTTTAGAAAAGCTCTAGAGCTGTAATGATGGAAAATTAGTAATCACCCAGAAAGACTATGAACATCTTAATAACATTTTGAAAACTTGACAAAGGAGGATGACTTAGGGGCTTACAATTACTGGGAGTTACTGGTTCTTTATATTCAGTACAGTACAGTGAAGACAGAAGATCTTGAGGGGAGGGCTCATTGACAGCAGAGAGGAGCCCATCTCGATAGGGTCACTGTCTGCCTTTACTAGGCATGCTGTGGAGCACTGAGACTTTAATTTAATCAATACAATATTTTTCCCTCTAGCGTGGTAGGGAGAAGGATAAATTTTGCTCTAGAAGTTTTAAGTGTGGATGGTCTTGTGCATATTAAGAATTTTAAAACATATGTAACCTATTTAGCTTCATACAGGACAATCTCAGGGAATACATCTAGAGAACTCAAGTGAGCATGGTGGGGGGTGGGTGCATCCCTATCATAGTATGATCCTGTGTATGGATATTGTACATTTATAAATTATGTATTTCAAATAAAAGTAACCTTTAGGAACTAGGTGTCCCCTGGAGCACAAACTAGAGCAAGTGCATACAATTTCAGAATTCTCAGTTATTTGCATCTCTGGGTTTCAGTGACACCAGCTTTAATACCAGTTGCAGTATCATTACTGTAGTGGCAACTGCGTTTTACACTTATAGTGGATCTGAAAAAAAAGATATCATATGATTTAACTCTATCTATATTTTAGATAATTCTATATTTTGTGTATATGCTTTGTGCTGGCTCTAAGTAACTTTGTGTTTGCTTATATGTATCTTGAATTCAAGCCACAATCCAGTAACATCTAGAGCTAGAATACTACTACTGGTTTCTTTTTGTCAGAACACATTGCATCATCGAAGTATATATGACCATTATTAAATCTAAGCCATGTGGTTGCACAACTTTCATTTTTTTCCGCTTCAGCGTGCATTGTTGCAGCTCATTTGTTTAGTTACAAGACTGTGCAGAGTATAGATGAACGTGTCCAGTGGAAACCAACATAATTGTGACTGTTGCTCCAGATGTGACTGAAGGACATGATGTAATAGACTATTATTAATACATAAGAAGGGAAATCCTTTGAAAATCTGCTGATTTGTAGCCTTGGGAAGCATTACTCAGATTGAAGCCAAATATTTGATCATTTTGGGTCAGACCTTTGTGTCAATAGTCAGCTTCACCTTCCTAAATTTTTGCATTTTGCATCCTAATATGGCTGAGCTATCGCCGATGCACCTCCTCAGCCAGAGAATTGACATCTCCGTTTAAAATCAGCCCCTGACACTTACTGTACGGGTCTCAGCAAGTTACTTAACCTGCAAGTTCCTGTGAGTGCCCCTGTTGTGGCAGAGCCCTCAATAAGGCATGCGGAATAAATGAAGCTGAAGGAAAAATTCCTTTGCTTCTGCTGTATTTAACCTGTGACCTTACATTAATGCAAAACAGCTATGGTGGCTGCAGATCTGATCCAGTGAAACCAAGTTATGTGTTAAAGAAATACAATGTGTGGTAATTCATAGCGCGCCAGTTTTTCCAAATTTCTCAGAGAAAACACAGACGACATCCGACTTGGTTTACTGTTAGGATGACCAGATCCTCAGCTCATCTGTGGGTTGGGGATTCTCCCATGAGAAGTTTACTGTCAATGTCTGTA
This sequence comes from Leptodactylus fallax, assembly GCA_947044405.1. Lineage (NCBI taxonomy): Eukaryota > Metazoa > Chordata > Amphibia > Anura > Leptodactylidae > Leptodactylus > Leptodactylus fallax. The sequence continues at coordinate 754,303 of CAMRHE010000352.1, forward strand.
AAACGCTGCAGAATATGATGGCGCTATATAAGTAAGCATAATAAATAAATAAATAATAAATAGTGTTCAGTACTGGAGATGCAGATAAATGGAGGCGTAAATAATGCTGCTCTGTAACAGCACACAATGTGTATTACTCATGGCTGCATACACTTCAGTCTCTCTTCGTGATATAATGCAAGGCCTGATTCTGCTTCACTGATTGTTGGATATATAATGGTTGAAGCTAACGGTGATGACTGTCAGTCCCAAACAATCTGCCCATTCATGTCGATTTTATGATTTTGTGTTTAGTTTTTTTCCCTCACCACTTTACAAAAGCTATTACTTTTTTTTATTATTCAGTTCAGTCATACGAGAGCTTATTTTTTGCTAGACAAATTGTACTTCATAGTGGTACCATATAATTTTCCATATGCTGTACTGGAAAGCTGGAAAAAAATGTAATTGCACGACTTTCTTACAAACCTCATTTTTACAGTATTCACTGTGCGGTAAAAGTGACACGTTACCTATATTCTATTTATGATGACGTTCCGGGCGATCAGGTCCAATATAGCAACGCCCATGTGTCGCTGCTATTTAGGCGCCTCAGTCGCAGTTGACCTAGGCTTCTAAAGGGTTAACAGCCATGATCAGTCGTTGCACTGATAGCAGCTTTTAGCAGTGGTTGCCTGCTGTATAACACAGGCTGTACCCGTCAAAGATGTGTTTGAGCTTTTCCTAGGTGCAAAAAAGATCACATGAATGTCTCACCATGTGTCAATACCAGTTATGTGTTCATTTCAAAATTATAGAAGGGGGGAACATACAAGGGTAGCTATAGGACTGTACAACCAGATATAATAGGAATGCAATAAAAGGTTACTTAGGGATCCCAGATATATCTGTGCCAGATTATAAATTAGTTCGGGGAGAAGATCAGAAGAAATGTCAGAAGAAATGTCAGGAAATATTCTTTTACTGAAAGAGTTGTTGAGGCTTGGAACTTCCAGCAGATGTGGTTGGGAAATCTTTAGTAAGTGTCCTAGGATAAACACATATCTATCCTAAGATAAAATGGTAATAATATAAATGCAAACTAGATGAGCATGTGGTCTTTTTCTGCTATCAATCATCTGCTTCTATCAATACATAGAGACTACTAAACCAATACAATATAAAGAGATAATAAATTATCGATATGCCAATTAATAAGACCGGATATGTGCTGGATAACTGGAAAGACAGATATGGGGGGTATCTATGGGAGGAGGTGGTCTGACATGTAGCAATCAACATCAGTCCTGCTACTATATTATATATAGTAATATGAATTCACTGAGCAACCATAAAGAAAAAAAAAAAGTCTCTCCAGGTTTGCTTCATAAAACCAAACTCTCCATAAAATAAGTCTCTTTTTTCTGCCTTTTTACAGCACATATGGTTTCCATTAGATTTAGTCTAAGATTATGGCGGCATAGCTGAATTCTAAGCCCCAGAGAAAGTCCTGCGGGTATATAGAGGCCTCATTTGTAAGGGGTCAAATCACACGTCTTACGGGACAATTAATGCTTCACAAATAATGGAGCACATGATCCCACTCTGCTGTAAGGACGTCACTGGTTTGGTTTCCTCCTTCCTATTCTTTCTAGAAATAATACATCAGTGTTTTTCTCCCTAATGCTTGCTTTCTGCTGGAGATACTTTGGACATAATCATTTCACTACACAAAGCATAATAGTCTGTGTATTGTTTCCAAATACATTGTATCATCATTATCATGTGCATCAGATTTATTGTCCTCTATCAGCTCAATGTGATACAAGGTATATACTATATTCTTGTAAAGATCCAGTAACATATACAGTGGGAAGAAAAGTATTTAGTCAGCCACCAATTGTGCAAGTTCTCCCACTTAAAAAGATGAGAGAGTCCTGTAATTGACATCATAGGTAGACCTCAACTATGAGAGGCAAAATGAGAAAACATATCTAGAAAATCACATTGTCTGATTTTTAAAGAATTTATTTGCAAATTATGGTGGAAAATAAGTATTTGGTCAATAACAAAAGTTCATCTCAATACTTTGTTATATATCCTTTGTTGGCAATGACAGAGGTCAAACGTTTTCTGTAAGTCTTCACAAGGTTGGCACACACTGTTGCTGGTATGTTGGCCCATTCCTCCATGCAGATCTCCTCTAGAGCAGTGATGCTTTGGGGCTGTTGCTATGCAACACGGACTTTCAACTCCGTCCAAAGGTTTTCTATGGGGTTGAGATCTGGAGACTGGCTAGGCCACTCCAGGACCTTGAAATGCTTCTTACGAAGCCATTCCTTCGTTTTCCTGGTGGTGTGCTTGGGATCATGGTCATGCTGAAAGACCCAGCCATGTTTCATCTTCAATATCCTTGCTGATGGAAGGAGGTTTGCACTCAAAATCTCACGATACATAGCCCCATTCATTCTTTCATGTACACGGATCAGTCTTCCTGGTCCCTTTGCAGAGAAACAGCCCCAAAGCAAGATGTTGCCACCCCCATGCTTCACAGTAGGTATGGTGTTCTTTGCATGTAACTCATCATTCACTCTCCTCCAAACACAACGAGTTGTGTTTCTACCAAACATTTCTACTTTCGTTTCATCTGACCATATGACATTCTCCCAATACTCTTCTGGAACATCCAAATGCTCTCTAGCAAACTTCAGACGGGCCCGGATATGTACTGGCTTAAGCAGGGGGACACGTCTGGCACTGCAGGATCTGAGTCCTTGGCGGCGTAGTGTATTACTGACGGTAGCTTTTGTTACGTTAGTACCAGCTTTCTGCAGGTCATTAACTAGGTCCCCCTGTGTGGTTCTGGGATTTTTGCTGACCGTTCTTATGATCATTTTGACCCCATGGGGTGAGATCTTGCGTGGAGCCCCTGATCGAGGGAGATTATCAGTGGTCTTGTATGTCTTCCATTTTCTAATTATTGCTCCCACAGTTGATTTCTTCACACCAAGCTGCTTGCCTATTGCAGATTCAGTCTTCCCATCCTGGTGCAGGTCTACAATTTTGTTTCTGGTGTCCTTCCACAGCTCTTTGGTCTTCACCATAGTGGAGTTTGGAGTGTGACTGTTTGAGGTTGTGGACAGGTGTCTTTTATACTGATAACAATGTCAAACAGGTGCCATTACTACAGGTAATGAGTGGAGGACAGAGGAGCCTCTTAAAGAAGAAGTTATAGGTCTGTGAGAGCCAGAAATCTTGCTTGTTTGTAGGTGACCAAATACTTATTTTCCACCATAATTTGCAAATAAATTCTTTAAAAATCAGACAATGTGATTTTCTAGATATGTTTTCTCATTTTGTCTCTCATAGTTGAGGTCTACCTATGATGTCAATTACAGGCCTCTCTCATCTTTTTAAGTGGGAGGACTTGCACAATTGGTGGCTGACTAAATACTTTTTTTCCCCACTGTATGCTTGAAGAGCACCATTGTCTTATATACAATGGAGCAGATTTATTAGGACTGGCTTTTCATACACTAGTCTTAATAAAGGCCCCAACTGGCACTAGGTGAGCCTGAATTATCAAGAGGCTTCAGTACACGCCCATGGGCCAAAATGGAATTTCCTGTATACTCAAGCTAGAAAACTGGTGTGAGTTATGATAAATATGTTAGGCTGAGGCATCCCCACCTGCCCTGCTCTCCATCCCCACTCTCCAACACCAAGAAACCCGACAGGTCAGCTGTATATCGGTCACATGGCCTGTTTGCAGCTCTGTCTCATTCAAGAGAGAGAACTGCAATATCAAGAATAGCCACTGTACAAAGGTATGTGTTTTGCTGGGTAAATAGTGAAGAAATCACAGTTCTCACCAAAAGCCTTGAGCAGATGATTGGTGGGGGTTTCGGGTGCTAGTCTTCAATTGATGACCTACAGTATTGTAAGCTGTTGAAAAAATATACACCTAGAGCTACATTACTCTATATATTTGTAAAGTGCCAATACTGTATAAAGTTATAGAGTTCTTGTACCATATGTACTGGTAGATTTCCAGTATTCTATATACATTTAGTGAATGGGCAGCATGGGTGGCTTCAGTGGTTAGCACTGTGGCCTTGGTACTAGGTTCTAATCCAACCAGGGGCAACATCTGCAAAGAATTTGTATGTTTTCCCCATGTTTATGTGCATTTCCTCCAGGTAGTCCAGTTTCCTCCCACACTTCAAAGACATACTGATAGGGTATTTAGATTGTGAGCCCTATATGGGACAGGGACACTGACATACATGTAAAGTACTATGGAATATGTTGGCACTATACAAGTAAGAGAAAGAAATAAATGTATGTAGTGTAGTAATATTGTATATACTGATCTCTGAATGTGTGATTAACCCTTATTTTGCCACAAGCACTTATTTCCACTGTAGACAGTAACATGTTTTACATGTTGTGACATAAGGAAGGACAGGTATGGAGGTGTGTGTTGGGTGCAGATTTGAGTATAAGTTGTTTGCTCTGCTAATCATATTACATAGAGGTTCAGAGGCTCCTATCTGTTATTACCACTGAGGAGGCAACCAGAATCACACAGGATCCTGACAGACTGTTCTCAGTGCTAATCTCTGGGGGCCGCTGTCATCGTCACAGGAGCAATGACTACAATTTCTGTTCCCTTTTATTAAATCAGAAGCACAATTTCTAAAACTGATGCAGTATTTCTAATGTGCTTCACACAAATTTTGTTAGAGCAGAAATCTCACTGTATAGTAAACTGATAGCAAGCTCCTGAGCAAAGTTATTATTCTGCCCTGTGTCAACTCACACATTACTATGCAGGGCAGAATGATAACTTTCAGCTAAGTATCAACTATTACTATTGACAACCAGCCACTGTATCAAGATTGGTTAGTTGTCACAACCCTGCCTCTTTTTACTGACATCAATGAATGTAATAGTAAAATAATAAAATTCTCTTGTGATCAGTGTGTATTTACACCTATATCTACCTGTATATATCCTTGTCACAGATATGTGCTGTCATTGTGGGTAATATTTTTTTCTTTTTTGAGTGAAACTTTCTTACTACATATACCTATGAAGTACATAAATCTGAGCAATGCCTGCATTAAATGATGGATTTATAACAGAATACAGTGCTAATTTCTCCTGCCAAGCACAAATACTGTTAATTGCCCAGAGCAATGCAGTTCCTGCCAGCATCACAAAACCATAGAGAAGCACATTATCACTAGCCTGGGGGACAATGGTGCTTTTATAGGACTCATTGTGCAGGGTAAATACCTCCTAACAAGCATCATCTCCTGCATTTCTCTCTGCTTACTGAGACTACAAGGGGTAGCAGTATCATGACTGCTAGTAAACTCTGTCCCTGAGAGATTGCCCTTGACTGCCAGCATTTGTACAGCTGTTCATTTCCCAGCTAATCTGGAATCTCAAATGAAAACATACAAGATCTTAGGAGAAGACGCAAGTCCACTGAGGATCATCTCTCAGAGCTGGGATCACAAATTATTACTCTGAAAAATAGGAAGTAAATGTACCCTAAAGTATCAGACACCTCAACTTCTCACACTCTCAGCAATTATCTGCAGATCACCAGGGGCAGTGTTTGTCTGCTCCGCAGCTGTTATGGTGCACATATAAATCTCAGCTTCAGTATCCCTTCTCCTCCCTTTAGTGTATAGGGATCTGTCTAGGAGAATCCTAAACATGAGGTAACATTGAGGCACAATTATTAAGCTACTTGCGCCTTTATTTTAGTTTTCCTCTGTGGACTTTCTGCTTCAATTATACCTATAGAGAAACTTTCAGCGTTTCTGTAGGTATAATTGACATGCTGCGATTTCCAAAACCATGACGATTTTGGAAAACGCTGCGTGCCCGCAGCGCGTATTTTAATGCAAAGTGGGGAAGGAATTCTCTAGAATCCCATCCACTTTGCTGTGACTGTGACTGCGTTTTTTTCCGCGGCGTTTACACCACGTTGGGCCCCGGCCTAAAAGGAAGCTGTATTTTTGATTAGCATCTTTTTTAAAAAGCGTAAAAAAAGCCCATCATGTTAGGCAGCATTAAAATGGGACAATAAAAAAAAAGGGGAAAAGTGCATAAACTAACACGTGCACATTTAACAAGGAGGTGTGCCTACATCATAGACACCATAGTAAAACTAATCTAAAAAAAAAAAAAAAAAGTGGCAGATGATAAATCCCCATTGTGCTCAACTTTAAATCTAGGATGATAGAACTCTGAAGTTGTAAAGGCAATATAGGTATTGTATAGGATTAGGCCAATAGGCAACATCTGATATGCGATATTATACTTACCAAGCGTGCACCACTGCTTGATCCTCCTTGGGCCCACCTGTTCTGCTCCACAGAATGCCCCACATTACATCACATCTAAACACTGAACAACATAAGGAAGTTTCATGTAAAAAGGGTCTAAAAGTTTTGATAAGAGGAGCCCCTCATGAATCGACCCTCAGTTTTATATCTTTCTTAGAAATGTATTTTTACTTGCTCATGTCAGTCCTCCCCCTACTTGTTGGAATGTTGTGCTTAAGTTGGGTTTACACTGCTGGACGGCTTCAGTGGTTTTATGTGTGTATCATGGGAGATGGCTTGCTATAGCCAGGCAGTTTTATTATCCCTGGCCAATGACCTTAAGTTCACCCACAGACACTCATCTCTCCCAGCACCTAGGGAGGTACCCATCTCTCCGAGGGTTCTGCAAAGGAGAGAGAAGGGAGGATACCTGGGGGAGGAGATGTGGGTGTGGAATTAGCCATATGCTGGGGGGAGTCCTGGATTCTTGGGCATTCAGCAAAGAAACAGCACGGAGTTCTTATCTTGGAGAAGATGTGAGGGCATTTCATGCTGTGGAATGCAGCATGGGCCTAGCATGGAGGCCTGAAGCCTTTCCCTTTGTTCTGGATAACATGTAGAAGACTTGTTTTCTGTAACTCACTTAAGGATGCGCCCTAGGCCAAAAAACCTGTTGCGGCCTAGAGAAACGGACTACGAGCCTGTGCCGTTATTTTTTCTATATTTTATTTCCCTTTTTATTTTGTGTGCTGTATTTTACCTTTATCCGTAATCTGCTTGTTTAGTCATTGAAACATATTTCTGTATATGTTAATGCTTAGTACCGACCCACTTGGGTTAATAAATATATAAAATTTAAAAGCTTGTTTTGAATTATCCTATGACCCGGTCCGCTCACGGTGTGTGAGTGAGAGGTTAAGGAAGAAGGTTGATTGTAGGTGTGCCAAGTAGCATGGCAAGGCGAGATCCTTCACACCCCCAAACATATTGTGATGAAGGAAGTCCACTTGTGTATATAGCCCTACAGAATTATATCGTTCATGTATATATTATTAGTGAATATATTGTTTACGCATGTGTCATCAGTATATTACATTGGTATGTGTTATAAGTAATGTCTGGAAGGGGTCAGAGGTGAGACTGTTCTCTCCACAGAACCATATACAGTCATATGAAAAAGTTTGGGCACCCCTATTAATCTTAATCATTTTTAGTTCTAAATATTTGGGTGTTTGCAACAGCCATTTCAATTTGATATATCTAATAACTGATGGACACAGTAATATTTCAGGATTGAAATGAGGTTTATTGTACTAACAGAAAATGTGCAATATGCATTAAACCAAAATTTGACCGGTGCAAAAATTTGGGTACCCTTATCATTTTATTGATTTGAATACTCCTAACTATTTTTTACTGACTTACTGAAGCACAAAATTGGTTTTGTAACCTCACTGAGCTTTGAACTTCATAGCCAGATGTATCCAATCATGAGAAAAGGTATTTAAGGTGGCCAATTGCAAGTTGTTCTCCTATTTGAATCTCCTCTGAAGAGTGGCATCATGGGCTCCTCAAAACAACTCTCAAATGATCTGAAAACAAAGATTGTTCAACATAGTTGTTCAGGGGAAGAATACAAAAAGTTGTCTCAGAGATTTAACCTGTCAGTTTCCACTGTGAGGAACATAGTAAGGAAATGGAAGACCACAGGGACAGTTCTTGTTAAGCCCAGAAGTGGCAGGCCAAGAAAAATATCAGAAAGGCAGAGAAGAAGAATGGTGAGAACAGTCAAGGACAATCCACAGACCACCTCCAAAGAGCTGCAGCATCATCTTGCTGCAGATGGTGTCACTGTGCATCAGTCAACAATACAGCACACTTTGCACAATGAGAAGCTGTATGGGAGAGTGATGCGAAAGAAGCCGTTTCTGAAAGCACGCCACAAACAGAGTCGCCTGAGGTATGCAAAAGCACATTTGGACAAGCCAGCTTCATTTTGGAAGAAGGTCCTGTGGACTGATGAAGCAAAGATTGAGTTGTTTGGTCATACAAAAAGGCGTTATGCATGGCGTCAAAAAAATACAGCATTCCAAGAAAAACACTTGCTACTCACTGTAAAATTTGGTGGAGGTTCCATCATGCTTTGGGGCTGTGTGGCCAATGCCGGCACTGGGAATCTTGTTAAAGTTGAGGGTCGCATGGATTTAACTCAGTATCAGCAGATTCTTGAGAATAATGTACAAGAATCAGTGACGAATTTGAAGTTACGCTGGGGATGGATATTTCAGCAAGACAATGATCCAAAACACAGCTCCAAATCTACTCAGGCATTCATGCAGAGGAACAATTACAATGTTCTGGAATGGCCATCCCAGTCCCCAGACCTGAATATCATTGAACATCTGTGGGATAATTTGAAGCGGGCTGTCCATGCTCGGCGACCATCAAACTTAACTGAACTGGAATTGTTTTGTAAAGAGGAATGGTCAAAAATACCTTCATCCAGGATCCAGGAACTGATTAAAAGCTACAGGAAGCGACTAGAGGCTGTTATTTTTGCAAAAGGAGGATCTACGAAATATTAATGTCACTTTTCTGTTGAGGTGCCCATACTTTTGCACCGGTCAAATTTTGGTTTAATGCATATTGCACATTTTCTGTTAGTACAATAAACCTCATTTCAATCCTGAAATATTACTGTGTCCATCAGTTATTAGATATATCAAATTGAAATGGCTGTTGCAAACACCCAAATATTTAGAACTAAAAATGATTAAGATTAATAGGGGTGCCCAAACTTTTTCATATGACTGTATCCTGTCATTTTTTATTATCCTGGACAAGCCAGGTTTATTGCTTTAAAACTCCCTGTAATTGGGGTTTGTGAAAGATCCTCAGTGCACCAACACTGCTTTGGCTCACACCTGAGTCTTCTTTCATAAAAACCACACTCACCGCCAGTGAGTGCCGGGTCCACAAGATAAATACAAGACAAGCTTTCTAAATTTTATATATTTATTAACCCCTAAATGGGTCGGTATTAACATCTAACACATGCAGTTCAGAACAGATATGTAGATATATGCAAGCATTAACAGTTACTAGTTACAATATACAATACTTAAAATAAAAGGGAATAAAGGTGAAATAATTACTTTACCACGCATCTCCTTGATGTGGCTCTAATCCAACACTCACACATGCTCTGGTATGTGTGAATAACCCAGTGGAGGCTTCTTGGCATGTGGCATTAACTCCTAGCATGTGGCATCACAGTATATTCCAGCCTGCATGCTCTCATCACAGTCTCTCAGTAAACTCTTGTAGTCTCAGCACAATCTCCTCCCATTGCCTCTTACCTCATCTTTTATACCCTTTATGCCACCTCCCAGAATGAGGTCACCGGCGGCAGCAAGTCTGATTGAATAATGCACTCAAGTCCAGATTTTTTGTATAGAGCTGAGACCAAGTGGAATGATACAATGTTATCAACCAGGTCTGATCTATCTGCACAATGCATGTTTCTTTGATCACTCAGGGCTGTATATGAATTCAGTGGAGCCCTGCTGGGTTGGATACAAAGCCCCATTCTTACAACGTTGCTACTACTGCCAATATACACCTAGGATTATAGCTGCGCACCTTATGAGTAAATGCAGGTAAGAAGGGAGATACGCTACCCATAGAACAAAATACAGCTTTGAGTTATAGCCAAATTTAAGCAGAATCATCACAGGGTTGTAACAGGAATTTGATTTTTACTTCAAAGTTCTGGAAGGTGCACAGCTTTGCCAGAAGGAGATGAGGCAGTTAATTTCCCAGATTTCCCAGATGGGGAAAGGGGGAGGAGCGGGGGAACCATGGCAGCGGGCATGGTTAAGCACAAGCCAGAAGCTTCATCCTGCAAAAAAATGCGACTGCCTTGGAACTTTGTCACACCTTTGTGGAGCAGCAACAATTTGGGTTTTGGCTGTCCCATCTGAGAGACCCTCTGAGCTCCATGAAAAAATAGAACTGTAAGTTACCAGGTTTTGTTTTCTCCTTTTAAAAATTGTTTTGCTCCTTTGTCATCTTGTTTTTCTCTTTTTATATATATACATCAGCACTGAACCCCCTTCGGTACTAAATCATTAAGTTTTATGGTACTTTGTGTATGCTCCATTACCTTTTTAAAAAGTGTGTTCTACTAAGCCTAGTCCCAATTCAGAAGCGGTGGCAGCGTGTATTTGGTGTGCGTGGACCATGTTGGGGTGTGATTTACACTCAATTTGCAGCTTGAGTGAAGGGTGAGTGCAAGATTGAGTGGAATTAAATAACTGTTGACAGTCACACCCATATCACGTTCTAGGACAGTTCATACAAGACAGATTTCTTTGCTTGGGGCTCCAAAAATTGCAAATCCTCCCTTGTATGTGTGACCAACATCTTGCAGTAGCCTGGAGAATACCACATTCCCTCCCTGTACAGATAAATAGTACTCAAAACTATAAGACCAACATAACATACATAGAATTATATGGTTATAAATAGCTGAGATTTGATTTGAATTAGATTTATGTACAAGACACACTGACAATGAGAAGAGGTTGTAATGCACTTTTTTTTATGAGGCTGCAGTGAATCATATAGGATTGTGTTTTTATCCAGGTCCTTCAGGACTCTATCAGGGAGCCAACGGTTTGACTAACGCCAGCACCTTCAGTGGTCTACATCAGGTGAGACACTCACAATATCTTAAGGCCCCATGCACACAACCAAGTGTGTTGTCCGATGTGGGGTCAAATTTGCAGCGGAATTCATTCAGATGATACACGTACGATTGTCATCCGAAACCATTCCTAGAAGTACTTTCCTCTATGGGGTCTTCTGATGTGTTCTGTTCAGATGACATGGAGCAGTATAGGGCCTGCTCTATGTTCATGGGAACAGAAAGGACCCATCGTCTTGCACACTTAGTGCATTAGGCCTAATATAAACAGCCACAGTAGTTTGCATCAATTCAGAGTTTAAAGGAGTTATCCAGGGGCTGTAATTTACCTTACTTTCAACATGCATTTGTTTAAACTGGACCTGCCTCTTCTCTCCTCTCCTTTCCCTTTTTCACATGTAGTTATCTGTGTCGGACTGGACCAACAGAAGACTAAAGGATCTTCTGGGGCCCAAGCACTGACCGATGCAATAGATGACCCTGGCAATGAAAGCACAAAATTTTATGCTGTCTCACCAGGAGTCATGATACTGAGCCATGGCATCTCCATCATCTACCCTGCCACAGCTCAACCTTCACACACTGCCCCCTTGCTACTAGTAGTGATGTGTCATTCTCGAATAATTCAGCTCTTTGATATGAATGACGGGAGTCATCTCCTGACTAGGATCCAACAGCGCACTTAACCCCACCCTCTTAATGGCTAAATTGGTCACTTAGTCTCCTTATAGCCTAATATTATGATGTCCTGTGGATGACAGCAGCCAGGGGTCTTACCATCATGTTAAAAGGAGGAGTGGCTGGGGGTTTGTGAGTGTTTACACATCATAGACCAGGGTTAGGCAACCTTTTTAGTACAGCATGCCGATTTAAATTAAAAAATCAAAGATGAAGTATTCGGAGTAATTGTGAGGCTGACCACCCCTATACTAAAGTCATATACCACAAACCATAACACAGAAGTGTTGCCACAAGATGCTTCTGGACACATGCATTTAATGCTATTTCCTGGGAAGCAGCTGTACTTTCCCATTAGAAGCAATGAAATTACATGTATAGCACCCAATTAGTGGTAATTGTATATGTCCAGGAGCACCGTATGGCAGCACCCTGGGCTGCTGACACACTATGTATCTGGATGCAGCTATTGCTGTTCAGACCCCAGAGTATAATAAGTGGAGGCCCAGGGGAGGTGATCAGACATAAAAAACAAATGTTACTCACCTCTCCTACCAGGGCCGCTTTAACCATAGGGCCAACGGTGCACTTGCACTGGGCCCTATGGTACTGGGGCCCCATTGGGCATACTTCCCAACCATCCGGGATTCCGGGTTCTGCCCGCTGTGCCGGTCGGCAGGAGGTATGTCCCGGTATCAACTCTCCAGATGCAGATGAGTTAAATACAATGATGAAGCAGAAGCTGACCACGGACAGCTCCTGCTTCACCGCTCTGTTTGAAGCACATCCCTGTGTGCTCTGAACCCCGGGGGCTGTAGGCGCGATGTGATAACATCACTCACATCGCGCCAGTAGCTCCCTAAACAGTCCAGGAGAAGAGACAGCAGGGGAGTGAGGAGAGTGAGTATCAGTGTTTTATTATGTTAAACTGGAGGCAGATGAAGGGGGGGACATCAAACTGGTAGCAGATGAAGAGGGGGCATTAAACTGGGGCAGATGAAGGAGGGCATTAAACTGGGGGGAGAAGAAGAGGAACATTAAACTGGGGGCAGCTGGAGGGGGACATTATACTGGGGGCAAGTTGGAAAGGGGCATTAAACTGGGGGCAACTGGAGGAGAACATTAAAGCGTGGGGGTAGCTGGGGGGGACATGTCTGCCTCTAGTTGCTTCCAGTTTAATGTCCCCCTCCAGCTACCCCCACGGTTTAATGTTCCCCTTCAGTTGCTCCAGTTTATTGTCCCCCTCTAGTTGCCCCCAGTTTAATGTCCCCCTCCAGCTGCCCCAGTTTAATGTCCCCTTCTAGTTTCCCCCAGTTGAAACTGGGGCACCAGGAGAGGGGACTTCATACTGTGGGGCAATTGGAGGGGAACATTATAATGTGGGGCAAATAATGTTAGTGTGATTGTAGGAGGATTATACTGTCTGGGGGCACATAAAAAAAAATGGATCAGAATGAGTGGAGTCAACGTAGCGGCGCGCATAGCATAATCACAGGGGTATTTTATGTAATACCCCTCTGAACATAACATAATCAGGAATTTATTGGCGCTGTTACCCAGATGTTTACCATCGTCTAGGTCGCAGCACCATAAGAGTTGCACCAAACACTTACACAGCAAATACACAAAGTCATCAATAAAGTTTACATTTGACTCTGTCCTGCCCATACCTGATCTTTTTAGAGTAATATACGCCAACCACCTCTCTAGTGATATCCGGTACACGCTAAAATAATAGCAATAACGATTATTACTAGAGATGAATGTATGAAACATTTCTGACAGGCGGAAAAATTCCATCAGTCAGATAACACATTTTCAACCATTGAAGGTCACCATATAAAATCCAAGTTTTTGGCAGCTTTCAGATGGGTATGATGGCAGGTGGTGATGGGGTGGGGGGGGCCTTATGAAACCTTTGCACTGGGCCCACCAATGTGTTAAAACGGCCTGTCTCCTACGCTCCGGAGCAATTCCCTCTTCTCTTCAGCTCTTCTGCCTGACGTCAGCGACCGCTGATTGGGTCTCAGGTGTCACGTTGGCGTCATTATGCTGACATAACCCGAGGCCCTATCAGCAGTCTCTAACATCAGGCAGAAGTGTCGAAGAGAACACTACACTGGAGTGTAGGAGTGTAGGAGAGGTGAGTAACATTGTTTTTTATATTTGATCACCTCTCCTGGGTCTCCGTTTATTATAGCAGTTTTGTTTCAGCCGTGTTTGGTCCGAACAAAACTGCTGGGCGAGTTCAGCTAAGTGCCCCGCCCCCAGAGACTTGGGTTGCCGTACCAGAGTAATATGCCTTGCTTGCCACTCTTGACACATGTGCTGGGGGTTGCCGATCTCTGTCATAGACAGTAATTTATAAGTAGCTGTTTGGGAGCTAAAAGACCCAGCTCTTTTAGTGAGTGGATCCAAATAATACAGCTCATTAAAAAGAGCTGAAGTTCCCATCACTAGTTACTAGATAAATAGGAGTGCTAAGTTTTTTTTTTTTTTGCTCTGGGCCAGGCAGTAATGGGATGCTGTGGAGAGTCCTGCAAAAGAGACTGATGGAGAAAGCTCTGAGTTATATAATACAGTAAGCAACTAAACTGAAGCCTGGTGTCCCCTAACACTTATACATTTACTGAGGCCCCCTCCCCCATATACATTTAGTGAGCCTCTCCCTCACCTCACATACATTTACAAATGACCCCTCTCCCACATCACATACATTTAGTCACCCACCAATATATATGTACTGTACATCTTTATATACTGCATGGCAGATTAATTTAGGATAGGGCATAACTTGATGATCAGTGGCGGTCTGGCTGCTGGGACCCCCAATTATTATGGTCAAGGGGTTGCTTTGCTCCCCGATTTGAATGAAGCAGTGGACAGAAAGGTACACTGAGCTCCACTGAGACTGTGGAGCAAAACTCTCCTGTTCTTATGATCGTTGGTGGTCCTTGCAGTCAGTTCCCCACCAATCTGCAACTTATCTGTGGATAACTTGCTTTAAAACTGCAGAAATGCATTGCGTTTTTTCCCGCAGCACTTTTCACAGAAAGTCCGCAGAGTTTTTCTCTGCGGTCTTTCTACTTCCTTGATTCCTGTACGGAAACCGCCAGCGTTTCCATAGGTATAATTGACATGCTGCGATTTGCAAAAATTGTAGCATGACTGATTGATTTGATGATTGAGTGACAGCTACAGCCCACAAGATTGCTTACAAATCAGTGCATCAACTTGAAATGCATTTGTGGTTCAATAATTAAAATCACTGGGGCATATTTATCAAGTGCCTTGCGCCTTTATTTGGCATAAATTGCACCTTTTTGGGGGCTTCTTTGCTCTCTGCGCTTTATTTATGAAGCATTTGCACATTTTTTTCCAGATGTTTTTCTTCCCTTCCCTTTTGCTTTTTGGCGTGGAAAGGGGGTGTGGCCAAAGTGGAATCTCTTTTCTCACCATATTAATAAATGTGCCTCCATAAAAAAGCGCAAATGCACTTCAGCACATGGGAAACGTGAAAAAAGCAGTCTTCACACAGCATTGAATTAATGATTCTATATGGTACATTTTGTGTAAAATTTATTACGCAAGAGCGCCTTTTAAGAAAAAAAAAAGCGCAACATATATATGGCCAAAAAAAAGGCACACCTAAAATAAGTATCATGCCCTCAAAATTTATCAAGAAACTGCACCTATTTAATAAATATCGACTACCAAAACAGCTGTGAAAATTTTAGATAAAAAAGGCGCAGTTAATAAATAACACCTAATGAGTTGTGCTACAAAAAGTTGCAGTGTAGTACTGGCCTAAAAAACTTTTATTTCAAGTTTGCAAATATCATGTTTGGCGATTTACTTAACGCATCTGAACAGACAGATAATGGCAAAGAACTGATCAGTCAAAACAATCCATAATTTGGATTTATGTAATAATATTTAATATTGTATTATGTTATATTTAATTATATGTACTATATGTGTCTGGGCTGTATTATGTAAGAATCTGTTTTTTATATTTAAGGAATATTCATCATATCCTGGCTTTAGTCAAGCACAGTACGCACAGTACTACAGCACATCCTACAACTCCCCATATGTTCCCAGCAACAACATCAGTCCTAGCATCTCCACTACCACCTACACACTTCAGGAAACATCTCAAAACATCTCCAGTCAGAACTCAGAGCCTCTGTCAGGTAAGTAAATCAGGTGAAAATATTTCCATTATACCTTCTCTCTCTGTAATCTCCATTTCTGGTTTTGGAGGAAAATGGGGGGTGCGTCTTATGGTCCGAAAGTGGGTGTTGGGGGAAGAGGGGTCGGAGGAACGGGGTCGAAGCATCTCCCCACTCCTTCCGCCGCCTGCTTCCTGCAGTGGGGCTTCCTCCAGCGGCAGGAGAGGGATGATGTGCGGGCCCTAGGATTGGAGAAGCGGGTGTCAGTGAACCCATCCCGGCGGATGCCAGGTCTGTAAAGATGACGGCGGCTGCTCTGCGGCAGAGCGGTCGCCATAGCTACTGGGTCTCACGCTGTAATGTACAGCGCAGACTCGGAGCTAATGCGGGCATTACTACTTTAAAAAGTAGTCCCACTGCCCCCGTACCTTTGAAGTTGCAGGCCGGCTCCCGCGCGGCGAGATCACAGGAACCGTCCTGTTCCTGTGACAGCCAGGAGCCTTATGAAGGCTCCCAGGCCTGTCATAGGAATATTACTATTGCGGCTGGTCATAGTAACATGACCGGCCACAATAGTAATATTCCTATGACAATCTATGGGACTTGCAATCAAATGATTGCAGGTTCAAGCCCTCTAAGGGGGAACTAATAAAATAGTAAAAAAAAAAAAAAAAAAAGTTAAAAAAATATAAAAAAAATAAATAAATGTTCTAAATCACCCCCTTTCCCTAGAATACATATAAAAGTAGAAAATGACTTTGAAACACATATATATTAGGTATCCCTGTGTCCGAAAATGCCCGGTCTACAAACTTAAAAATATTTTTCCTGTAAGGTGAATGTCATAGCAGGAAAAAAAAATCAAAAGTGCCAAACTGCAGTTTTTTTTACTGCTTCACCTTTGATTTGAATAAAAAGTGAT
The DNA here is from genome assembly GCA_947044405.1 of Leptodactylus fallax. Lineage (NCBI taxonomy): Eukaryota > Metazoa > Chordata > Amphibia > Anura > Leptodactylidae > Leptodactylus > Leptodactylus fallax. The sequence goes on from CAMRHE010000352.1 coordinate 771,109, forward strand.
CAAAGCAATAGATATTCCCCAAAATGGTATAACTAAAAAGAACATCTGACTCGCAAAAAAGATGCCCTTTGCTTCCCCGTACAGCTGCAAGGTCACCTGTCAATGTGGCCTTGCAGCTGTTGCAAAACTACAAAAAAATTTTTCCCTATTTTCCTCCTCTAAAACCTAGGTGCGTCTTTTAATCTGAAAAATACGGTATGCCTTTTTGAACAAAAAAGTGTCAAAGTGCACATGGATTATGAAGGTGCATCTAAGGCTGGGTTCACACCTATGCCTGTATTCCCTTTCGGGGTTTCTGTCCCCAAACACACTTAAAAAATGCATTTTTCGGGCGGAAACCAGGCAGACCCCATTATAGTCTATGGGGTCCGCAGGTTTCCAACTAACAAATGCACAACATTTAACAAGGATGTTCACCTACATCATAAATAAGCACCACAGTAAAATAGTATTAAAAAAAAAAGTCACAACTGCAAAAAATATGGCACATGATAAATAACCCCCATTGTATCTGGGTGCTTGGTGTCCCATGTATAATAGTTGCATGAATGAGATAGTCGAAACAGAATGATTAGTTACATTTAGGTTTTTCACCTGTTCACAAAAGTTCCTGTCTTCCTGCATTTATTACACTAGAAACTGAATTTACACAGTCCAGTTACTTCTTTGCAGGAGATTACAACACTCACAGTGGGACCTCCACACCAGTGAAAGATTCTGAAACTGACCGGCAACATAGAGGATCTGACGTTAAGTTACGAGGAAGGTCTAAACGAATCAACGACCCAACCCCTGTCGTAGACAATGAAATTGAGGTATGTAATGTGGCATCCTCTGCCAAGATAGTTTGTGAGGAGAATATTGTATTATGTGCAGCCAGCTATAGACATCAGATTTTTGGGTATTTGATTGGGCACATTTTGTGTGTAAATTGCGCATTTTTGTGCATGGTGTCAAAGGTTTATGCCAGTGTCTAGTGCTAACCAAAATAGTAAATATGGGACACAGTGTTTCTTCTATGAACAAGAGGTCAGACTCACAAAGCAGGTCTATGGCAGAAACATTGAGGCGTTAATAGACTTGCATTGTGAGTTTGACATACTGTTCATGCAGTGATCTGGATGGGAGCTTTGCAATAAAGCTGTAAATAGGTTAGTCAGAAACATTACAGTACATACAGGCTCATTTTCAAATGGGGGGGCTAAAAAAATTAGTGAATTGCTTCTTTAAGAAATACATAACTTTTTTAATTGCCGTAATGAGTAGCACATTTGTAGGCCTGTAAACAAACGGGTTTTTCTTTTAACAAGTTAACTCAAAGATGGTCACAGAATGACTATAATCACACCAGAATATAATAAAACAATAAGTGCTTAATACATGAAAAGATAATACTTAGCTGTGGTTACAAATGATGTAATGGATGGGGAGCCTCATTATTTATCATGCACTGATATATAACCGGAAAATACTCTGACTCTGGTGGATTAACCCAAGATTGCCAGGGTCCATTAATTTTAATAGACAGTTCGGAGGGGGGTTGACATTGTCTGTTTAATCATTGTAATAGTTCATCAGCTGGCTGCTGGGTATTAGGATGCAGCAGCTCAGCCGGAGATCTGTGCGCATCTCTGATTGGCAGGTGTTGGGAGAGATATCAAGCAGGTAGTGACAACTGTATTAACAGCTGCCATATCTAGGGGGACAGATGAGATCTCAGACAACTAAACCTCATTTTATGTGGATCAAATGATGACCGTGGGATCCTCAAGTAGGCAAGAAAGAGCAGGGGACAGAGCCTCTGCAAAAAAGAAGCTGCTTGGTGTAAAGTGCAGCCAGTGTCGGACTGGGATGTCTAGGGCCCACCAGGCCCACCAGTGGAATTGTTTCTAGGGGCCCACCGCCAGGACCCTTGCAGATCAGCTGTACCGAGACAGGGCGACTAAAAGTATTAACATGTCAGGAGTCATGCAGCTCACAGCCGTACGATGTTCCCACTGCTACACCCTTTATGGCAAGTGAACAGCGTGGCTCCTAGAATTGTTACCATTACCTGTAGCTGCACTGTCCTGGTAAAGCTGATCTGCAGAAATCCAGGCTGTCGGACACCTGCAGATATAATATTGATGGCCTATCCTTTAAAGAGGTTGTCCAGGAATTGGAGCAACCCATGTGGCGAGCAGGAGGTGTGAAATAAAATAAAAAAAATAAAAAATACTCACCTGTCCCTGGCGCTCCATTGTCCGCCGCCAGTGTCTGCCTTCTTGCTGGGAGTCCTGCACCTCATGTGACTGGTAAGACCAATTAGGTACAGGATTTCTAGAAATGAGGCGCCGCCATGAGACCAAACAGACACAGGCAGGGGACAATGGGGTGTTGGAGACAGGTGAGTATGCTTTTTAATTTTTACACCTCCCTGGCCACCACAGTGGTTGCTCCAATTTTTGGACAGCCTCTTTAAAGGGGTTGTTCAGGACAAATTTTTTTTATGGCCACTTCACTGGTCCCCCATACAGTGGCCTCTTCACTGGTCCTCCATACTGTAAGGGGAACAGTGATGGGGCCATTACATTGTGTGGGGCATATTAAAGGGGTTGTCCAGGGTTATTTTTTTTTTTTTATGGCCTATTCTCAGGATACGCCATAAATACCTGATTGCTAGGGGTCTGACACACGGCCCCATCAGCTGCACGGAACCACTTCCGGAACCTGTTCTGTACACAACACAGGGCCGAAACAGAAAGCTCCATCCGCTGTACAGCAGCCCGGCGCCTTCACTGCAGCTCCTACTGACTTCAGTATATGCTGTGAAGGTGCCCAGCCCCTATACAGTGGACAGAACTTTCTCCTTCCGGCCCTGAATTGAGTACAGGACGGGCGCTGGAAGTGGCTTTGTACAGCTGATCGGTCCGGGGTCGGCCCCCTACAGATCAGGTATTTATGGCCTATCCTGAGGATAAACCATAAAAATTATGCCTGGACAACCCCTTTAATATAACCACCTATTGCCCCACACTTTATAGAGGTTGCCTAGCATATATTTTTTCTTTGTAATTAGTCTGGGGGAGGTGAAAAAAAAAAATACTCACCTGTCCCCGATGTTCCAGTGTCCTTCCAGCACAGTCTGGTCCTTTCGCCAGAAGTCCTCACTTGCTATGACATCCCAGGTCCCTTCCCTTAGTCCGCTGATTGGCCTCAGGGGTCACGTGCAGAAGAAAACAACAGAGCTGCAGGATCGAATTGCGATGGGTGTCACTGGGGACAGGAGAGTAAGTTTTGTTTTTTTTCACCTTCCCCGGCCTAATTAAAAAAAAAATAAATAAATAAATAAATGTTATCCTGGACGGCCCAAATAATGTCCCCCAGGATATTGGCCTCCATCACTGCCCCCCCCCACAATATAATGGACCCATTAATGGTCCCCATACAGTATAGGGGACCAGTGAAGGGGGCCACTGTATGGGGGGGGGGGAATAGTGAAGTAGCTAATGTATGGGGGGGAGAATAGTGAAGTGGCTAATGTATGGGGAGGGGGAAATAGTGAAAGGGACTCTGTATGAGCCATACAGTAGCCCCTTCACTAGTCCCCCCCTATAGCAGCATTAGGTCATTACTTACTTGTCTGACCCTGTCGCCTCCTGCTCCATCTTGCGCAGGGTGCACTGATGTGACGTTGCGATGACGTAATGTGCGGCATACGTGGGGGCCCCCTGGCCAGGAGCAGGCAGAGGTAAGGGAATAGGGGCAGTTACCGCACCTCCACTGCCTATTAAAAAAAAAAAAAAAGCAGTGGGAGTCTGGTAGTGCCCCCTAAAGGCACGGGGCCCACTGTGTATGAAAAAGCCCTGATTGCATTTGAAAAAAAACATCCTGTAATGAGTTTGGAAGCAATTGTAATGACCGGAAAAAAAAAAAAATTTAACCTGCTCACATTTGATTTGTTCGGTATCAGAAAAAATACAACTGTATGCTCATTAGCCATGTACCTGCAAGAGTTGGCTGTATGAGAACACAACATCTCCTGCCGGTTTCATGACCATAATTGTTCATGGTCCCTTAGGCCTAGGCCCCACGTGGCATTAACGAATCCCATCCACATATTGCAGAAGAATACGCGCAGCGGAAATGCAGCAATTTCCAAAACAGTCGCAGTTTTGGAAAGCACAGCATGTCAATTATACCTACGAAAACGCTGGTGGTTTCCCTGTAGGTATGGAAGCGGACTTCCTGTGAAAAGTGCTACTATATTGAGGGCTATTATCAACAACAGGCACTCCTAGGAATGCGTGTTCCCTACCATAACTCTGTCTAAGGCCCGTTGCAGATGACTGTGGCCATGATCAGTGTGCTATGCGTGTATTTCACGGATAGCACACTGGCCCATTCATTTCTATGGGCCCGTACACATGACCGTGAATTAATCGGTCACGTGTGCGGGCCAACAGTCCGGCCACGAAATATAGAACAGGTCCTATTCTTGTCCTATTTTGTGGCCCTTGCTTTCGTGGCTCCTACTCATTTAATGAAAGGCTCATGCACGGGTGGCACACGGGTGACATCTGCATGTCCCACATGCGCCGCCTGTGCCTTTAATTCATGGTCGTCCGCAACTGGCCTAGGGGTGGTGACACACATGTACTGAATTCAGTTAGAAATGCAGTACTGGGACTACAGGTTCCTTTCCTTATAAGGTTGGGTTTACACAGCACTTTATAGCTGAAGAACTGCATACTGTTTTTAAATGCAGTAATGAGTAGCACTTTTGTATTATGCCAGTAGTCTAGAGGTCTTCAATTTTATTGTTGTTAGCATACAGGTGAAATATGCTAGGCATTACTGAACTATAGAAAAGCGCCATGTACTCCCACCATCACTAAGTGAAACACTGATAAGACCCCACATAGCGAGCCACAGCCAAAAAGCTCTGCGGAAAAGACAGCGGCAGAAACACATCTCGTTTTTTTACACAGAAAGTCTGCTGAGTTTTCCTCTGTGGACTTTCTGTCCCAATTATACAGTACCTATACGGAAAACACCAGCATTTCCGTAGGTATAATTGACATGCTGCGAATTACAAAAACGCAACAGTTTTTGAAATTGTAGCATTTCCACTGTGGATATTTTTCTGCAATGTGTGTATGGTATTAACCAGAATCCCATCCACTTTGCAGAAGCTGTAAATTGCCACAGTTTTTGCAAGGTGTGGCCCTGGCGTCATTTTGCTTTTTTGCTGAAGAATTGCATGTAGTTTTTAAGGCTAAGGCCCCACATAGCAGCCTCAGCAAAAAAGCACTGCAGGAAAAACTGTGGCGGAAACGCATCACGGTTTTTCCCACATCGCTTTTCACAGAAAGTCCGCAAAGGATTCCTCTGTGGACTTTCTGCTTCAGTTGTTTCAATAGGGAAACTGTTGGCGTTTCCCTAGCTATAATTGACATGCTGCGATTTCCAAAACAGCAACAGTTTTGTAATTCTCAGCGTGTCCGCTGTGTGTATTTTCCCACAATGTGTGGATGGGATTCGCTAGAAATCTCACTTTTAGCCAGTCACATTTTCATCGACAAAAAAGTAGTGAGGCCAAAAAAAAAAAAAAAAAGAGAAAAATGCAAATGCATTATAAATAAAGCTCAAATGCATTATAAATAAAGCAAGATAAAAGGCACATTCGCCTCAAAAAAAAAAAAAAAAGGCAAAAAATTTTTTTTATAATAAATAATCTCCAATGTGTTTCTTGTTCATAGGCACTTCTTCTGGGTGATTAACCCAGATAACCTCTGGCTGGCTAATAGATCCTTTGGCCTGGATGTTACTTATTTTACTTATTACCGATAATCCGGTACTTAATTTAACCTAGAGATAATAATAATGTGGCTTCCTCACCAGCCAATACAATAAACATCTGCCAGACTGCAGATAGTGGAGAGGGCAGAATTTGGGTGATAAATTGTGATGTCCCACTCCGGTGAGTCCAGCTGATGACGAAGTCCTGTATGTACATTTAGGCTACGGCCCCACGTTGCGGAAACGCAGTTTTTTTTGTTGCAGATTTTGCTGCGGTTTTTTGAGCCAGTGCCAGGAGTAGATTCAGCAGCAGGTAGAAGTATAAGAACTTCCTATATATTTCCCATTCCTTTTCTAGCCATTCTTGGCTTTGGCTCAAAAAACCCCAGCAAAATCTGCAACAAAAAAAGCTGTGTTTCCGCAACGTGGGGCCATAGCCTTACTCTCGGTTTATTATGAGAAGTTGCGTGGGGTGTGCTTCAACAAACCAAACTCAGCGTTCTATATCGTAAACACACATTAGATGAATAAATCTAGAAAGAAATCCAGGCTGAAGGAATCCTTATTTAGGCTAAGGCTCCATGTAGCGTCCCGCAGCAAAAAAGCGCTGCGTGAAAAAGTCCGACGGCAATGCATTGTGGTTTTTTCCCGCAACACTTTTCACAGAAAGTTCACAGAGGTTTCTTCTGCAGACTTTCTGCTTCAATTATGCCTATAGGGAAATCGCTGGTGTTTTCGTAGGTATAATTGACATGCTACGATTTCCAAAACCGTGATGGTTTTGGAAATCGCAGCGTGTCTGCTGCACATATGTTACTGCACTTTGAGGATGGGAATCGCTAGATTCGCATCCACTACACAGTGACTGTGAAACACTGCGTTTTTTTTTCCACGGCGTTCACGCCACATGGGTCCCCGGCCTTATGGTCCTGAACTTTCAAGGCTGTAATATGTAGGGGTGAATGGGTCGTGGGGCTCTTACAAATGAGGTTGCTCCTTCTCTAGTGCTGTTCAAGCTGAGTACAGGAACATATGTAAAATATATAACTGTAATGTATGTTTATAACTGTAATATTATAGTATAACGTATGTTCATGTAATGTATAGTGTTGAATGATAGTGGAGATTCAGTAGTAGCCCTATTCTTTTATTTGTGGTACATTGGTTACTCTGCTACATGCACACAGGTGAAGAATGAGGCACCAATCATTTGGGTAATATGTAGTTTGTGACTGGTGAACAATGCGCAGTGCAATGTAGGATATTTGGTGACACTGCAGCATCAGCATTGTCTGTCAGCAGCCACTGGGTTATGGGCTTAATAAAAGGAAAATGTTCTGCCTTGTACTAAAATGTGCTTCTCTCTCCTGTCACAGCGTGTCTTTATATGGGATTTGGATGAGACGATTATTATCTTTCACTCATTACTTACGGGAACTTTTGCCTCCAGATACGGCAAGGTAAGAGCATGTTATGTGTCCTAAATGTGTACTGCATCATGTAGGTCTTTATCATGCTGTCTCCCTCCCACAAATATCAAAAATCTCGAGTAATTAAAGGGCCTTGAGTCCAAGACTGGCGTTGGCAGTGATGGCTAGGTAGGATCTGGACCACAGAGGAAGGTGGGGTAGTTGTGGACACCCACTGCTGCTTTCTGCTTTTTATTCTTACACAGAGCGGTAGCAAAAACAACACAGGATACTTTGGAAGGTTGGGGAGGTACCCAAGGAAGGGTGATGATTATAACCTAAATCAAAATCACAATTTTATTGAACATTTTACCTTGATTACAATTAATTAGGGATTTTTAGGACCCATCCCTTTTCCTTGCCATGCCACTGAATTTTGGTATTTCTTGATTAATTGCCTGTCCCGCGTAATATTCTTCACATGCTCTAAGTATATTTATAATAGACTGTACACACTGTATTTAGGGCACTGGTGTGCACAGTATCCACTATATGGGCATATCAGCGGTCCTGATTGGATAGCATAGAGTTAGTGACATATCTCTTAGCATATCATATCATATCTCAATTGAAGTATTGGACAGGATGCAAAATAGCATAATCAAGGTGAGTAAGTTGATGTTGGTTAATAAGCTGATTTTTGGTTTCAGTAATTTTGCATGCAATTTTTAGTCGCAGTAAGGCTCAAAAAGCACTGCATGTGCTTTTAAAAATACATATGCAGGTTTTCTATAAAAATGCATATTTTTTTTTAGCAAAAACATACTGTGGAAACTCAGCTTAATGGGGCACATTTATTAAGTTACATATGCCTTTTTTCGGTATAAATTAGACATTTTTTTGTGATCTTCTGCTCTGCACTTATTTATGATACATTCCCTTTAAGCAAACAACCATTACAACAAATTGCTCCCTGTAGAAGGTAAAATTTAACTGGCAATTGCCCCTATAGTTTTCTCTTTGGCACCCTGAAGTCCTTTGTCTGCAAAGGAATAAGCACGTTGTTCTAAGCACACACGTGTAGACACACACACTACACCCATATTTGTGGGTCTAGCCGTTTCATGCCAGCCTCATTTAACTGGAGTGCATAAAATGTGATGACTTCCTATTTTAACAACTCGCAATTAATCCTGCTTAGCAGCTCAGTAGGCGTGGAGCATGTCTGCTCTAATCATCACAAGCCATCAATTAAAACACTAATGGAGGCATTTCACTGCTCCTAAGTCCTGTGCAGATCTATTTATAGACTGAGGAGAAATCACAATGTACTAACACTTCATTAAAAGTGTGTGAGGTACTGGCAAAGCAAATAAACCCGGCCCTGGGTAATAGTGGGTTTTCCTGGGCAGGCTTTAAAAAAAACATGTATGCAGTTGTGCTAAAAAGTTTACGTACCCTGGAATATTTTTAGTTTTTTTGGCCTTTTTTCAGAGAATATGAATGATATCAGAAAAACTTTTTCTCCACTCATGGTTAGTGGTTGGTTGAAGCCATTTATTGTCAAACTTCTATGTTTTCTCTTAATCATAATGACCACCAAAAACATCAAAATGACCCTGTTCAAAAGTTCACATACCCTGGTGATTTTGGCCTGATAACATGCCCAGAAACCAAACCACAGTCAGGTAGACCAACCAAAATGTTGGCCACAACTGCCCGAAAAATTGTTCGGGATGCAAAGAAAAACCCACTCATAACATCAGCTGAAATACAGGACTCTGAAAACTAATCGTGTGGCTGTTTCAAGATGCACAATAAGGAGGCACTTGAAGAAAAATGGGCTTCATGGTCGAGTTGCCAGAAGAAAGCCATTACTGCGCAAATGCCACAAAGAATCTCGCCTTCAATATGCCAAACAGCACAGAGACAAGCCTCAAAATTTCTGGAACAAGGTAATTTGGAGTGATGAGACAAAAATTGAACTTTTTGGCCACAACCATAAACGTTACATTTGGAGAGGTGTCAACAAGGCCTATGATGAAAGGAACACCATTCCTACTGTAAAGCACGGAGGTGGATCACTGATGATGTGGGGATGTGTGAGCTTCAAAGGCACAGGAAACTTGGTCAAAGTTGAAGGAAAGATGAATGCAGCATATTATCAGCAAATACTGGAGGTAAATTTGCACTCATCAGCCAGAAAGCTGCTCATGGGACGTACTTGGACGTTCCAACATGACAACGATCCAAAACACAAGGCCAAGTTGACCTGTCATTGGCTATAGCAGAAGAAAGTGAAGGTTCTGGAGTGACCATCTCAGTCTCCTGACCTCAATATCATTGAGCCACTCTGTGGAGATCTCAAGCGCGCAGTACATGAAAGACAGCCCAGGAATTTACAGGAACTGGAGACTTTTTGCCAAGAAGAATGGGCAGTTTTACCATCTGAGAAAATAAAGAGCCTCATCCACAACTACGACAAAGACTTCAAGCTGTCATTGATGTTAGAGGGGGCAATACATGGTATTAAGAACTGGGGTATGTGAACTTTTGAACAGGGTCATTTTGATGTTTTTGGTTGTCGTTATGATTTAAAAAGAGAAAACACAGAAGTTTGACAATAAATGACTTCAACCAACCACTAACCATGAGTGGAGAAAAAGTTTTTGTGTTATCATTCATATTCTCTGAAAAAAGGCCTAAAAAACAAAAAATCTGCCGGGGTATGTAAACTTTTTAGCACAAATGTATATTCCCATTGAGAACTATATGTAGGATGTCACAATTTCCTCTAATATCAGAAAATCTCAGAAAGTAAATAGAAATCCATCTCCTCTGTGATGTTCCTAGACATGCATTGGCTGCATTTACTGACATGCACAGTTTAGTTCATCTGAGCAGCTGTCTTGTCTGTCAGGCGTTTTGCTGTTGGGCCAGCCTAAGCCAGGGTTCACACTACCGTTGGATTCCGTTATGAAGGTGTCTGTTAACAATAAAAAAAACGGACACATATCATAACAGATATTAACGGACACTAACTGATGTTAATGTGTCCGTTTTTTTTAACTGATCCAATTAATCCATTTCTTCTCTCTTTCCTTCTCACTGTTCTTGATTGTGATATAGTGACAGACATTCTTGTGGTGGCTAGTAAGGTTGTTTTCCTCTGAGTGCAGAATCCTGTGGATGTTGAGAGTTTCCCTATGAAATGCTCCAGTGACGCCATTATTAAACCTCTAATTACATGGTGCCAAGAGAAGCACTTAGCCAAGTTCTTCGTCGCCCTGGCCTCCCCACTTACTCATAGTACATTTCAATTATGTTTCACAGGGCCCTTAAGATTAATAAGTGTGATTTAAATGTCGACCAAGAGCACACAGCAAATTGCTGATTTGGAGAGCTGGACAGTTTTTGTGCTTTATAAATAGCATTGGTTTTGGATAAGAGTGAAGCCCTCTCTCCCTTCCAGCATACCTGGATCATTCTCCTGGGCATTAAATAGTACGTTACACATCCTGAACCTCTTCATTATTTTATGTGCTTTGATGAAGGAATAATAGGCCCTTGGTTTGGCAAGTTTTTCACTCACATTCTCAGGGGATTCTTAGCTGCCAGTATCCCCACCCAGCAGCAATTTGCCTTACTTATTTGAAATCCATTTAAATAATTTCCCAACAACAGTGGACAATCCTTACTGTATAAAGTAGCAGAACAGTTGTCACCCAACACCCTGTTTTCACCACATATGGTGCTTCCACTGAGTGCCTATGTCATTTCTATATAAATATGTGAAATATAGAGTAATGTCAGCTCTTAAGGGTTTTGTTTCTTCAGTATTTAGCTTGGTTTGACCTTGGTTGCATTTAATTTGTAAGGGCCGGTTCACATCTGCGTTCGGTTTCCGTACAGGGGAGTCCGCTTGGGGAGCCCCCGAAAGGAAACCTATACGCAGAGAGAAGCGGTTTACATAAGGAAACCTGTGGACCCCATAGACTATAATGGGGTCTTCATGGTTTCCGCTCTCTCTGCGCTTCTCTCTGCATATAGGTTTCCGTTCGGGGGGGTCCCCAAGCGGACTTCCCTGTACGGAAACTGAACGCAGATGTGAACCGGCCCTAAATGTACCTGCATCAGTTTGGCACATTGTTTGGCTTTTGTCAGCTCTGGGCACAACACTAAATTTATCTAATCTGTAGGAAACTCTGAATCTGAATGAACATCGCTTTTATCAAAGGGGTTATCCACCTTGTACAAATTGATGGCATATCTATATGATCAGTGGTGTAAGTACTGCCGTAGTAGCCGTATCAGGTGCAATGGGGCCCATGGCCTGCTTTTTTTTTTTTTTTTTTTTAATAGGCTGTTACCTACCTGTTACCTGCTGTAGTAATCCCAGTAGGTAACGGGCCCTATTTACTTCCGATCCCTGTTCCTGCTCATAGCCACCTCCATTTCCCCTTCTGCCCTCCAGGGTGTGATATGGGACACACAGGCCCCCTGGAGGGCAGAAGGGGAAGCGGAGGCAGAGGTGAGCAGGATCAGGATTGGGAAGTAAGGCCCCAACAAATACCACTATTAGTATATTTCAGGGTCTCTTCGGACCTCAGATTATAATGATTGGAGGCCCAGGGGAGGTAAGTAAACATAAAAAACAGTATTACTCACCTCTCCTGAGCTCCAACACGGCTTCATAGTGTCTTCGGGCCTCTGTAGTGACGTCACAGACATCACGTGGGTCAGGCTGGTGTCGCAACGCATATTGGCACTAGCGTAACTCACGTCTGTGATGTCATTGAATAGGGGGCTGAACATAGCAGGGAGTCACTCTGGAGTCCGGGAGGGCTGAATAACACTGGTTTTTATGTTTGTGACCTCCCATCATAATATTTTGTGGGTTTTGTACCTCAAAAATTTGCAATGAACAGCATATATGCCATAATGAAACATAATAGTGTTTGGATGGGCTACTATGGGACATTACACTGTATGGAGGGTCCGCTATATGACATTATACTGTGTGGAGGGACCACTATGGGACATTATACTGTGTACAGGGGTCGCTATGGGACATTAAACTGTGTGGAGGCTACTTTGGGACATTAGTGTGTGTAAATGGTGGGTTATACTGTGTGGGGGCCAGGAAAGAGGGCAATATGCCGTGGGGGGAGCCCCAAGTCAAAAGTTTGCTTTGAGGCCCAGTCTTTGCTAGTTACGCCCCTGTATATGATCCATAACACAGGCAGGGGACTGACTGCTAAATTCCCCCCAGATTAGGATGTCCGTCGAATTATTCAGATGGTCACTGGAATTGTGCTGGATGATGACTCTGCTCCACTCCTCCTCTCTATTTTCCCACGAAAGTTTAAAAAACATACCTGTAGACTGTTAGGTTTCCTATTAATAGCAGCAAGGACAGTTATCCCTAGACTGACACCCCCCACTCTGTTGTCATGGCTTATCTTGTCTTACTCATTCGCAGCATGGAAACCTTACTTGCGGAATTGAAGCAGGATGATAGGGCCCACCAACAAACGTGGCTCCTGTGGAATCACTTTTATTACTTTGCTGAGTTTCAGTTTGACTTCCCCTCTGTTTCTTCGTAACCTTCCCCTTTCTTATCTTTTCCTACCTCCCCTCTTTGTTTTTATTGTTATGATATATATTTGTCTTTGCTTTTGCTATTGGACTTACCATTTGGCTCTGCTGTGATAGAGTCTTTGTTATTGATGTATCTTGTTCTCCCCGCCCTTTCCGCTCCGCCCCCTAACCTTTATCCTACCCCGCTTCTGTACACCACCCTTGTTGTTGTTTGCTTACTGTTATAAAAAAACTTCAGTAAAAAATTTTAAAGTTAAAGCCAGGTGCTGCGCTACTCACTTTCCATTCTTTTAGTACCAGATTGAATAGGATACTGCTGATATCCACCAATCCAATATAGGATGCTTGCATGCAAAAAATAAGGATCATATTTATGTCTTGTTCATATGGTTTTACATATCTTTAAAATTAGGTGTACACCAAAGGGAGTGTCACCACAGTAAAACATAAAATCAGCAAGTTAGATAAGTCAGGCACACCTGAATGTAACACTTTCCTTCCCATGAAAATTCAAGCATCTGTTGCTGAAATTTTCATTTATTTAACAATATGAAAATGAGCAGTCTGAAACACAGAGGGCAGCTCTGTTACTCCAAACTGCTACACTTCACACTGCTGTAATATGCCCTCATTCCATCCTCCCTTCTTTGAGGGTCAGAGCCAAGAAGGTGTGTATAAAGCTCATCTGGTCCTGTGTTCTCAAGTTCACACCGACATATTAGGGCAGTGTGGGGAGTATAGACTGTTCATTTGCATATTGTGAAATAAATTAATATCTCAGCAACTAATTTTCATGTGGAGAAAGGCATTACATTCAGTTGAGCCTGACTTCCCAAGTTTTTTTTTTTTGCAGATTTTGAATCAAAATCTGCTCAAATAAATGTTGCTGACACATAACTCCGATGCCTTATGTGCATTTTAATCCTTTAGCGAGCGCAATTTACCCTTTTAACCAGTAACATTTTATCCCTCTCTGCATTCCCGCTTTCATAACTTTTTACATTTTATTTCAATGTACCTTTATGAGACCTTGGGTACATGTGACTTTTTGATCAGTTTTTATTACTTTTTGCTGTTGAGAGGTAAGATGATGAGAAAACATAAATTCAATTATAGCTTTTATCGTGTAAAATTTTGTGGCGGTTTTCTTCATTAACAAGGGAAAAAAAGTCTTTTTTTTTTTCTGTAAGATGATCGCAGTATATAACGGGGTAAATGGCAAATATATGCTTTGTGTTTGATAATGCAGTGTAGGGGTGATATCATGCACAAAAGCTGCATGTGTTCTCCTGCACACTGGTTTTCAGTGAAACTGCAATTATACGCAGCTTTGCTTTAACCTGTGATATCTCAAAATCTAGGTGGGCTGCAGCCATGATCTTTGATTTGTTTTAAAGCTAAGAGTGGTTCTGGAGTTAAAGCCGTTTAAAGTGACCACCATCTCTGCAGCCTCTCTGGATGTATCCTGCTCTAGAGGGAACTGTAATGCACTTTGCTCAAAGCCAGAGTTCATCCAGAACTGTTGGGGGGGTTAAATAAAAAACAACCAGCAAATTCCAAAGTTTTATTATGTAACACAATAAGGCCATAATGGAAAAGTCAAAGAGCTATGTGTGAAAAACTAAGTACACCCCATTAATCAAAAGCTTGTACAACCACCTTTAGCAGCAGTAACTTGAAATCATCTTTCTCTATAATTTTATCAGTCTCTGATATTGTTGTAGAGCAATTTTGTCCCATTCTTCTTTACAACATTGCTTCAGTTTATGGAGGTTTGTGGGCATTCGTTTATGCACAGCTGTCTCAAAGGGGTTGTCCCGTTATGGACACTTATCCGATATCCACAGGACAGGGAATAAGTGTCCAATTGATGGGGGCCAGATCGCCAGGTCCCTCTGTGATTAGGAGGGCTGGGGTCCGAAAGTGTAGACTGGTCTGGACTTTGACTGAGGCATTGCAATTCCTTCTTTCTTTTCATTTCAGCAATTCTGTTGTATATTTGCCGGGGTGCTTTGTATTATTGTCATGTTGCAGTTTCAACCAAGCTTTAGCTGTTGGACAGATGGCCTCACATTTGACTTTAGAATACTTTGGATACAGAGGAATTCATAGTTCAATTTAATGGTTGTAAACAGGGCCAGATTAAGGTTGGTGGAGGCCCCTGGATGAAAAGTTTGCCCCCATAATTTAATGTACAGTATTTTTCATTGTTTCACTTGGGCTGTTGATCTACAACAGGTCTAAAGTGGCTTCTGACAAGTTAGTGTAAATGGCAAAACAGACAGCCTTAGGCGGTTTGCACACTAGCTATCTGTTTTGCAGACTACAAAACCACGGATGTTGTAGATCCTAGTGTATTTCTGTTTGCAATCCATATCCCATCTATCCATTTTTTCCAGCAATCGCCTACCATGATACCTGTCCCTGGTGCTCCAATGTTCACTACCGCAACCCGTTCGGATGAGCAGTGTGCCTGGATTCCCAGAAGTACTGTGCCCACATGACCACTGAGGCCTATCAGCATCATCAGTGATCATTGCAGAAGGACTGGTGATGTATTTAAGGTCTCATCAGTCACATGGGGCCCAGAGCTTCTGAGGAATGAAGCACGGCCTGCGACCTAATGGGCTGCGGTGGTGGACACTGAAGAGTCGAGGACAGGCAAGTATGATTTTTTTTTATGTTACACCTGCCCCAGGTCCCTCCAGAGTTTGTCCAATTCTTGGACAACCACTTTAAGAATAATGTCCCACAGTGCACAGTATAATGTCACATAGTTGCCCCTCCACATTGTATAATCTCCCATAATAACTCCTATGGTTTTCGTTACAAATTTTCCAATAATTTCAGGTTTATCCATACCCTAAATTATTGGGGGTCACCACCCACAAACCATTGTTATACTGGGGTTTATTCAAATAAGCCCAAGGCCCAGTGTAACTCATCTCCCCTGGGTTCCGGTCTTCAGGCCTCTTCCAGTCTCAGAAATGTCATGAAGAGACCCCAGAGTATAATAGCAGTTTTGTTTCATCTTGCGAGGTTTGACCAACAAATATTCTCAGGGACTCGCCCATGTTGTGGTGGTTGAAGCATGCTCTTAATGTGTGCATCTGTTCCAGCCACCACAACTGGTGAAACCCCCATCCTCCTGTTCAGTGGTGGTGGTACGCTCCAGGTGCCACCCTTTCAGCCAGCCCTGGCTGCAATACAAGCCCAAATCATCACCCCTCTTCCATCACCATGCTTGGTAGTTAGTATGAGTTGTTTGTACTGATATGCTGTGTTTGGTTTTTGCCAAATGTGGTGCTGTACATTATGGTGAAAAATATTCACTTGTTCTTGTCTGGCCAAAAGGATATTGCTACAATCTTGTGGCTTGGTGATTCAACTTTGAAAACTTACCATAGGTTCACACTAGAATTTAGGTTTCTGTTCTTCTCCTCCATTTGGGAACCTGAAAAACATAAACCCTATCTACTTAAAAAGCAGTTACACGCTTAGACTATAATGGGGTCTGCCGGGTTTCCACCTGAAATTGGCGGAGAGAAGAGTCCTGCTTACAGGACTTTTCTCTCTGCATATTTTAAGCAGAATGGGGGACAGAATCCCCTAATGCCAGTGTGAACCTAGTGTTACAGGGGTTTTCCCATGAACATAACCATTTATGGCTTCAGCACAGTTTACATTTGTCTCTGAGACAGAGAACATAATAATAATAATAATAATAGTCCTTTAATAGTCCCACAATGGGGAAATTCAGTGTGTTACAGCAGCAAAGATAAGCAGATACAAATACAAATACAACATGTACAGGAATGTTCCAAGGTGAGAGGCATTACATTAATAGCAGACAGACAGATAGGAAGTAGCGGGGGGGGGGGGGGGATTTAACAGGCAGAGAGATATTTCAGTTCTCTGTGTGTAATGATCTCCGCTTAGGTCGGTGTTGGTTGTACAGCCTAACCGCGGTGGGGAGGAAAGACTTCCGATAGCGCTCCTTCTCACACCTAGGGTGGAGCAGTCGGTCACTGACAGTACTGCTCAGCGCGATCACAGTCTCATGCATGGGATGGGACTTCTTCTTCTGCATGGAGCTCACCACGGACAGTATCCTTCTGTCACCCACCACCTGCACTGGGTCCAGTGGGCTCCCCAGGACAGAGCTGGCCCTTCTAATCAGCTTGTCAAGTTTATTTCTGTCCCTGGTTGATATACTGCTCCCCCAGCAGGCCACTCCAAAGAAGATGGCTGATGCCACTACCGAGTTGAAGAAAGTTCTAAGAAGTGCCCCCCGGATTCCAAAGGCTCTCAGTTTCCTAAGCAGGTAGAGCCTGCTGTGGCCCTTCCTGTACAGGACCTCCATATGACCTGCCCAGTCCAGCTTATTATTAAGGAGCAAACCCAGGTACTTATAGGTGTTCACAATCTCGATGCCCGTCCCCAGGATGTCCACTGGATTTGGAGGGCATCTGCCTTTGCGGAAGTCCACCACCATCTCCTTGGTCTTCCCCGCGTTAATCTTCAGGTGGTTCCGGTGGCACCAGTCCACAAAATCCTGGTTCAGTTCTCTGTACTCCCTGTCATCATCATCTGTGATGAGACCCACTATTGCAGAGTCATCAGAATACTTCTGTAGGTAGCAGCTGGATGAGTTGCACCTAAAATCTGCAGTGTACAGTGTGAAGAGGAAAGGGGCGAGAACCGTACCCTGAGGTGCCCCCGTATTACAGATCACGGTACCTGACACACAGTCTCGGGCTCTCACGTATTGAGGTCGATTTGTGAGGTAGTCTAGGAGCCAGTTGGAGAGGTGGTGGTCCACTCCAGCAAGGCCCAGCTTGTCCCTCAATAACCTGGGCTGTATGGTGTTAAAAGCACTGGAGAAGTCAAAGAACATTATTCTCACTGTGTTCCCTGGTTTCTCCAGGTGAGACAGAGCCCTGTGCAGAAGATCGATGATGGCATCATCTACCCCAATGCCCGGCCGATAAGCAAACTGGAGGGGGTCCATAGCGGGGCTCACTAGAGAGCGGAGATGTGTGAGAACCAATCTCTCCAAGATCTTCATCAGGTGGGATGTCAGTGCTACAGGTCTGTAGTCGATGAGGTCCATAGGGTGGGGTTTCTTTGGAACTGGTACCACACAAGAAGATTTCCATAATTCAGGGACTATTTCCTGCCTCAGGCTCATATTATACATATATGTAATTATACCACACAGCTGGTCCCCGCAAGTCTTAATTAGCCTTGCACTGATGTCATCTGGCCCTGCGGCTTTCCTCGCCTTGATCTTTTTCATCTCCTTCCTCACCTGGGCCCGTGTGAAGGTCAGACTGTGGCCAGATAAAGACGGATTTCTGGATTTACTGATCTGTTGGGAAGTGGCCGCATGGGGAGAAGTCATTGTGGTGGGGGAAGCTGAAGGACATGCTGGGGTGGGAGGAGCTGGTGTGTGATCAAATCTGTTGAAGAATAGGTTTAGTTCATTAAGCCAATTAACATCTGCCTCAATCTGGAAGACAGACTGTTTATGACCCGAAATTGACTTAAGCCCCTCCCAGACCCCCCCTTATGTCTTTTCTTTCCATTTGCTTTTCCATTTTTTCTTTATAACTGGCTTTTCCCTGCCTGATTTGATGCCTCAGCTCCTTTTGTACTTCCCCCAACCCCTCCTTATCTCTTGTCCTGAATGCCATCTTTTCCTCCTTAAGTAGTGTTTTTATATCAGAGTTAATCCATGGTTTGTTATTGGAGAAGCACCTCACCACTTTTGTGGGTACTGTGTTGTCCACACAAAAATTAATGTAGTCTGTTATGCAGTGTGTGAGTCCTTCTATATCTTCTCCATAAGAATCCTGCAGCACTTCCTATGCGGTTGTGTCAAAACAATCCCTCAGAGCCTCATCACTCTCCTCGGACCATATCCTCACTGTGCGAGTGACAGCTGGTTCTCTACGTACAAGTGGCTTGTACACAGGTCGGAGATGTACTAGGTTGTGATCCGATCTCCCCAGGGGCGGTAGGGCTGATGAGTTATATGCCTCCCTCACGTTGGCAAAGAACAAGTCTAGTGTTTTGTTGTCTCTTGTGTGGCAGGTTACATACTGTGTGAAACTGGGCAGTGTGGATGATGGAGAGGCATGGTTGAAATCACCCGACAGAAGAAAGAGGGCCTGGGGGTGCTGAGACTGTAACTGGCTCAGCGTGGCTTGTAGGACCTCGCAGGCAGTGTCAGCTTTCGCAGAGGGGGGGACATATGCAGCTATCACGATGACATGTGATAGTTCCCTTGGTAGGTAGAAAGGTCTCATGCTCACAGCTAATAGTTCAATGTCCTTACAGCAAGTTTGCTCCTTAATCACAATGTGCCTAGGATTACACCATCTATTATTCACAAACATTGCCAGCCCTCCTCCTTTCCTCTTACCGCTCTCCCTTGTCCTGTCTGCCCGAAGGAGTTTAAAACCATCCAAGGAGACCAGAGGGTCAGGAGTAACTTCAGTGAGCCAAGTCTCTGTAAGTAGCATCATGCTGCATGCCCGAAACTCCTGATGATGCCTGGTGAGCGCTGTTAGTTCATCCATCTTGTTTGCAAGAGATCTCACATTGCCCATGATGATGGAGGGAACAGCTGGTCGGTAACGCCTCTTTTTAATCCTCTGAAGAGTTCCTGCTCTGCATCCCCTCACCCGCTTTTTCTTTCTCCAAATCTCACGGGGGATGTGTGACCAGATGGTATGCCGTCCTACTGTGTCTCTGAGCTGCAGAATTTCCTCTCTTGTATAGACAAAGGAATTGTCTGCATACACAAAAGATCCCATTTTCAAGCAGAACAAAAGACAGATAAAAACAAAAAAAAAGTATCACAAGGGTCCAAGTCTTTGTGTGTGTTTCTTCATAGTGCAAAAGTCCTTAAGTAGAGAGGTACAAAACGAGTCATAGAAAGAAAAATAAGATAGAGAGTCTCAGAGCTGCTGTAGCTGGCAGCCACTCCAGCGGCGCCATCTTGGAGCAGTCTGCCCCCTCCCCTATCCATTACTACTAATATGGTTTATTTACATGTAATTCTGTCAGGAGTAACTGGACAATAGCAAAGAAATAGCTGACAAAAGTTAGCATAATATAGTAGATTCAGGAACACTGGACTGCAAATAAAAGAAGGCATGATGCAGACTATGAGATCCCTGAGACAGGAAAATAGCAGATTAATATCCCATCTTTAATCACTCAAGCATCCAGAAGTAGATAGAAATACAGAAGTAGATTTTTAACTTTTACATTTTCAGCTGTGAAATGCTGCAGAATGTTCAGTTTCAGCAGTTTCCAAAAGTGTGTAGAGGCTGTGGGGAGAAACGGTCCCTCCCATCTGTATTCACTGTGTGGAGAGGCCAATCCCTCCTCCTTCCACTCACTGTGAAGACATCTTGCCTATCCACTGTACAGTGAGGAAAAAAAAGTATTTAGTCAGCCACCAATTGAGCAAGTTCTCCCACTTAAAAAGATGAGAGAGGCCTGTAATTGACATCATAGGTAGACCTCAACTATGAGAGACAAAATGAGAAAACAAATCCAGAAAATCACATTGTCTGATTTTTAAAGAATTTATTTGCAAATTATGTTGGAAAATAAGTATTTGGTCAATAACAAAAGTTCATCTCAATACTTTGTTATATATCCTTTGTTGGCAAGGACAGAGGTCAAACGTTTTCTGTAAGTCTTCACAAGGTTGGCACACGCTGTTGCTGGTATGTTGGCCCATTCCTCCATGCAGATCTCCTCTAGAGCAGTGATGTTTTGGGGCT
Source organism: Leptodactylus fallax (assembly GCA_947044405.1). NCBI lineage: Eukaryota > Metazoa > Chordata > Amphibia > Anura > Leptodactylidae > Leptodactylus > Leptodactylus fallax. Next base: position 791,702 of record CAMRHE010000352.1, read on the forward strand.
GTCGCTGGGCAACACGGACTTTCAACTCCCTCCAAAGGTTTTCTATGGGGTTGAGATCTGCAGACTGGCTAGGCCACTCCAGGACCTTGAAATGCTTCTTACAAAGCCACTCCTTCATTGCCCTGGTGGTGTGCTTGGGATAAAGGTCATGCTGAAAGACCCAGCCACGTTTCATCTTCAATGCCCTTGTTGATAGAAGGAGGTTTGCACTCAAAATCTCACGATACATGGCCCCATTCATTCTTTCATATACACGGATCAGTCATTCTGGTCCCTTTGCAGAGAAACAGCCCCAAAGCATGATGTTGCCACCCCCATGCTTCACAATAGGTATGGTGTTCTCTGGATGCAACTCAGCATTCACTCTCCTCCAAACACGGCGAGTTGTGTTTCTACCAAACAGTTCTACTTTGGTTTCATCTGACCATATGACATTCTCCCAATACTCTTCTGGTACATCCAAATGCTCTCTAGCAAACTTCATACGGGCCCGGATATGTACTGGCTTAAGCAGGGGGACACGTCTAGCACTGCAGGATCTGAGTCCCTGGCAGCGTAGAGTGTTACTGACGGTAGCCTTTGTTACGTTAGTCCCAGCTTTCTGCAGGTCATTCACTAGGTCCCCCCGTGTGGTTCTGGGATTTTTGCTCACCGTTCTTGAGATCATTTTGACCACGCAAGATCTCACCCTGTTGGGAGCTCCTGATCGAGGGAGATTATCAGTGGTCTTGTATGTCTTCCATTTTCTAATTATTGCTCCCACAGTTGATTTCTTCACACCAAGCTGCTTGCCTATTGCAGATTCAGTCTTCCCAGTCTGGTGCAGGTCTACAATTTTGTTTCTGGTGTCCTTCCACAGCTCTTTGGTCTTCACCATAGTGGAGTTTGGACTGTTTGAGGTTGTGGACAGATGTCTTTTATACTGATAACAGTTTCAAACAGGTGCCATTACTACAGGTAATGAGTGGAGGACAGCGGAGCCCCTTAAAGAAGAAGTTACAGGTCTGTGAGAGCCAGAAATCTTGCTTGTTTGTAGGTGACCAAATACTTATTTTCCACCATAATTTGCAAATAAATTCTTTAAAAATCAGACAATGTGGTTTTCTGGATTTGTTTTCTCATTTTGTCTCTCATAGTTGAGGTCTACCTATGATGACAATTACAGGCCTCTCTCATCTATTTAAGTCTATTTAAGTGGGAGAACTTGCACAATTGGTGGCTGACCAAATACTTTTTTTTCCCCACTGTATCTATGGCTGGGATTTCAATAGTAACAAGGAGTGAACTCTGAAAAGTTACTGACTATTTAAAAGATTTTTAATCACTTATATTTGAAAAAAGGTTTAGAGTTTTAAAGATTTTCTCTAATCATCTTAGTGGTGACAGTCTGTTGCCTTGATAGATTGCCAGTGGATCCAACCATGCATGCAAGAGCATTTCGTTTGTACTGTCTGATAAGTATCTCTTCGGCTTTTTGCATTTCCTAAGCATTGCATGCTCTGACTAAGGTGAATTTGCTGAACATCCACCCCTTGGAAGATCAACTGTCTTCAATGTTTTCAACTGTGAATGGGGATGAGTAAAAAGGAATCGGACAGAATCAAACTTGACCTGAATTTTTAAAGAGTTTTGGGTTTAACTTGAGCCTGAAAATTTTGGGGTTCGCCATCCAAGAAACATTATTATAATCTGGTGTCTCCTCGGACCTCAGAGTATAATTGGAGGCCTAAGGGAGGTGAGTAAAATAACTGTTATACTCACCTTGCCTCACCTCTCCTGGGCATCCAACTGTTCCATGGCATCCTCTTCAGACCTCTTCTGGCCTCTGGCTGACGTCACACTGGGTCAAAGTGTCACATGACGTTGGCTATGTTAAATAAATAATGACGCTGTGTAATTTTTCATGTGTTGCTCATCTGAGGTTGCATTTACCTAATTTTAAGATTTAAGAACATTTATAAATAAATCCTGATTTGTAAAATCATAGAATTCTAAATGGGTGTACTTTGTTTTTTTTCACGACGGTATGATTCCCACATATTTTGCAGTGCTATACAGAGATCACAGTCTAATTTCACAATCTGGTAACTCTCACAGTGTTTTTAGTCAGATTGTGTCAGAATTTGCAGATTTTTGTGTGTCAGTTCTCATTTACAAAGTAACTAAATAACCCAGTGATTGTGTTTCCATGTCTGTTACTGCAGCCATTATTTGTGCCCTTTGTGCAGTTCATCCTCTCATCCTGAGCTGTTACGTGAGAGCAATAGGATTGACACCTCTTCAAAAACCTCTTCAAAAACACACTGTGGACCATGTAGGGTTTATGCTTAAACAAAAAAATGCAACAGCATTGAGCAGTGCATCGTGTAAAACTTTGATGAACACTTAAATTGTGAGAATGTATGGGTCGGTTCTCACCTTGTATGGTTGTGTGTTGGACACAACAATCTCACATGCACTTCAATATATTGGGTGTTGAAAAACCGCTGGAGCCTGAACTGTCTTTGAACCAAGTTGTCCCTTGCTATTTTGAAAGGTCCTTTGTATCACCATATTCCACTTGATAAAGGGGTTTTGAACCCCGAAACGCCTTCAGCGTCGTGTTGTTTTGGTTGATATATACGAATAAAGGAACGCATGTTTTGAAATATCCCGGGTGAGCGCGGTGCTGTTTATACTCCTTCTTCCTGCCTGGTGGGTGGGGTATCCTCTGGTCATGTAGGGTTCATGTCTTTGATTGAGAGGCCACTCTGTACAATCAGATGTTAATTCTCTTTGCAAAACTCGAGTGCTTATCAATGTTTACTTTAAACTGTACACCCTGGAGGACAACGGTATTTTGTAGGTTGCACAGAGGAATAATTTACATTTCTCTACCTGTTATTTGTAATTATAAAATCTTTAGTTTTATAGATTAAGTGCTCCCATAGAGCTAAGTTATAGATGCATTGCTACTGTTCTTTAATTCCATGCTCTGCAGCATCTCCCTGCTGTTTACCCTGCACCTCCTGATTCATATGATGATAGAACTACAGACACACAAACAGATTCAGCATTGTTGGATGGGGTGCAATAGCTCTGTTCATCAGGGGCAAAATAGTTCATAAAGACAAAGGCATAACAATGAACTTTAACATGCATTGTATTTAATGGGAATATACCCTACAAATAATGCAATGGCGATCATTTATACCTGAGGACGGAGGGCATGTAACCAATGTCATTTAAATCCATTTACTCTCCCTCAGTGTAGCAGAGTGCCCTCACAGAAGGCTCTTTACACCGCGAGAATGCCACAGGCTGAGGCTCGTTCTCTCACCGCCACTCACTAATGTGCTCTCTTGGCTGGCTGCCAGGCCCACAAGTCAAACAGTACCTGCCAGAGTGCATTAGCCGGGTGTCAGTGATAGCCCAGGCCTTGCCGTCCAATAAACATCCAATGAAATTATCTCTTGGCAAGAGGCTGGCGGCCCCACTCTACACACATGTCACTCAGGTTTATGGGTGCGTATGTGTAATGGGCTGTACAACAGCAAACTGCTCTGAACTCCATCAAAAAGCACTTCTCCAGAACTGGGACAAAACTCAAGAAATGCAAAGGTGGCTCCAAAAAAAATCTACAACTGCTCTCCTTTTTACGCTTTTAAGGAATATTTGGAGTTCAAGCTGCGGTTTAAATCCATGGGAAATCTTATCCCTGGCCTCCCTGTGCTGGCTGCTTTGTAGAACTTGGCAAAGTCATAAATTATAGTGTGCGCACTGCACTAATGGCAAGAAATTTACAGCCAATCAGCAACGGAGCCACCCCTGTAGACTATGAACATAGGTTTATATGCTGCCTCCTGACCACTACAAGTGTGACTCTGACACTGAAAATAATAGTAACACTTCCGGTCCTGTGTTCTGGTGATATTGCTGTAAAGGCAAGCCCTAGAATGTTTGGGCTCTTAGGAGGTTCCCATTTGACGTGGATCCAGCAGGTGGCACTGTCTTGGCTTTGGGTGCATTAGCTATGTGGTCTAGTGGGCGTTATGACAACTTCTCATTCACCTAACTGTATTGGTTAAATGGGAGGTGCTATGACAACCTTTCATTTCATCACATTGGTTTGTTTTCAGTTGCTTGTGAGACACTGCAAAATGTGAAGGAAATCATTAATGTGAATGAAATCTGTGTTGGAAGAAGGAATTTTTTTAGGGTCACAGTTTAACGGTTTTAGAGACCTTTGGGGCCATAATGGAAACCATATTGGTTTTCACACGGTTTTCCAAGACCGATTAGAACAGGTATATTTACTGGGGCACTTACCATTCCAGTAATTTAGCAAGTACTAGGATCACAGTGAGGTGCTAGATGCAAAATGTGATGGTCGACGATTTGCTGTAAGTCGAAGGTCTCTATGTCTTGTGACCATAAAATTTGTCATAAAAAATATATTGTGCCTGACTAAATAGTAAGATTATGTACGTAGACATTACCACTGGGAAATCAATCTGAAAAAAGAACTCTAGGATTATGGTGAGGACACACTAGAAATCGTGTGTTAACTCCAGACTTCATAATCCCAGAGTCAGTGAATGGTGCGTCTCATTCATGACAAGCCTTCTACCGGGTCAGGTGTCTGGAGAGGAAATCTTGGGGAAGGCAGCACAGAAGTTAAAAAAAAAAAAAAAAGTAGTATTTTTGCACAGACCTACGATTTGCTCAAAAAAATTGTGACTTTTTTGCAAAAACTGATGTATAAGGCATAATAAATCTGTCCCACTGTGTACCAAACAGTTATAACTGCACTCTGTTCTGGGACCACAGATGCCGTCACTAATAAGTGAAACACTGATTAATTCCAGGCTATTTCTCATCACTGGCCTCATTTGCAAAATTTCACAGTCAGTAATGAGAAATAAACTGGAATTAAAGGGGTTTTCGGGGGACTAAAAAAATGTGAATAAAGTCAGGAAATGCTTGTTGTATGAATGAAGAAGCATAACTCAGTACCTTTACATGCGTGAAGACAATTTTTCCCATTCCTCATATCTTCAGGCTTATGCAGTATTTCCTGGTTGTGGGAGTATCCTTCCCACCATCTGCCAACTGCACCTCCTAACCGTTTTTCATGCCTGCCCAGTGCTCCCTTCTCACATCCTCTTTCCCAGTCCAGTAAACCCTCTGATGATGTGCAATACTCATCGTCTTGCTATATATATATATATATATATATGTATATGTATACATACGCACACACACACACACACACACACAGTGCTGGCCAAAAGTATTGGCACCCCTGCAATTCTGTCAGATAATACTCAATTTCTTCCAGAAAATGATTGCAATCACAAATGCTTTGGTAATAATATCTTCATTTATTTTGCTTGCAATGAAAAAACACAAAAGAGAATGAAAAAAAAAAAGTCAAATCATTGATCATTTTACACAAAACTCCAAAAATGGGCCGGCCAAAAGTATTGGCACCCTCAGCCTAATACTTGGTAGCACAACCTTTAGACAAAATAACTGCGAACGACCGCTTCCGGTAACCATCAATGAGTTTCTTACAATGCTCTGCTGGAATTTTAGACCATTCTTCTTTGGCAAATTTCTCCAGGTCCCTGAGATTTGAAGGGTGCCTTCTCCAAACTGCCATTTTGAGATCTCTCCACAGGTGTTCTATGGGATTCAGGTCTGGACTCATTGCTGGCCACTTTAGAAGTCTCCAGTGCTTTCTCTCAAACCATTTTCTAGTGCTTTTTGAAGTGTGTTTTGGGTCATTGTCCTGCTGGAAGACCCATGACCTCTGAGGGAGACCCAGCTTTCTCACACTGGGCGCTACATTATGCTGCAAAATTTGTTGGTAGTCTTCAGACTTCATAATGCCATGCACACGGTCAAGCAGTCCAGTGCCAGAGGCAGCAAAGCAACCCCAAAACATCAGGGAACCTCCAACATGTTTGACTGTAGGGACCATGTTCTTTTCTTTGAAGGCCTCTTTTTTTCCCTGTAAACTCTATGTTGATGCCTTTTCCCAAAAAGCTCTACTTTTGTCTCATCTGACCAGAGAACATTCTTCCAAAAAGTTTTTGGCTTTCTCAGGTAAGTTTTGGCAAACTCCAGCCTGGCTTTTTTATGTCTCTGGGTCAGAAGTGGGGTCTTCCTGGGTATCCTACCATAGAGTCCCTTTTCATTCAGACGCCGACGGATAGTACGGGTTGACACTGATGTACCCTTGGACTACAGGGCAGCTAGAACTTGTTTGGATGTTAGTCGAGGTTCTTTAGCCACCATCCGCACAATCTTTCGTTGAAATCTCTCGTCAATTTTTCTTTTCTGTCCACATCTAGGGAGGTTAGCCACAGTGCCATGGGCTTTAAACTTCTTGATGACACTGCGAAAGGTATACTGAGTATATTTATAAGTAAGCTTTCAGGAGTACTCGCTCCCTTCATCAGACATGGTGTGATACAAGAACTGAAAATTAACAGATTTTTATACACATGGTTTTCAAAGCATTTTAGAGTCCTTAAAAAAAAATTGCAATCTAAGTAGAGAAGTTATTTACAACAGGTCAAAAAAACAGTCTGGAAACTTGTGGTGCGTGACGGAGGGATCAGTAATTCTTGCTGTTATCTGTTTGCTATCAGGAGGTGATTTGTGACCCTCACAGGTCACACATAGTGTGATTTGAAGCTGGCATGACTATTGAGTTCAGTTCATGGTTCAAACATAGTGTGAACATATATACACACATACATACATACACACACACACACACCCGTGTTTCTCCGACAATAAGAACTATCCCGAAAATAAGCCTTAGCATGATTTTTCAGTTTTGGAGTATGCTTCAAATATAAGCCCTACTCCAAAAATAAGCCCTACCCCAAAAATAAGCCCTAGCTTCAGTTCATTAAAAAAAAAAAAAAAAAGTGTCCAGACAGCTATATATGTAAAAAGTAAATAGAATACAGCAGAACAGATACCCTTTATCAATGAAAGCAGACACCCCAAATATAATTGCACCCCCAAGAGAATCACACATTGACTTTAAGGGAGCTATCTGTACAAGATGGCACTAGTGAGATAGTTCTCCACAACAATAAGGGTTGACTATTGGTAGTGCTGGTTTCTCACACATAGATCGGGTAGTCCCGCTGGCATGACTACATTGTGGCTGCCTCCGGTCACCAGGGGGAGCCAACTGCTACACTTGGCTGCAGTGGAACTCTGCTGCAATGGCAAGGGGCCTGAGACAGGAGTGACACAGATCTGTGTGTGAGAGCCCATCCACCATTAGCACTTACCAACTCTAAATTGTTTTGGGTGTAAGGGGCTCTGGTGAGTGGATTGTTGTTCATGGAAAAAAAATAAGACATCCCCTGAAAATAAGCCCTAACCCATCTTTCAGAGCAAAAAATAATATAAGACCCTGTCTTATTTTTGGAGAAACACGGTATATAATATACACACATATATATGAATTTGTGCATGTACATAGTTACCTATATACACATATGTATGTGTATATACAGTATATGTGTATATATATATATATATATATATATAACTGTCAATGAGACTTCTGCACCTCTCAACAGGTATTTTGACCCACTCCTCATGAGCAAACTGCTCCAGTTGTCTCGGGTTTGAAGGGTGCCTTTTCCAGACGGCATGTTTCAGCTCCTTCCAAAGATGTTCAATAGGATTTAGGTCAGAGCTCATAGAAGGCCACTTCAGAATAGTCCAATGTTTTCCTCTTAGCCATTCTTGGGTGTTTTTAGCTGTGTGTTTTGGGTCATTATCCTGTTGCTAGACCCGTGACTGAGACCAAGCTTTCTGACACTGGGCAGCACATTTCTCTCTAGAATCCCTTGGTAGTCTTGAGATTTCATTGTACCCTGCACAGATTCAAAACACCCTGTGCCAGATGCAACAAAGCAGCCCCAGAACATAACAGAGCCTCCTCCATGTTTCACCGTAGGGACAGTGTTCTTTTCAAGATATGCTTCATTTTTCCGTCTGTGAACATAGAGCTGATGTACCTTGCCAAAAATTTAAATTTTTGTCTCATCTGTCCATAGGACATTCCCCCAGAAGCTTTGTGGCTTGTCAACATGTAGTTTGGCTAATTCCAGTTTGTCAAATTCAAGTTATTTCTGTGACCATTGTGGGTTTTTCTTTCATTAAACGAGGGGTACCAACAATTTTGTCCACGTGTGTATATGTACATATTTATTTGCGTATGTATGTGTATATAAGAATATGCATATGTATCTGTGTATACAGTGGGGAAAAAAAAGTATTTAGTCAGCCACCAATTGTGCAAGTTCTCCCACTTAAAAAGATGAGAGAGAGGCCTGTAATTGTCATCATAGGTAGACCTCAACTATGAGAGACAAAATGAGAAAACATATCTAGAAAATCACTGTGTGATTTTTTTTAAGAATTTATTTGCAAATTATGGGGGCACAGTTATTAATCCAAGTCCGACACTTTTCTGTCTACATTTGCGCCAAAATTCATAGCACACAGCATTTATGACATATTTATGAACAGTGTGCACCAGAAAGAAAATAAAAATACGACAAGCTAGACACTTTTGAAAAATGTGCACCAGAAAGGGCGTGGTTTAGAAGTGTCTCACTTTACAACACATTTATGAAACGAAAAACAATGAATATGGCGCAGATTTCATGTGCAAAGTAGACCAAATTTAAAATGATGTAAAGATTTTACGACAGTTTACTTTGTGCGGCAAAAATTCCTGTCGTGCGCCACATATTTGTCTCATGGTGAGCCAGAATTTTGGAACTCCATCCATATTTATGAAGGTCTGTACGACAGATTCATAAATATGACTAAAAACTACGAATGGGATTCATAATTTAAGACCGTCCAAAGATAGACAGTATTGTCAGGGGTTGGTTTTTGATCTGCATGCAGTTTTTAAAGGAGTTGCCCAGTCAGACAAATATTGAGAGACAAATATTGTTTGTATAATGAAAGTCCTACAAATTTCCAATATAATTTATTTCTGTATCAATTCCTCATAATTTTCTACACTGTAATTCAGTCAGCTTCGGGAACGGGGGGAGGGGGCGTGGCTCGGCGCTGATCAAGATGGCTGCTGCATTGTAGCGTTCTAAGGCCTCACTGACATCTGCAACTCATACCGGCAACTCGGTGCCGGCGATACCCGGCAAATTACAAGCAGGAAGATCCTCTATTCCCACAGGCGGTGGGGAGATGGCGAAACGGGGGAAAAAAGGCAACCCAAAGCGAGAATAAAATGGGTGAATTTGCTGCGGAACACAATACCATAGTGGATGCCCATAACAATCTTGAGGAAGAATTGGTGGCAGTTAAACTTAAACCTCGCCGACAAGGAAGACAGAAATAGACGGAATAATGTAAAGTTTTGTGGCATACCGGAGTCAGTCGCTGCCAGGGACTTGATTCCTTTCTTGCAACAGTTAATGAAAGCGACACTGCCACACTGCTCTGACGCAGATCTGATCATAGAAAGGGCCCACCGCTTGCCGAATCCGAAGGGGATGCCTGACCATATTCCCAGAGACACCCTCGTCCGTATACATTTCTATCATATTAAAGACCGTCTCATGTTCGAGTCAAGAAAAAGATCATCTTTGCCTGAGCCGTTCAAGGAAATTCAACTATATGCAGACCTTTCTCAGGCTACCATTGCTGCCAGAAGAAAACTTGCTCCTGTTACAGCGGTCCTCCGTCAACACAATGTTCCTTACAAGTGGGTAATTCCTACTAAAGTTATTGTTATCAGAAATGGAGTGACTTATTCGTTCAATTCCTTCGACACTGGGAAGAGTCTGCTATTCCAGTGGAACCTGCCATCACCTGCGCCTGATATCCAGAAATCCCCCAGGGAGGCTTGGCTATCTACCGCCTCCGCCGAGTGACCAGCCATAATGGACCACTTTGAGTCACTCGTGGTGCATTTTGTACTCTCCATCCTAGGGCCAACTTCCCCCCAAGTTTGCGCAGTATTGCACTGCCCAGTCCTGTAACACTATTTTTCTTTCACTCAATGTTGAATGGTTATATGTTGAACACTGTTCTTAACGAGTTTTTCCCCCTCTAGGCCTAGGTTTATCTATGGTATCACTCTCATACTTGAATCTCTCTGCTACCAATCCGTGTTATTAACTCTTAAATTTATTTTTGGGTGTTAAATTTCTGTCACTTAATGCAAGGGGCCTAAACAGTCCCTTTAAGCATTCATTGTTGTGCAAGGAGGCTCTTAGATCTGTGGTGGATGTAATTTGCATTCAGGAGACGCATTTCTGTGATCCTCGCCCTCCGAAGTTTTCTCATAAACTGTTCCCTCATGTTTTTTGCTCCAATGCTACCAGAAAGGTTGCGGGTGTCCTCATAGCAGTTAAACACATGGTGTCTTTTTAGCAGATACATGTCACTTCAGACCCTAAAGTCCGCTATGTAGATCTTATTTGTTTGATTGACAATTGTCCTTTTACCATCTTAAATGCTGTCCTAACACATCTCAAATATCCTTTTTAAACTCGTTGACAGGAAAATTTCCCCTTGAGATGCTATCTGCAACAATTGTGACGTTGCCTAAACCGGTTAAGGACCCCTCCCTACCCTCTAACTACCGGCCCATATCGTTATTAAATGCGGATGTAAAGTTATTCGCTAAGGTACTTGCAAACCGACTTCTCGATGTCTTGCCCACATTAATAGGCTGGGATCAGGTGAGATTCACTAAAGGCAGGCAGGCCCCAGACGACACGAGACGTGTGATCGCGCTGGTTGCAGCCGCTCGGGCCGGACAAACGCCTTCTCTGCTCCTGTCCTTGGATGCGGAGAAGGCATTCGATAGGGTACATTGGGGATATCTTTTTAAGGTTTTACATAAATTTGGCTTCTCTGGCCCCATTGCCACTGCAATTTCTGCACTTTACTCTTGCCCATCTGCACGAGTGCTGGCGAATGGGGTCTTGTCCCACCCCTTCTCCATTACCAATGGCACAAGACAGGGGTGCCCACTTTCTCCTTTAATATTCTCTTTAATGATGGAGCCCTTAGCTGAAACAATCAGGTCACATTCTGGCCTTACTGGTATTAAGCTGGGTCAGACAGATAATATAATTAATCTATTTGTGGACGATGTCCCTTTCTTACTCTGATAACGTGCTGTGCACTGTATCACAAATCCTGGCGGATTTTGGAGCGTTATCATACTATAAAGTTAATGAATCCAAGTCCCAGATCTTAGGGATTGGCCTGACTCAAACCAATATACACCATATCAAAACTACATCGCCTTACCAGTGGTGGCCGCAGTCTATACCCTATTTAGGAATTCAGCTCACCCCAAATCCAAAAGATTTAGTTAAAGACAATTTCCCAGGTTTGTTGGCTACCCTTCAGAAAGAACTTGATGTTTTGACTAAATTTGAGCATGGCTGGATGGGGAGAATTGTCTTATATAAAATGTTGATTCTTCCCAGGATACTTTACTATCTCAGAACTTTAGTGATCCCGATACCCAAGTCTGTTTTCCTGAGTTTCCAAAAACAGATGATGGCCTTTTTATGGAATGGTTGTAAGCCTAGAATAGCTTTACAGACACTCTTTAAGGCAAGAGACAATGGAGGTATGGGTATACCAAATCTGTACCATTACTATTTAGCCACGACTTTGGGTCAACTTCAATTTTGGTTTTCATCGACCCATGATAAATTATGGCCAGATATGGACACTCAAATAGCCCAGGTTTCCGATTGGGAGGGATTTCTGCTAGCGTCAGGGCCCGGTAAGCATCTTCCCCTCTCTGCCCCACCAGTTGTTTTTTTGTTATTTCAAATAGTGATAACCCTGGGGTCACATTGAATTTACCTCTTACGATGCTCCCTCACGTGATACCACATTTATCCTTGGACAAGTGGCGCAGATGTGGGATAAAGTATCTCTCTGACCTCTACAGAGGCGATACCATTGCGCCATTCTCCGTTGTGCAAGAGACACCTAATCTACTTGCAAAGGAAGCTTATACCTATACTAGACTGGCTTCATATCTGTCTGACACCAACTCAGCTCAACTGCGCTTGCCACAGCCAGCCGCCGACCTCTTACACCCACACTTTCCCAGCTGCATATAAGACTAAGATTCTGTATCGTACTTGGATTGTACCTTTCGAAAGACTAAACATATGTGCCTTTGGGAAGATGATCTAGGCCACAGGTTTGAGGCTAGTCACTGGTGGGAGGCGATTAGATGGGCTAAGCAATCTACGGTATGTGCCTCAGACTGGGAACAGTATAGCAAATTACTCCTACACTGGTATTACCCTCCCCTACGTCTAGCTAAGTTCTATCCATCATATTCATTGGATTGTTGGAGAGTTTGCGGAGAGATTGGCTCATTGTTCCATGTGTTCTGGCACTGCCCGCTCATTCAGCCCTTTTGGATTTCTGTATGGTGGAGTGGTAGGATCTACACCCGAACTGGCACTCTGCTTGGGCATTCATATGACTCCAAACAGATATAGAACAGTCATATGCCAGGTACTTGGGGCTGCTCGTCTGCTTATTGCACGTAGATGGAAATCCACCTCCTGTCCGACCTTGATGGAGTTGATTTCGGTGGTGTCATTGAATTATCAATATGAGCGCATCTAAGCGTGCAATGGTGGATTCCTGAGCAGATTCCGGAAGCATTGGGAACTATGGGCGACCTCATTCCCCCCACCGTACGCCCATTGATGGTCTATATGCCTTAGCCATTACTGGCACCCTGAGTATCTTATATTCTCTTAATTTCCTGGGGGATACTCTGCTTGAGTGTTCTTGGAATGCCTATACATTATCTTCCTAATTAATTACTTAATTACTCTTAACGTTGATAACTGGTAGCAGATAGGTCTGCACACGGGCTCGCGTGGCAGGTCATCCGCTTTGTGGGATGCTGAGAGTGATCCGATCTTATTTTATTCCCCAGGCCTGTTCCTATGTTGATTTGTTCATTTGTTTTCCCGCCTGTCTTGATCTTCCCTCCTCCCCTTCCCCATGGCAAGACTTGATTAATGTTTCATGTCACCTTTTTATCATGTTCTGCTACTCATATGTATAAAAAGACTTACATGCTCTTAATTTACATTGCGAAATGTATCTTTGCTATGGCTGTACCTCACATGAGTCTTTTCTATTTCCCTTTTTATGTACAGTTTGTAAAGCCATGATTGTCTTTTATGTTCGTGCTCTGTTTGACATTTGTATTGTATTCACATATACCTTCAATAAAAACTATTGATAAATTCAGTCAGCTTCCTACCAGTGGATCAGTCCATGGTCATGTGATGGACACAGGTGCACAGCTCATTAGCAGGCAGATGTCTGATTACTGTGAAGGGAATATAATGAGCTATGCCCCTGAGTGTTCACATGACCATGGACTGTATATGTATCATTTTTTTTTTCACTGATGTGGATTCATAACATCAATGCAAGTTCAGGGGTCTGTGAAAAAAAAAAAAAAACAGCTGGCATCCATTTTTCATGGACCCAAAGACGTAGAAAGTATAGCAAATTTTAAAAAAGTTTAAAGAGGACCTTTCACCACCTCTCCCAATTCAAGTATCTGTTAATTGTCGCTGCTCCACTGATTCCAGCGCAGTTGGAATTTTTTTCTCTAGTCTTCACCGTTCCGGAGTAACAAACACAGTTAGATTTGGTACACGATGTGTTATTTAAAAGGAATCTGTCAGGGCAATTTGGGACACTAAACCACCCACATGTCCATATGGAATGCAATCCATGGCCGCATTAAAAATAAAAAGGCTTTGTACTCACCCTGCCGCTGTACTCCCCGCGCCTGCGCAGTTCTTCAATGAAGCCAGAGGAGTACAACTCGGCTTCAGTGCGCATGCCCCGCAATTGCGCAGTGAAGCCGGGGTGTCCATCTTTGGCATCACTGAAGAGCAGCGCAGGCGCCGGGAGGCGTGCCAACGAAGAAGCTCATGAATAAGCTGAACAGCGTTGATCGGACCCTTCTCTAGGTTACTATAACGTTTTTTTTTATTTTTAATGCGCCGGTGGATTACATTACAACAGGGCGATTTGGGACACTAAACCACAGGTCTATAAGGACCTGTGGGTGGTTTAGTGTCCCAGATTGACCTAACAGATTCCCTTTAAGCGCTGTAATGTCAAAAGGGCAGTGTCAGGCAGGGGGCGTGATTCAAAGCTCCAATCAGAGGCAGCCAGTGCAGAGCTTAGAGTCACACCCCTTGCCTGCCCCTGCCTGACATTGCCCTTCTGACAGTGCAGAGAATAAACAGCATATCAGGGACCAAAGATAACAGCACAGATTACTTTGGAACAGTGTGGGCCAGACAAAAAAATTCCAACTGTGCCAGAATCAGTGGAACAGCAACTATTAAATGAAGTAAAGACCTTAATTTCTTGGATATGGTGAAAGGTCCTATTTAATCTGTTTTCCACAGATGTAAAAAAAATGTATCAACCATGGAGAGCACATCATCCCCAAAATGTGGACATGTGAATACCAGTGTAAGGCCTCATGCACAGGACTGTGTGCATTGTTGGTGTGCTAGTTTAACATTAAAGTCTGTGGCTGACGGACGTATGACAGATGGTAACGGACGGTCATTCATTATACTGTCCATTATTAATGTTAGTTTTTTTCTGCGCATGCTCATAAAGCAGGACAAAAAAAATAAACAAAATGGACGGTATAAAAAAGGACTTTAACGAACACTAACTGATGTTAATGTGTACTAAATGGATGGTAAAAAAAAAAAAAAAAAAAAAGGGCATATTAACATCAGTTAGTGTCTATTATGATAGGTGTCCGTCTTTTGTTTTTTAACAGACCCTGTTATAATAGGCATCCAACGGTAGTGGGAACACCCCCTAACATATCAATGAAAAAAGGTCACATTTATCTAAAGCAACATGAAACCATGGTTTTGTGCAGGATGCAAGCAGTATATAATGAAGACAGCATAGGTGCATAAGGCTGATGAAGTAACCACTCACACTCTTATGGTTCATGAGAGGGGTGGATGCTAGAACTTCAAATGCCCACAGATAAAGCTTGTGCAAGGTGCCAATTACATGATAATGTGAGGCACACAGTGCTGGCTAATAGCCTATTTAGTGACACCCATACTATTAGATTAGACAGACTATCCAGCACCTCAAAACAATATAACAGGGCCTGGCTGTATCCTGCTAAAAAGATCAATAACCATGAGGTATTGGTTAATAATTTGGGCAAAATACGCAAACTCGCAAACCATTGTCATTCTGTGTGCATTTGAAATACTAACATCTATCCCCCTCATGGATTATAGGAGTATGAGTGGTTGCTTCATTTGCATTATGTAAAGTCTTTATCATATATTGTGTGGGCCTGCCTGCATCCTGTTTTCATCTGGCATCAGGTAAATTTTTGAGTGACATAATTTGACTCTAGGCTAATTTCACATCTGCTTATTTTTAGTCCGTTGCTCTGATCCATTTTAAGATTAGACTAATGGACTATAAAACTAATCTAATGACAAATGCATATGTGCACATCCTGTCTGCATCTTTCACTGCAATAGAAAAAACAAAACTGAAGATTTTTTTAACATTGTTTACTTTACAAATAGATTCCATTGTGCCTGGGCGACATCAAGTGGTTTTCCTGTAAATATAACCATATTTAAATTTGTGGGCAAAAATTAAAACCTATTTGCAAATATAAAGTTTTGCAGAGTTTAAAAAGATTTTCTCAATCGTAGTGGTGACAGTTTATTGTCTTCTTAGGTTGCCAATGGATATGACCATGAATGCAGCAACTTTCTATGGTCTGCCACTTGTCAGAAACCCAGTCTCCTTATTGTGGACAGGTTATCAGGAAGGTATACTAGTAAATGCTTGAGAAGATACCACAGCCATAATAAGGAAATAATGGCTGATTTTCTGACTATAGAAAAATCCTGCATTTATGGTCGTATCCACTGGCAATCTAGGGTCACACTAATGTTGGATATCCATTATGATAGTGTCCGTTAAAAAAAAAAAACAAAAAAAACTGACACCTATCATAACAGACAATAACGGACGGACATTAACTGATGTTAATGTGTCCGTTTTTTTTTTTTTTTTTTTTTAAGTGGCTCATTTAATGGAGTTTAAAAAACGAACACATTAGCATCAGTTAGTGTCCATTTTATACGATCCGTTTCTTTTGTTTGTTTGTTTCTGCTTTCAGAGCATGCGCAGAAAAAAAAACGGACATAATAACAATACCCATAGACTTTAATGTTAAAAAATAACGGACGCTTGAAAAGTGACGGACATGTGACGGATTTGGTGTAAAATGGACATTAAAGGTCAGTAACGGACACAAGATAAAATGCCATTGAAATAAATGGAAATTTTAACGGATTTGTGACGGTTCTGTTAGTGTCTGTTGCTAAAATCTTGTAACAAACAATAGCATCGGACACTACTGACGGTCACACCACCAGTGTGAATGACGCCTAAGAAGATGGTTAGAGAAAATCTTTAAAAAAAAAATAAATAAATTTGGAATTACCTATAATTGCAAAACCGTTTAACTTTTAAATTATCTACAAATTTAAATATAGTTATGTTCATGGAAAACCCCCTTTATCCTTTGTACTGAGAAGTAAACAAACTGAATGGAAGAAAGTTTCCATCTGTTTACATTGCAGTGAGTGATGATGGATGCAGACAGGTCTGGCACATTCATTAAAGGGGTTGTCCAGGCAAAATTGGACAACCTCTTTAACTTTTAAATCAGCTGGGGGCAGTGAAAAAAAAAAAAAAAAAAAAAAAAAAGCACACTTATCTGTCCCCGATGCTCCGGTGTCCTTCTCCTGGGTCTCTTCCGAGTTCCGCTGAAGACACTGATTGGCCTCAGCAGTCACGTGACCGCTGAAGCCAATCAGCGGCCTCAGTAGGCCTAAGGAAGAGGATCCATGATGTCACAGGTTGTGACAATGCATGCCATTTGCTGATTGGCCTCAGCGGTCACGTGACCACTGAGGCCAATCAGCGGCTTCAGCGGAACCTCGGAAGAGGCCCATTCAGCACAACGACCAGAACTCGCCGGGGGGACACTGGAGCATCGGGGACAGAGGAGTATGATTTTTTTTTTTTTTTTAATGCCCCGAGCTGATTTAAAACTTAAAAGGGTTGTCCATTTTTGCATGAACAACCTCTTTAAAGGGAATCTGTCTGGGCAATTTGGGACACTAAACCACCCACACGTCCATATGGACCCTGTTATAATGCAATCCATGGCCACATTAAGAATAAAAAAGCTTTATACTCACTCTGCCGCTGTACTCTCCGCGCCTGCGCAGTTCTTCAATGAAGCCAAAGGAGTACTCCTCAGCTTCAGTGCGCATGCCCCACAATTACGTAGTGAAACCGGGTTGTCCATCTTTGGCTTCACTGAATAACAGCGCAGGAGTCGGGAGCCGTGCCAACGAAGAAGCTCATGAATAAGCCAGACTGTTCTCGCCAAGCAGCGTTGATTGGACCCTTCTCTAGGCAAGTATAAAGGGTTTTCATTATTAATGCGCCTGCGGATTACATTACAACAGGGCGATCTGGGACACTAAACCCCAGGTCTATAAGGACCTGTGGGTGGTTTAGTGTCCCAGATTGACCTGATAGATTCGCTTTAAGGTATTTGTGCCTTTTTTTGGACCTTTTCTGCCCTGCACTTTATGACGCATCTGTACTGTTTTTGCAGATGTTATGCTTCCCTCGACACTTTTTCTTTTTGTTGGGGAAAGGGGGTGTGGCCTAAGTGGAGATGGGCAAAACAATGGGCAAAAAAGGTGCAAATGCACTCCAGTACATGGGCAGCATAAAAAAGCCTGTCAGGTGAGACAACATTAAAAAGGGGAAATTGCGTTTTTTTTTTTTTTTTAGCAAAAATGGGCATAGTGCACAAAAAGGTGCATCTAAACTACCTAACATGTGCACAGCATTTAAGGAGGTGCACCTATATCATAAAAACTAGACTAAATACATCAATATATTACTTTAACAGTCAGTTGCCCTTGTCCTATGATGAGTCAGAACAACATAGCAATGTGTCGTTTGTGTGCCAGCCCTTTCTGCTGAATGACAAGACTCGACCACGCCTATTTTTTTTTCTACACTTTTTGCTCTGCTGACAGCTAACCCAGTGCCTAAACTGTTAATGCTGCCCCCTAGATACCTAACCCCCCCCCCTTTAACCTTATTGTGCCTGTCTGTAGAGAGAAGTATGTTAAATAAGGGGTCTTTTGGGCATTTTCTTCTTCAAGCTAAGGCCCCACATTGCAAACATTAAAGATAAAACACATTTATCTATAATCTAGCAATATCAGTGTATTATGTTTGAGTACAATTTTAGAGTGAAAAAGTGAAAGGAGTACCTTGCAAGTGTTTGGGAACCCTTGTAGATTTGTGTGCTCAGATAACTTTGACCAAGGTCTCAGACCTTAATTAGCCAGTTAGGGTTATTTATTTATTATGCTTACTTGTATAGCGCCATCATATTCCACAGCGCTTTACAGACATTGTTAGTCACTGTCCCATATAAGGCTCACAATCTACATTCTCTATCAGTATGTCTTTGGAGTGTGGGAGGAAACCGAAGTACCAGGAGAAAACCCACGCAAACACGGGGAGAATATACAAACTCCTTGCAGATATTGTCCTTGGCAGGATTCGAACCCAGGACTCCAGCGCTGCAAGGCTGCAGTGCTAACCACTGAGCCACCGTGCTGCTCATATGGCTTGTTCAGTAATGCAAATTTTACAGATTTATAAATACCCAGCCTCCTCTGGGTATTTATACATTGTGCCAAAAAACAGCAGCCATGGGTTCTTCTAAGCAGCTGACTTGCACTCTGAAAATGAAAATGGTGGAGGCCAACAAAGCAGGAGAAGGCTATAAGAAGATAGCAAAGCATTTTCGAGTTGCCTTTTCCTCAGTTCGAAATGGAGTTAAGGAAGGGCAGTTAACAGAAACAGTGGAGGTCAAGATAAGGTCTGGAAGACCAAGAAAAATTTCAGAGACAGCTGCTCGTAGGATTGACAGAGTAGCATTATCAGAACCCCCACTTGACTGCAAAAGACCTTCAGGAAGATTTAGCAGACTCTGGAGTTGTGGTACATTGTTCTACTGTTCAGCGATACAAGCACAAATATGGTCTTCATGGAAGAGTCATCAGAAGAAAACCTCTCCTGTATCCTCACCATAAAATCAGCATCAGAAGTTTGCAAAAGAACATCTAAACAAACCTGAGGCATTATGGGAAAGGAGCTGGGAGCTCATGCGCCCTCTGTTGGATGTAACAGATCCTCAGTTTGCTTTTGACTCACCGAGTCTTGAGACAGCAAAAGGGATTTTAGCCAAGCCAGTTTCACTTATCTGCATACAGCGCCATTTCGGGATTTTTGTCCCTCATCAGTGCAGAGCAAAGTGTACTGGCTGGCTTTGTGGGAGGCAATAAGTGGGTTATGGACAGGGACATCTCTCCTTGAGGAGAGATGTCCCTGTCCATAAACAAGCCTGATGCATTTTGGAAACAAACCCTATGGACCGATGAGGTTAAAAATAGAAGTCTTTTGGCCACGATGATCAAAGGTATGTTTGGAGAAACAAGGGCATATAATTTCAGGAAAAGAACATCTCTCCAACCATTAAGCATGGGGGTGGATCAGTCATGCTTTAGGGTTGTGTTGCAGTCATTGGCACGGGAAACATTTCACACGTAGAGGGAAAAATAGATTCAGTGAAATTTGAAGCTGAAGGTTTTACCATGGCCCTCACAGTCCCCTGATCTGAACACCATTGAAAATCTGTGGCTACAACTCAAAGGAGCAGTGCATGCAAGATGACCCAGGAATCTCACAGAACTGGAAGACTTTTCCAAGGAAGAATGGATGAAAATCCCTCAAACAAGAATTGAAAGACACTTGGCTATCTACAACAGCATTTACAAGCTGTGATACTTGCCAAAGGGGGTGCTACTAGGTACTAACCATGCAGGGTGCCCAAACTTTTGCATTGGCCCATTTTCATTTTTTGTTATTATTGAAAATTCCAAAAAATACATTGGGAATGTGTCATTTTTAATGTTATGCCTTTTGAAGATCATTTTATCTTCAACTTGCTTAACTGTTCACAATAACAGTCATTTTGACCAGGGGTGTCCAAACTTTTGCATGCCACTGTATAGTCAACGGGCATTTTGGAACCAGTTAATTAATAACTAGACTTTTTTTTTTTTTTTTTAGAATGAAGTAGTATATTATATAGTCTTTAGCTTTCATGGGTTGGAAAAACCATCTGCAGGTGTGCATTTGGAGCATTTGTGTCTGCTATCTGATCGGACTTGCAGGACTTTTTCTCTGTTCAAAAAATAAGGATACCAGATGGACAGCAACCAATCCATTTTTTTTTTTTTTTAACATTGAGGTCTATGGAAAGTGGATTATAAACTGATAGAAATCAGTTTGTGTCCGTTTTGCATTCCGTTTTTTCCCTCTGCGCATGCTCAGAATGAAGGAGGGGAAAAAACAAAAAATGGATTGGTCAAAAACGGACACAAACGGATGAAAAACTTATACAAATGGTCAGTTTTTTGAACGGACACCTATTGACTAAACCGTCTAAAAAGACGAATTTGGTAACCACTGTGTAACCGTTCAGAATCCTTTTGGTACCAAAGTGTTTTTCTCCTAAAACGGTTTGCAAGCGGACAGATACGAGGCGCATGTGTGAACCTAGCATTACTCACCAGGTGCATCGTTTACTTTTTTTTTAGCTGCAGAAGATGTTTCCCAGCTGGTCATGTGACTGGAAAACTCACTTTCTGATTCACACACCGGCCAGAAGTCCCTGGTTTCTATGTAATGTAAGTCTATGAGAGAATAACATCCAGGCTCTCATAGACTTGCATAAGAAAAAGTGAATTTCGTAGTGCAAATTGGCAGATCAGACTGCCGATCACATGGAGAACCTAGGACCCATTCTGGACCTCAATAAAGTGAGATGCACCCAGTGAGTGGTTGCATCATTCACTTCAAATTAGTATGTCCTTTAATACTGGGATAGAAGATAAAAAAAATAAATAAATAAAATCAATGCAGTTCTTAATTCCAAGTTAAAACTTCTTAGATGTCGTGGTCACTATTGACTGTGGTGTCTAAGGGGTTAAACGTCCAGGATCAGTGTTTTGCGGCTCCCAGGCATTAAGAGCAGGTGCTTGAGTGTGAGTACACATGTGAAAGCATTATACCACTGCAACTGACGCAGAAAGTCAATTGTGGCGGAGTAAGACTCATTAGTGACCAGACTAAAAAGTTATGTCATGCATAGTAATGTGCTACTTATTATTGTGATTAAAAATGCACATAGTTCTTCAGCAAAAAAGCTCTGTGTAAACCTAGTTTTGCTACAATTAGAAAAGCATGCAGTTATTGGTTAAAAGAATAACTGATGGCTAGTAAGGCTGGGTTTATATGGTGCGTTTTTGCTATTAAAAAAAAAAGTACTTTTTTTTTTTTTTTTTTTAATAGAAAACCCACTTGCTGTTTCTAAAAAAAAAACACATGCGCAACAATTCACATGTAAACACAGTCTAAGAGGTATAACCTGTCATCAGATTTCACTTACATAATATAAGTGAAAGCATTGGCGGTTCAAGCACTACCTGTGGCCAGTATACTGTGTGGCTCTCATACTGCATTTACAAACCCCCCCCCCCCAAAAAAAAAACAAAAAAAACAAAAACAAAAAAAAAACACGTTTTTGGATTAAAAAAAAAGCAACACAACTGCAATATAATGCAACAGGCATGCCTTAGGCTAGTAAATGGAGTTGAATTGTGACCCAGAGGGAGTCTGTGTCGCAATGTGGCTGTATTCACTAACATTATTGAAGGAGTTGCAGGGTGACCAGGTAATCTTTGATCACATGACCAGAGTCTTGGCCAAAATCGATGTGTAGTCCTAGCCTAAAGTCATGGATCCAGGGCCGGTTTTAGACAAAGTGGGGCCCTGGGCAAAATTAAAAGCGGGGCCCCAAATGCTGATATGCAAACAACACCATCGTCTTCCAGTGACAACGCCTATAATAACGCCTCCTTTCTGCCAACAAAAAAGTAATAACAAGCCCCATTTTACCACACACAATTCAAATGAGCACCTTTATACCACCTAATAGATTTTTGCACCCAGTCATCAGTTATTATAGCGCCTCCTTATAAATAATAGTCCCTGCTTATAAATAATATTACACCTTTATCAGTAATAGCGCCCTTATAAATGATAAATAGTGCCCTGTATCAGTAATATTCCCCCTTATCAGTAACAGACACCCCGTAAAAATAATACTGCTCCCTTATAAATAATAGTTACCCTTATAAATAATAGTCCCCATTATCACTAATAGCCCCCTTTATAAATAAGCCCATTTAACAATTATACCTCCCTTATAAAAAGTTCCCCTCTTATAAATAATATCCCATCTTATAAATAATAGTTCCCCCTTATAATAGCCCCCTCATATTTAAAGTTTCCCAATTATATATAGTAACCCACCCTTATATATAATAGTTCTCCGTTATACAGTGTCCGACTGAAGGGCCTTAGGCCCACCAGAGGAACTTGTTCCGGGGCCCCACCCAACAGCTTCCTGCTAATAGCCTACACCGCGGCTCCTTCACTGAAGTCTTATATATGTGCTGACTATCTGGTGTTACTGAGTATGTTCCCAGTATAGTCAGCCCCTATAGTACTGTGCAGGCCCCAGCTCATGCACAGTATTGTATGGGGAATGACATGGCCATGGGGCACTACACGTATGTGCAAGATTATAGTGAGGGAGCTGTGATGCAGACATAGCACACAGGGCTTCCAGCAGGAATTGTGAGCCCCCCCCCCCCCACAGTATAATGCTCCACATGGTATATAATGCTCCACAGTATAAAATGCTCTCCTGAGCCCTCCAGTTTCCCCACATGGTATATAATGCTCCACAGTGACCCCACACAGTATAAAATGCTGCCCTGAGCCCCCCCATAGTGGCCCCACATGGTGTGTAAGGCTCCACACAGTATAATACTCTACAGTGGCCCACACAGTATACTACCCCTTAGTGGCCCCAGACAGTGCAATATGCTCCAGCAGCCCCACACAATATAATATGCTCCATACAGTATAATATGCACCCCACAATGCCCCCCCAGTATAATGCTCCAGTGGCCTAAAACAGTATAACATGCTCCATAATGACCTCCACACAGTATAATATACTCCCCAGAGGGGTTCCCCCAGTATAATGCTCCACAGTGGTCCCCCACAGTATAATATGTTCCCCACAGTCCCCCCCAGTATAATGCTCTACAATGGCCCCACACAGTATAACAAGCTGCCCACACTGTCCCTTCCCCCAGTATAAAGCTCCACAGTGGCCCATAGTATAATATGCTCCCCAGAGGGCCCCCGCTAGTATAATGCTCCACAGTGCCCCCTGCAGTATTTTGCTCCACAGTGGCCCCACGCAATATA
The DNA here is from genome assembly GCA_947044405.1 of Leptodactylus fallax. Classification (NCBI taxonomy): domain Eukaryota; kingdom Metazoa; phylum Chordata; class Amphibia; order Anura; family Leptodactylidae; genus Leptodactylus; species Leptodactylus fallax. Next base: position 815,309 of record CAMRHE010000352.1, read on the forward strand.
TTATGCTCCCCAGAGCGTCCCCCCAGTGTAATGTTCCACAGTAGGCCCCACGCAGTATAATATGCTCCCCAGAGGGCCCCCTAGTATAATGCTCATTAGTCCCCCCGAATAATGCCCCACAGTGGTGCCACGCAATATAATATGCTCTGCTGATGGCCCCCCAGAATAATGCTCCACAGTGACCCCACTCAGTATAACATGCTCCAGAAATGGCCTCCACACAGTATAATATACTGCCCAGAAAGGTTTCCCCAGTATAATACTCCACAGCGGCCCAAAATAGTATAATATGCTCTCCAGAGCCCCCCCGGTATAATGCTCCACAGTGGCCCAAAACAGTATAACATGCTTTTCAGAGCCAACCCCCAGTATAATGCTCCACAGTGGCCCCGCACAGTATAATATACTGGGGGGCCCCTCTGGAGAGCATATATACTGTGTGGGGAAACCGTGAAGCATTATACTGGAGGGGGGGGCTCTGGAGAGCATATTATACTGTGTGTGGCCACTGTGGAGCATTATACTGGGGAGGGGGCCCTCTGGAGAACATGTTATATTCTGTGGGGCCTCTATGGAGTATTATAAAGTGGGGGGGCTCTGAAGAGCATGTTATATTCTGTGGGGCCACTTTGGAGCATTATACTGGGGGGCCCCTCTGGAGAGCATAATGCTTCAAAGTGGCCCCACATAATATAACATTATCTCCAGAGCCCCCTCCAACATTATAATTTTCCACAGAGGCCCCACAGAATATAACATGCTATCCAGAGGGCCCCTTCCCCAGTATAATGCTCCACAGTGGCCCCACACAGTATAATATGCTATCCAGAGGGGCCCCCCAGTATAATGCTCCACAGGGGCCCTACAGTGCTATTATTATATTATATTCTGGGGTCTCTTCAGACCCCAGAGTATAATAATCGAAGGCCCGGGGGAGGTAAGTGAAAATAACAAACAGTTATACTCACCTTGCCTTACCTCTCCTGGGCCTCCTCGCGTTGCTCCGTTATCCCCGCCGGCGCCAGCTTCTTCTTCTCTGCGACTGACGTCATGCGTTGTGGACGTCACCGCTGAGGCCTGTGATTGGGCCTCAGCGATTACATGAGGCACGCTGTCAGCACGCCCCACGTGATCGCTACGGCTGAGGCCTGGCCTCAGCGGTGATGTCCGCAACGCGAGAAGATGACGTCGGACACCTAGGACAGGTGAGTAAAAATGTTTGTTATTTTTACTCACCTCAGAAAGGGGCCCTGCGGTCCCTTTCTGTTATTGATTTGGCAGACCTGACTCCGGGATCCGGAGTCATCAGGTTCCGGATCCCGGGGGCCCCTTTGGGGACGGGACCCTGGGCAATTGCCCAGTTTGCCCCCCCCCCCCTAACGCCGGCCCTGTGTGGATCTAAACATGTTCCACAATCAGAAGAATGAGTCTGAGGCCTATGAGTTACTATGTCATTTAGAGTAATTAAAGGTATGGTGTATGTGATTTGCAGAGCTTTGTATAAGTGAAGGTAAAACTGCAAGGGATTGGGGGAAGGGTGCAGAGAAAGGTGCTGATTGTCTCCTAATCTGTCTGTAACCCTTGGCTGACATCTCTTGGAGATAAGCTCCACAGAATAGAGGTCTGATTTAATAAATACACATAATTAATACCTTTCATCCTTGTGGCAGTGTAATTATTTGCATACATTCTCAACAGGTAGTTGGCAACAGAATAGACAAGGGTCGGTTTGCATGAAATGCTTACAAAAAGCCTTTAACGTGTGGACTCACATCCACATTGTCTTCACCTCTTGAATGTCAAGAGTAATTTGAACATAAGCAAATAGGAATCCAGACAAAATGCAGGTTTACGGGAAGCTGCTTGCAGCCAACATGTCTGAACATTTGGGAAGTGGAGGGCGTGCGTCATTAGTGTGGCAACCCAAGGACATATTACTGAATAAAGGTGTCCCCTCTGCATATTATATACAATACATCTGTCACAGTTAGCAAAAAACTCTTTTCGCTGAACTGTACGTTGGAGCTTGTCTCTGGGGGATTCACATGGAGAAGATTATTTACTGTGGCCACATAGGATGCTGATAGAAGTCAAGGAGCACCCCCATAGATGACAGGTTACCCAAATTCACTTGTAGCACTCCTGTGACCAAGATTGCTGGCATTTTAACCCCTTCCCGACATCCGCCGTAATAGTACGGCGGAAGTCTGGTATTTAAATATGGCGGCCCTTCAGGAGCTGAGTGGCCGCCATAGCCGCCGGGTTTTCTGCTGCATTATACAGCAGAGACCCAGCGCTAATGCCTGCTATCATTGCCCGCACTCAAAGCTGACCGAGGCGCCATTTTGCCATGGCACACGTGTGCCACCCGTTGGCATGACAGCCAGGAGCCTTTTGAAGGCTCCCAGGCCTATCAATAGTTACTTTCTATTGCAGGAAGCGTCGGTAATTTGCAATGCATTAGCATTGTAATGCAATGCAAATGTGATCAGGCCCCCTAGAGTTCAAGACCCCTAGAGTTCAAGACCCCTAGGGGGTCTAATAAATGCAAAAAAAAAAAAAAAGTAAAAAAAAAAAAATATTAAAAAAATGAAAAAAAATTAAAATCACCCCCCCCTTTCCCTAGAACACATATAAAAGTAATTAAATACTGTGAAACACATACACATTAGGTATTCCTGTGTCTGAAAACGCCCAGTCTACAAATCTATAAAAATATTTTTCCGGTATGGTAAACGTCGTAGCGGGAAAAAAAAAAAAAAATCAAGAGTGTAAAAATGCCATTTCAACTCTGATAAAAATTTGAATAAAAAGCGATCAAAGCAATAGCAATTCCCCAAAATGTATAACTAAAAAGTATATCTGGCCCTGCAAAAAAAGACACCCTATGCATCACCGAATATGGAAGTATAAAAAAGTTGCAGTGTCAGAATATGGCAACTTTTAGAAAAAAATATATATTTTTTTTTTTTTGCACAGATTTAGATTTTTGTTAAGGGGTTAAAATGTAAATAAAACTATATAAATTTGGTATCCCCGGAATCATACCGAAACATAGAATAAAGGTGGCATGTCATTTTGGCTGCAGAGTGAATGCCGTAAAAACGAAGCCCGTAAGAAAGTCGCACAAATGCACTTTTTCTTCAAATCCACCCCATTCTGAATTTTTTTCCAGCTTCCCAGTACATTGTACAAAATAATTAATGGTAGCATCATGAAGAAAAATTTGTCCCGCAAACATTAAGCCCTCATGTGGCTCTAAGAACGGAAATATAAAAAAGTTGTGGGGTTTGGAAGGGGTGAAGTCCAAAACGGAAATCGAAGAATTTCTCCAGCGGGAAGGGGTTAAAAGGAATGTATTGCTAATCTTTAAAAAAAAAAAATATTTATTAAAGGCAGATGAAATATACTACGTTTTTATTTTCAGATTTTTTTTTAATTCTATTTTCTGTACATGTTCATGGGGTCTGCCACCTTGCTTGAGCTTCTCCTTTGCACTAACCGCATTTAGGGATCTGTCATACAGCACAGTCATGGCCATAGGCAGCAGTAGTCTGGAGCCCCCTCCTTGAGGTCTATATGAGAGTTTTCTAGGCATGTACTTTGTAGGGGGAGTAGATAAGCTGTAACATCATCTGTTGTCAGTAATGGATGTAATCCTTATAGTGTGATACTATTTACAGAGATTTTATCTTCTATTGTAATCGTTCTGTCTTGTCTATGATATTAATGAGGTGACTGCTGAAAGGAAAACCCCCACAAAATTGAAAGTGTCAGTCTATTATTAGGCTTAGCAGCCAGGGTGAAAATTGCAGAATAAAATATTTTTTTTTTTTTTTTTAAATATAGATCATGAAAAAAAAAAATTAAATTCTTTAAATGTGTTTAAGGGACGGTTCACATCTGCGTTCGGGGGAGTCCGCTTGGGGACCCACCGAATGGAAACCTATACGCATAAAAAGCGGTTTACCTGGGAAACCACACGGACCCCATAGACTATAATGGGGTCCGTGTGGTTTCCACTCGGTTTCTGCACGAAGCAAGCGGAGAGAAAAGTGCTTGCAGCACTTTCCTCTCCGCATGTTTCGTGTGGAAACCACACGGACCCCATTATAGTCTATAGTTTCCCAGGTAAACCGCTTTTTATGCGTATAGGTTTCCGTTCGATGGGTCCCCAAGCGGACTCCCCGAACGCAGATTTGAACCGAGCCTTACATAAAACTTGGTTTAAAAGCTAGATCATTTTTTGGTGACACATTCTTTTTAACGATAGGAATTCCACAGACTTATCTTTGGTTCGTTTTATGGGTGGATAAATGTATAGGTCTCCCATTTCCCGATTAGTATAAGACAATATGTTGCTGGGTGGCAGGGACTCCTAGCAGTATCAATAACTATACTACTCAGATTCCCTTTCGTGGCATACTTTTCAGGCCAGTAAATCTGGCCAACACAAGGACAGAGTTTCATCTGTGAATAGGGGATTACTGTGGCCTGTTTGGTTAGACTAGATTCACACGACAATTGGTGGAAATGTCTATTTTCCACGGCCATTTTACACACATTATCACATATCACTCATACATTGCAGTGTATGGGGGAGGGGGATCTGTGAAAATGGACAAAAATAAAGCATGACCGATATTTTGTCGGTCTGTTACAGCAAAATATCGGTCATGTGAATAGCCCCCCAATCACAGTGAAATTAATACGGCCTCGTGACAGCTGTGTTATATAGAATTAGAGATTCATTTTCAATTTCCACTCTTTGTGTCATGTACAGTTTTTGTTTGTGCACTCTTAAAATATCAAATCTATGTGTATGAAGAGTTCTAACCTTGTTTACAATGTTTCTCCCAAATAAAAGCTGTAGAGTCATTAACTTGTCTGTTTCTCTCTCCAGGACACGACTACATCTGTGCGAATAGGACTCATGATGGAGGAGATGATCTTCAACCTTGCCGACACTCATCTGTTCTTCAATGACCTGGAGGTGAGTCTCCCCATCCCCCACCACATTACATGAGATAAACATAGAGAACCTCTACCAAGGTGCAATACTTATGCACAGGGCATGGTTATTACTGGTGATTAGAATAGAGAACCATAAAGAGTCTGCAAAGTCTTCCTCCTTCAGTGTATGCAGGGCTCCAGATGAATTGTGAACTGTGTCTGTGCTTACTAAATCAACAGATTGCTGTGCAGGGAGGGGGTGTACTAGAACATAGAGCTGAATGGGGAAGGGGTTGAACTTAACAGTAAGAAGGAGGGAGGTGTAGTAAATGAACAGGGAGCCATGTTGGTGGGGTGTAATAAGTGAACAGTGAGCTTAGGTGGAGTGTAATGAAGAAATGATGAGTTGTAGGAGTGGAGGGTACAAAGGAATAGAGCCTCATGATGAGTAGGGATGGGTTGTAATTGAGGAATAGTGAGCCTGAATGTGATTACTGTAGGAGGATATGATGGGGAACAAATCTAGTGGCTACTTTGAGGGGTAGGAGATGGTGAGCCTGAATCTGAACAACAAGGATGCACACTCACTTAGTGGTATCTGCATGCGGCTGCAGGTGATTGTATGATTATATTGTATAATCATACAATCATTGGCACCCAGAAGCAGGCAGTGTTTTCATCACATTCAGTTACCGCTATGTAAGCATGTACCAAAACCCTTATAGGGAACATGCTCAGGATTATGTGCAGATGTTCCATAATCTATTAGCATTAAAGGCAATAAGAAATTCTATTTCTCATTCAAATGATGCTAATTTTTGTCTAGCTGTTTCATATTTTAAAATCTGTAGCATGTCAATTTATTTATTTTTTTTGGCACAGATTGACAAATATTGGATTCAAAATCCAAATGCCAAAATCCACCAAATTTTGCACCCGTTGGTTCGTATCCATGTGGATTTTTCTGCATGTAGGTCGTGATGGTGCGCATGTACCGTTATTCAGAAATGTAAATATTTTGAAACTTCTCAAACTGACTGTCAGTTGTAAGGAGGAGAGAGATGTGGGCAACTTCACAAGATAAGTCCATGTCCCGCTCCGGCCATCTGGGAGTTCAATGATTCATAACTCACTATGAAGCAGTGAGTTCACTTCACACAGCAGTGTTCAGTCCAGGGCATACGACCCACAGTCGTGTGAATACGGCCTAAGTTTTTATCATAATCAATTACATATGTATTTAAATTTCTAAATATGTGTCTAAATTTTTCAGTTTAGGAGCCAATGGCTTCTAGGTATTTTTTTTTAGTCTGGAGCACTGGTACTTATGTCCTCCATGAATGGAATGTTGGTAGGGCAGTTCAAGCACCACTCCATAAATTTCAATGGGGCTGCCAGAGGTAGCCAAACTATAGCATTTTGCATTCCCATTTAAATTAATGGAGTGGTGCTTATGGTGCCCGGCCACAACCCTCCTGATCAGTGGGGATCTGAGTGGTTGGATTTCACCTATAGCATAGGGAAAACCTTGCTTTGGTGGAAAACAGTTTAATAGATATGATTTACAGCAGTCACATGGTCCATAAACACAATAGTTTGGAGATGTTCATTGAGGCATATGGAAGTTTTCTAGGCATGATCTGTGCAGTAGTAGGGAGTAGATAAACTGTGACCAATACATAATGTAAATGGTGGTCCCTATGTTATCTATACTGTACATAGAGGATACCTGTCCTTGTAATCCTGCCTGTGCAGATAATGAGGTGACTACTGCAAAGAAGTCTTCTACCGGACAGAAAGTGTCAGCCAATTAGTAGGCTAAGGCTAGGTTCACTCCTGCGCCTGCTCTCCGCTGGGGGATTCCTCTCCGCATTTTTCACCCTTTTCGGGCAGAAACCTGACGGACCCCATTTTAGTCTATGAGGTCTGCGGGTTTCTGCAGGTAACCGCTTTTTTTAAACGGTTTAGGTTTCCGTATGGTGGTCCCCAAGCGGACCCCTGAATGAAAACCCAGACGCAGGTGTGAACCTAGCGTTAGTAAGTGAAAACTGCAGAATTTTAGGATTTTCTTAAAACAGAGAAATTAAAGGGAGTCTGTCAGAAGTAAGCCTAATTACAGTAGCTTGTAGAGGTAATTCTATATTTTTCAAATATGCCTTTGTTGTGCCCCATTTTTAGGTAAATCACCATTTTATTCATATGTAAATAAGGGGAATATGTTTTGGGGATGTGTCTTGGCTTGCCTCAGTTTTGGTTTCAGCTCTAAATTCCTGCAAAAAGCACTTTTCCCTCATTTGCATGTAAACCCTGCAGGGATCCCTTTAAATACTCATAGCTCCCAACCGTCCCGCATGCGGCAGGACAGTTCCGATTTTACACTGCTGTCCCGCTATGCCTCTGAAGTGTTAACAAACTTTGCCCCGATTCACCGGCTCTTATCTCAACTTTACTGAGTCTCCTCCCCCCACAGCTCACGTGTTGCGGGACGCTTCTGCTGAGCCAGGAGAGGAGACTGAACTCATGTGACCTATGAGCCAGCCTCCTCTATAGTCCAGCCCAACGCAGAGCTCAAGTACAAGTACCTGGCAGCTAGTCTCCTGTAAGTACTAGTCACGACTCATGTCTGTATTGGGTGAATCACCAGGTGTGCAGTGTTAATGCTCCAAAACCCTGCACACTGTGCACTAGAGGGGAAGAAGGCAAAGAGGGTATGCTGTTTATTTGGAACTGCATGTTGGAGGGGGCTGAACTTTGGAAAAAAGAGTAATGATGGTTACATGGGACTCCATGTTGTAGTGGGCTGAAGGGGGAGAGGGTGGTGTGTTTTTTTTTTTTTTTTTTATATTATGCATGGGACTGCATAAATTGGAAGGGGCTGAATAAAGAGAGGGTGATGTCTACATGGGACTGCATGTTGGATGTAGCTGAAGTAGGGAGAGAGGATGATGTTGTTTATGTGGAACTGCATGTTGAAGGTGGCTGAAGGGAGAGGGGGGTAATGCTTTTCCATGGGACTGCATGTTGGGTGGCACTGAAGCAGGGAGAGAGGATAATGCTGTCTACATGGGACTGCATGCAACTGTGGGGACATATGAGGGGGACATTAAACTGTGGGTGCACCAGGAGAGAGACTGTATACTGTGGGGTCAGTTTGAAGACAACATTATAATGTGGGGGCATATAATATTAGAGTGACTGCAAGAGCATTATACTATGTGGGGCGCACAAAGAGCAATGGATGGGAATGGGTGGAGTCATTTTAGAAGTGGGTGGAGCTACATTTGCAGTGGCGCGCATAACGAGCCGCACACTTTATCCTTCTTTCTGTCCTTGTTGGGAGGTATGCATACTGCAGATTCTGCAGTTAATGCCAAGCCAGGACCCATTTGAGCAGACATTATCCATTTTATTCTGAGGGACAGTGGATTACATTTCCCTACACTACTTGCTCCAGGGGGAAGCGTATCAGAGAAAGAGACTGATTGGCTGAAAAGGGAATTATGATAAAAGTATGCACAGGAGAGAGGACATGAACTACAGAAAAAGTTTCTTGCAGTTGCACATAGATTGGCACTGGGTAACCCAAGATAAGCAGCCAGTCCTGCCAGTTTACTCTGAGGGAGGAAGCAGCATCACCTGTACAGATTGACCAGACTTCCTAGAGGTACACAGAGCTGCATCCAAAGAGATTCCTGCCTCACCCTCCATTAGTGTCCTCTCATCTGAAAGCTGCAGTACTCCGTGGTACTATAGGCTGGCACCAGATTTCCTGCAAGAGTTAGTATTTATTTATTTTGCTTACTTGTATAGCGCCATCGAATTCCGCAGTGTTTTGTCCCATATAGGGCTCACAATCTACATTCCCTATCAGTATGTCTTTAGACTTTTCTGGAATTTGTTGTTAGAAAGTTATGGAGAACTATTTTAGAAAAGATGTGCTGTGTCTAAAGTGGACCAACGTACACAGCAACTGGGCCCCAACAACTGAACTGTTATTTTCATTCCTCCAGCCATTAGTAATCTTACATTGTGTTCCATTATTTAGGAATGATAGCTGTTACCTGTACTATGATTGTATGTGGGTCACTGTTCTATTGTGACCCACTCCACTACACCTGTGCATTTGTCATGTGACTCACTCAACCATTTCTGTTTGTATTTTTACTAATTTCACCATTGTTTATCCTTTCTATAATGAACCTGTTAAATAGTTTCACCCTTAACTTTTGTGAGTGTGTACTGAATCACCCCCTAGCAGAAGATGAAGACCCTCCTACATTCCTACACAGCTCCCAGCAAAATTCGGGTGGAGGCACTTAGCAGTGGGCGATTAATCAAATTAAGGCTACAGCCCCACGTTGCGGAAATGCAGCTTTTTTTGTTGCGGTTTTTTGAGCGAAAGCCAACAATGGCTACAAAAGGAATGGGAAATACCTGTATATAGGAAGTTCTTATTCTTGTACCTTCTCCTCAATCCACTCCTGGCTTTGGCTCAAAAAACCGCAACAAAAAAAAGCTGTGTTTCCGTAACATGGTGCTGTAGCCTTAGGCTGTATTCAGATCACATTTTTTACATCCGTTAAACTAATGCAAAAACCGATGCAAACAGATGGCCATCCGTTTAGACCTCAATGTTAAAAAAAAAAAAAAAAAAAAAAAATCCATTTCTGCTTGTTTTTTGGAAATATGGTGTACTACGTTTTTGTGTCTTTCCAAAAAAAAAAAAGCAGCATCCAAACCTTTTTTGTTTTTAACATTGATTTCATTGTAAACGAATGGCCATCTGTATATTGCATCCATGTAAAAATTGTGATCTGAATAGAGCCTAATTCGACTAACCCCTTCCCGACATCCATTGTAATAGTACGTCAGATGTCGTGCATCAGTACTCACCCCATTTCGCCAAGGAACGCTGACACCCAGAGCGAGGTCCGGGTCAGCGTTCCTTTGCCATAATAGCCGAGAGCTTATATAAGGCTCCCAGGCTTGTCTGGCATGCTTTATGCAGCCTGTTAAACAAATGTGTTATTTTGCAATGCATTAGCATTGTAATGCATTGCATTAGTGATCAGACCCCCTGGGGTTAAAGTCTAATAAATGCAATAAAACTTAATTAAACCGCCGTAGTGGGAAAAAAATCAAAAGTGCCGAACCACTATTTTTTCACTGCTTAGAAAAATTTGAATAAAAAGTGATCAATGCAATAGACACTTGGCCCCGCAAAAAAAAAAAAAAAGACTCCCTATGCATCCCCGTACAAGGAAATATAAAAAAGGTACCGGTGACAGAATATGGTGACTTTTAGAAAAAAAAAAAATTTTAATGTGTTTAAAATGTAAATAAAACTATATAAATTTGGTATCCTGGAATCGTACGAAACATAGCATACAGATGACATTTTGGCTGCAGAGTGAAAGCCAAAAAAACAAAACCCGTAAGAAAGTTACACAAATTCACTTTTTCTCCAATTCCACCACATTCTGAATTTTTTTTCCATCTTTGCAGTACATTGTACAGAATAATAAATGGTACCATTATGAAGAACAATTTGTCCCACAAGCATTATGCCCTTATAATGCTCTGTGAACGGAAAAATAAAAAAGTTAAGGGGTTTGGACAGCGGGGAGTCAAAAACCCAGAGTGATTCTGTTTTTTTTAAAGGGGTTGTCCAGGTTAAAATGGACAACCCTTTTAACTTTTAAATCAGCCGGGGGCATTGAAAAAAAAATGCATATTCACCTGTCCTCGATGCTCTGGTGTCCCAGTTCTTCTGCTCCGGAGGCTTCTCCCGGGTGTCTTCCGGAGTTCCGCTGATTGGCTTCAGCGGTCACGTGGCCTCAGCAGGCCTAAGGAAGAGGATCCGTGATGTCACAGGTAGTGACATTGCATGCCATTCGCTGATTGGCTTCAGTGGTGACATAACTGCTGAGGCCAATCAACGGCTTCAGCAGAAGGATTAGAGCGCTCCGGGAGGACACTGGAGCATTGGGGACAGGTGAGAGTGAATTTTTTTTCAATGCCCCTGGCTGATTTAAAAGTTAAAAGGGTTGTCCATTTTTGCCTGGATAACCCCTTTAACAGAATCGTCTAATTCGATTTTCATGACATCCACCGTAATTGTATAAGAATTTTATCATAGGCTGCCATACAGTAGTGTTATAATCTATGGTAGAAGCAATGTAATGATTGCTGGTTCAAGCCCCCTAGGGGGAGCTAAAATAAATTATATAAATTAAAAAAAAGGAAATTTTCTAAAAATATAAAGAAAAGAAAAAGTGAAAAGTCACCTTTCGCTATATTGCATATAAAAATAAATTAAAACACATTAGGCATCCCTGTGCCACAAAATGCACAGGCTAAAAGAATATAAACTAATCTATTCGATCACTGGAGGCCAGACCACCAATTTCCCCTGAGATCAGGAAAACAGGGGACCAAAATTCCCCCTAAAGCCTCCTTGTGAATGGAGCGCAAGTATTCTCATTCTATTCATTGTCTATGAGAATGCGGCAGTGCTCGCATTCTCATAGAAGTGAATGGAGTGCTGATTGCGCAAACGCACTGGAGCTACATTGACAAGAATGTATTAGGGAGACTTTTGGTCCCTTGTTCTCCTGATCAGGGTGAGGACTCAGCTTTCCCATGTCCTGTGGATAGGGGATAAGTGTACTTAATGTCACAACCACTTTATGTCCCACCATGCACCCTCCATCAGAGCAATCATCCATGGCCCATTTAGTCAGCAATCTATTTCATGCAGGCTTTCTCATCCAGCCACCAGCTATGATTGACAGTTCTTCACTACGGTCAATAGTTGAAGAGGCACTGCACCATAAATGCCCAGTTTGAGAAGCACTACACCAGGGGTCAGCAACCTTCAGCACTCCAGCTGCTGTGAAACTACAACTCCCAACATGCTCCATTCACTTCCTTGGGAGTTCCATGAACAGTAGAGCAAGTATGCATGCTGGGAGTTGTAGTTTTACAGCAGCTGGAGTGCCGAAGGTTGTCTACTCCTGCAATACACCATAGTAAGGTGAGAAGTGGAACACACCCTTCCTTTGCCTTTTTTTTCTCATATTTTCATTTTATTTATTTTTTTATAATGGCACTATTTAATATACTGTTCAATGTATTATGAAGCTGGAATAAATTCCGAATGGAGTGGAATTCAATTAAAAAAAAAAAAAAGCATTTATTTTTCTGTTTACAGTGCCTTGCAAAAGTATTCGGCCCCCTTGAACTTTTCAACCTTTTGCCACATTTCAGGCTTCAAACATTAAGGATATAAAATTTTAATTTTTTGGTGAAGAATCAACAACAAATGGGACACAATCGTGAAGTGGAATGAAATTTATTGGATATTTTAAACTTTTGTAAAAAATAAAAAACTGAAAAGTGGGGCATGCCAAATTATTCGGCCCCCTTAAGTTAATACTTTGTAGCTCCACCTTTTGCTGCGATTACAGCTGCAAGTCGCTTGGGGTATGTCTCTAGCAGTTTTGCACATCGAGAGACTGAAATTCTTGCCCATTCTTCCTTGGAAAACAGCTCGAGCTCAGTGAGGTTGGATGGAGAGCGTTTGTGAACAGCAGTTTTCAGCTCTTTCCACAGATTCTCCATTGGATTCAGGTCTGGACTTTGACTTGGCCATTCTAACACCTGGATACGTTTATTTGTGAACCATTCCATTGTAGATTTTGCTTTATGTTTGGGATCATTGTCTTGTTGGAAGATAAATCTCCATCCCAGTCTCAGGTCTTTTGCAGACTCCAACAGGTTTTCTTCCAGAATGGTCCTGTATTTGGCTCCATCCATCTTCCCATCAATTTTAACCATCTTCCCTGTCCCTGCTGAAGAAAAGCAGGCCCAAACCATGATGCTGCCACCACCATGTTTGACATTGGGGATGGTGTGTTCAGGGTGATGAGCTGTGTTGCATTGTGGCCAAAAAGTTAGATTTTTGGTTTCATCTGACCAGAGCACCTTCTTCCACATGTTTGGTGTGTCTCCCAGGTGGCTTGTGGTAAACTTTAAACGAGACTTTTTATGGATATCTTTAAGAACTGGCTTTCTTCTTGCCACTCTTCCATAAAGGCCAGATTTGTGCAGTGTACAACTGATTGTTGTCCTATGGATAGACTCTCCTACCTCAGCTGTAGATCTCTGCAGTTCATCCAGAGTGATCATGGGCCTCTTGGCTGCATCTCGGATCAGTCTTCTCCTTGTTTGAGATGAAAGTTTAGAGGGACGGCCGGGTCTTGGTAGATTTGCAGTGGTCTAATACGCCTTCCATTTCAATATGATCGCTTTCACAGTGCTCCTTGGGATGTTTGGGAAATCTTTTTGTATCCAAATCCGGCTTTAAACTTCTCCACAACAGTATGACGGACCTGCCTGGTGTGTTCCTTGGTCTTCATGATGCTCTCTGCGCTTTAAACAGAACCCTGAGACTATCACAGAGCAGGTGCATTTATACGGAGAATTGATTACACACAGGTGGATTATATTTATCGTCATCAGTCATTTAGGACAACATTGGATCATTCAGAGATCCTCACTGAACTTCTGGAGTGAGTTTGCTGCACTGAAAGTAAAGGGGCCGAATAATATTGCACGCCCCGCTTTTCAGTTATTTTTTTTACAAAAGTTTAAAATAACCAATAAATTTCGTTCCACTTCACAATTGTGTCCCATTTGTTGTTGATTCTTCACCAAAAAATTAACATTTTATATCTTTATGTTTGAAGCTTGAAATGTGGCAAAAGGTTGAAAAGTTCATGGGGGCCGGATACTTTCACAAGGCACTGTATATGTTGTGTGAGGGGAAAAAAAATTTTTGTAGGAAAAATTGTACCATTTAACCCCTTCCAGCTCTGCGGCATACTATAAAATTGCGCTGAGCATATAGTTAACGCTCAGCGCCGTAATAGTACGGCATTATTTCCAGCACTTGGGTGTGTTACACAGCCAAGGGCCGGGTCCAGCTGCCGGAGTCAGAAGAAATTCCGACTCTGGCGGATTAGCCCCCTGGATGCTGTGATCAATAGCGATCACAATATCCAGGAGGTCGGGGGGCAAGGTCGTACTATGCATTGCAGTACATTGCACAGGGGATCTGCGCTCTCAGCTTCGAGTTCCCTTGTGGGACATGTAAAAAGGCACACACCTAGTAAAAACACACAACATAAATAAACAAGTAATAAGTTTAACCCTTTAAAGACCCGGCCATTTTTCATTTTTGCATTTTCGTTTTTCCCTCCCCACATTTCAAGAGCCATAACTTTTTCATTTCTCAGAGTCACATCGTGGCTTATTGTTTGCGAAAAAAATTGTACTTTGTAATGGCAGCATTCAATATGCTGTGCAATGTACTGGGAAGCTGGAAAAAAAATTCAGAATGAGGTGCAATTGGAGAAAAACTGCATTTGCGCCAATTTCATATGGGTTTAATTTTTACAGCGTTCACTGTGTGGTAAAAATGACATGTTACCTGTATTCTGCAGGTGAGTACGAACATGGCGATATCAAATTTATATAGTATTTGTAATGTTTTGATACCTTTTAAAAAATTAAAAACTTTGCAAAATAGAAAAACATTTTTGTGTCACCATATTGACACCTGTAACTTTTTCATATTTACATGTATGGCACTGGGTATGGCGTATTTTTATGCGGGACAACATGATGTTTTTATTGATACCATTTGGGGAAAGATCTGATGGCTTGATCACTTTTTATTCAATTTTTTTATAGGAGGCAAAGTGTTGAAAAAAACGCTATTTGGCTATTTTGATTTTTTTTCGCTGCTACGCCATTCACCGTATGGGATAAATATTTATTTAAATCTTTTAATAGTTCGGGCATTTTGGAACGTGGGGATACCTAATGTGTGTGTTTTACTTTTGTTTACTTTTATATCTGATCTAGGGAAAGGGGGGTGATTTGAACGTGTGTGTGGTGTGTTTGTTTTTTTTTTTTTTTTTTTTCTACTTTTACTTGCATGATCAGACCCCCTAGGGACCTTGAAACCTAGGGGGTCTGATTGCTCATACTATTCATTGCGATACTACTGTATTGCAGTGAATAGCAAAATGCCTTTACTTCTATTAGACGATGCCTCTGGCATTGTGTAATAGATCTAATGTAATGACAGGCCTGGCAGCCTTCAATAGGCTCTCGGCTGTCATTGCAACTGATCGCCACCCTCCGATGACGTTCTGGAGGGCGGCGATCAGTGAAAAATGGTGGCACCTGCGCAATTTGGACGCCGTGGTCCGGTTTGACCGTGACATCTAAAGGGTTAACAGCTGCGATCGGTGCAGGCACCGATTGCTGCTGTTAGCGGCGGCTCCTGGCTGTATTATACAGCCGGCATCCGCTCCATTCTCAAAACTGCACTCCTGAAACAATCCAAAACAGCATTTAGAAAGTTTCTTAACCTTTTCAGCATTTCGCAACTATTACAACAAAATGGAGGTGAAATTTACATTTTTCAATTTCTATCACTAATATATTCATTTAGCCCTAGAATTTACACATTCATAAGGAGTTAAAGGAGAAAATGCATTCCACAATCTGTTATGCAAATTATTCCACATGTGGATGTAAACTGATATATGGCCACACTGTAGGATAAAGAACGGAAGGAGTGCTATTGGGGTTTGGAGGGCCGATTTTGCTGGAATTTGTTTCAGGCACCATTTTACATTGGCAGAGCCCCTGAAGTGTCTGAACAGTGGAAAGCCCCCCCCCCCCCAAAAAAAAAAAAAAAAAAAAAAAAGACTATTTTGGGTAGACCCCTCAAGGAATTTATCAAGGGCTATAGTGAGCTATTTGACCCTACAGGAGTTTCACAGAATGTTTAACCATTGGTATGTGAAAATGAAAAATTACTTTTTCCAAGAGGTCCCTCATGACAGCACCACAGGAGGTTGCCCTCTTGATCTCTGAGCGGGACAGGAAGTTAGAGAGGTTAAAGGTCCCCAACCCACCTCCCCCTCTCCAGTGTTCTTCCTGTCCCTCTCAGAGGCAGGACGTGGAGAGGATTCTCTTACCTTGGCAGGAAGGCAGATCGATGGTCCCATGTGTGCGGCAGCCGCTCCCCCTCTATGAGGTTCTAGTCCAGCCTGCCAGCGTTTCCTGCTCTGCTCCGCGCACTTCCGGTTGCCGTATGACGTCATCACGTGACCAGAAGTGTCGCGTCCGCCATCTTTGCGGTGGCATACTCCGGATAGGCAGGTTGGAGCGTGGAGGCTGCGGCGTTGGCCGGATCAGGCAGCACACCAGCGGTATCTCCTACTGCTCACCAGCCTGAAGACTTCAAATGGTGAGTAGGACACCACAGCAATGTGGCCTTCGTGATACTGTGTGTTACAACTGTTTAACTTTGTTCTAATGGAGCAGAGAAAGGAGGGAACCCAAAAACCTCGCCCTGAGGCTGACTTGGCCCTGGGGCATGTAAGTACTGCTATGCAAGGGGGCTTGGCACTGTTTATTGTATAGTGGTGTTCTTACCCTAGCTTTGTTGTGTTTTTTTAGGATAAAGAGATTCCACAGAAAGCCGACACTAAAAAAACGTAGGAAATGTGTTAATTGCGCCAAGCCCCTGCCTGATGCATATAAGAAGCAGATATGTCAGGACTGTCTGACTAAACTGATTAAAGATGAAACACCTGCCTTTATGTCTGAGTTAAGGACACTAATGAGGGACAAAGTAAAAAGCTCTGTTTCCTCCCTGCTCCAGTCGCAGGAATCTGTGTCTGAGAGAGAACCTCTTGTCAAAAGACCACGGCTGGGTTCTGATCTTCCCCTGAGCTCTCATACTAAGGGGTCCAATTCAGAGGAAGAGTGCTTCTATCTCTCTCTGAGGGGGAATTTGAAGAAGAGGAGAACTTATTCACTCCTCCAGTTTCCCAGGAAAACAGAAGATTCTGTTTCTCCTCCTGAGAATGTGGAAACTTTAATTCAAGCAGTAAGGGCCACAATGAATATACCTGATGAAGAACAACCTCGTTCTGTTCAGATGTATGAGATGTTTGGTGGCCTGGTGGCAAGAAAGTCGGTGATATTTCTGGTTAATGATTACTTTAAGCGCCTAATCTTGTCTGAATGGGAGGACGCAGAGAAACGGTTATTTATCCCTAGGGAATTTAAAAATCGTCTGCTCTTTAATCCCGAGGATTTCAGATTATGGGATGAGCTATCCAAAGTAGATATTCCGGTAGCTAAAGTAGCCAAGAAAACTACTATTCCCTTTGAAGACTCTTTACAGCTAAAGGACCCTATGTAGAGAAAGGCTTAAAAAAAGGCTGTCTGCTTAAAAAAATCATAGGAGTCCTCATCCGCCATTATTTCCACAAACATATCGGCTACCTCTGTAGCTAGATCCATGTTTCTCTGGCTGAGTCAACTAGAAGAGCATCTTAAGGGAACCTCTAGGGAAGAGATCTTGAGCTCCATCCCCCTCTTGAAACAGGCAACAGAGTTTGTGGCAGATGCCTCAGCTGAAGCAGTCCGTTTCGCTGCCAGAAATGTAGCACTGTCATACTCCACCAGAAGGGCCATATGGTTGAAAATGTGGTCAGGAGACACCGCTTCAAAGAACAAGCTTTGTAATATCCCCTTTATGGGGGTTTTCTGTTTGGTCCTGTTCTGGATAACATCCTTGAAAAGGCAGGTGATAGGAAAAAGAATTTTCCTAAGGAAAGAGTTAAAAGGCAGTCCTTTTGGAGGAACCGCCAGTTTCCCCTCTACCACCTCCACTTCCTATAGAGGAAAGGGGAACACTGGTCTCTGGAGCTATCCAAAAGGAGGTAAGGGCCAAGGGTTTTTACTTAACCCCCAACAACCCCGGCTCTTCAGGGAGACAATGACGCCAGCTCAGTAGGAGGAAGATTGGTGACCTTTTCCAGCCAGTGGTCCCATATTACTTTGAACCCATGGGTATTAAATACCCTAGCAGAAGGGTACAGGATAGAATTTGCAGCGCTTCCTCCAGAAAAATTTGTGTTCACCTGCTTCCCATCCCAGAATTTACAGCAAGCACTCCTTCTGGACATAAGAAAACTTTTTGCGCCTAGATGTGATTTTCCCCGTCCCAAAGGAAGAATATGTCTGTGGCCATTATTCAAGGCTCTTCTTAATAAAAACAAAAGGTTCCTTCCGAACTATTATCAATTTAAAACACCTCAACAAGTCCGTAAAATGAGTCAAAATGGAGTCTATAAGATCTACGATTCCCCTAATACGTCTAGATGCGATTATGTGCACCATAGATCTCAAGGACGCATATCATGTGCCGATTCATCCATCTTACCAGAAGTTCCTAAGGTTTGCAGTTCAGATAGAAGGAAGGACCCTTCACTATCAGTTCTGCTGCCTACCCTTTGGGATATCATCTGCTCCAAGGGTATTTACAAAAATAGTGGTGGAAATTATGGCCTTCCTAAGATCTCAAAATATTCTGATCGTTCCCTATCTCGACGACTTTCTCCTGATTTCCAACTGCAGGGAGGAGCTGATCGATCAGAGGGATTTAGTTCTATCTCTACTCCAGTCTCTGGGATGGATCATAAATTGGAAAAAATCGCACCTGTTATATTCAGCTCAAGTTAACCTTTTTAGGCTTACTGTTAGATGCTACTATTCAGACATCCTTTCTCCCCAAAGAAAAATAGGACCACATTCTCCAGAAAATTCAGAATTTTTCCAGGAAGGAGAGCTGTTCCATAAGGGATGGGATGAGAGTCTTGGGTCTCATGACTTCTTGCATTCAAACGGTTCCTTGGACCCAATTTCATTCAAGACCCTTACAAAATCTTCTGCTCTAAAATTGGGATCGAGATCAGAATTCTCTAGACAGCAGGATTCAGATTCCCCAACAAGTAAAATCTTCCCTTCTATGGTGGCTCGATTCAGCAAACCTGGGCAAAGGAGTGCTGTGGTACCTAGGTCCTCAGACTATCGTAGTCACAGACGCCAGTGGAATAGGCTGTAAAAGGTTCTTATCTTCAAGGTCTTTGGCCTGTTCACATTCAGAGCCACTCCTTGAATTACAGGGAGTTGAGGGCGGTTTGGGAGACTCTGAAAAAATCAGGCGATCTACACGGTTCACACCTGAAGGTGATGTCAGACAATGTCACGGTGGTCTCCTTTCTTCAACACCAAGGAGGAACCAGGCATGCACACCTTCAGGCATTAGCCACAGAAATCTTCTCTTGGGTAGAGTTGAATGTTCCCTCCCTTACGGCAGTGCACATAAAGGGCTCAGAGAACCTGTCTGCAGACTTCCTCAGCCGCAAGAGGTTAGATCCAGGGGCTTGGTCCCTAAATCGGGACGTTTTCTCCCAACTAACACTCAAGTGGAGGATCCCTGAGGTAGACCTCTTTGCTTCTTCAGAGAAAACCAAAGTAAAGTGTTTCTTTCTTTTCCATCAAAAAAGAGGGACAAGAAGCAGCAATTGATGCTCTGTCTCAGGATTGGGACATGGAGCTGGCATATGAATTCCCTTGGTTCTAAACAAATTAAGGGAAAAGACAAAATTGATCCTGGTGGTCCTGTCTTGGCCCAAGAGAAGTTGGTTTCCCATCCTAAAACAACTGGCCCTGGAGGACCCAGTTCCTCTTCCCTTGAGACTGGACCTGTTATCTCAGGGGTCGCTACTCCATCAAGATCTAGAGACTTTGAAACTTTTGGACTGGATCCTGAAAGGGCCATCCTGAGGAGGAGAGGATTATCAGACAAAGTTCTTTCCACTCTTAAACAAAGTCATAAAGATGTAACTTCGGCCATCTATAAAAAGATCTGGAAAAAGTTCTCCTGGCAGCTTCGGAATATCCCGGATCCATTCCATCCAAATATAGCAAATATCCTTGCTTTCTTGCAGGCAGGATTTAATGAGGGCCTATCTCCCAGTACCCTAAAAGTACAAATCTCTGCATTAAGTCACTTCTATGATGCTAGTCTAGCTGAACATAGATGGGTCAAAAGATTGTTTCAAGCGATTTCTAGACTGAGGCCTTCTATTAAGAGATCTATAGCATCCTGAGACCTAAACCTAGTCCTTTAGAGCTTTAGTTTCTCCCCCTTTTGAACCTATAAATTGTCTAGACCAGGGGTAGGCAACCTTTTTTGTTCGGCGTGCCGATTTTAATAAAAAAATCAAAGATGAGGTACTCGGAGTGCCGGTCAATAATTGTAAGTCTGACGACCCCTAAACTAAAGTCATATACCACAAACCATAACACAGAAGTGCTGCCACCAGATGCTTTAGGACACATGCGTTTACTGCTATTTCCTGGGATGCATCTGTATTTTCTGATTAGAAGCAATGAAAGACAATGTGCAGCCCCCAATTAGTGGTAAATGTAAGTGTCCAGGAGCACCGTATGGCAGCAGTCTTATGGTGAAAACACACTATGTATCTGGATGCAGCTATATTTGGAACTTTTTCATTCAATGTAAAACTGGTGCATTTTTGCACAAAAAAAAAACAAAGCCTGAGTTTTCGGTGCAAAAACACATCCTTAATATAGAAAACACACCGTTATTCAGAATAATGTCCCATAGTGGTCCCTGCACACGGTATATATCCCATAGTGGCCCCTGCACACGGCATATGTCCCATAGCTGCCTCTGCACACGGCATTTGTCCCATAGCTGCCACTGCACACAGTATTTGTCCCATAGCGGCCTCTGCACACAGGCATTTGTCCCTTAGCGGTCCCTGCACACGGTATTATGTCCCATAGCGGCCCCTGCACACAGTATTTGTCCCATAGCTGCCTCTGCACCCAGTATTTGTCCCATAGTGGTCCCTGCACACGGTATTATGTCCCATAGCGGCCCCTACACACGGTATATGTCCCATAGCGGCCCCTGCACACGGTATTATGCTCCATAGTGGCCCCTGCACACGGTATATGTCTCATAGTGGCCCCTGCACACTGTATATGTCCCATAGTGGTCCCTGCACACGGTACTATGCTCTATAGTGGCCCCTGCACATTCACTAGCTATTATTATACTGTGGGGTCTCTTCAGACCACAGAGTATAATAAGTGGAGGGCAAAGAGAGGTGACAAACATAAAAAACAATGTTAACTCACCATTCCATGCTCCGCAGCCGCTCTGTATCTTCGGGCGCTTCTGCCTGTAGTCAGAGACCGCTCATTGAGTCTCAGGGGTCACGTCGCGTCATTATGCGTAATGACGTCAGGCGCGACCCCTGAGGCCCTGTCAGCTGACTTCAAGCAGAAGCGCCTGAAGAGTACAGAGCGGCTGCGGAGAGTGGAATGGTGAGTAACATTGTTTTTTTATGTTTGATCATCTCCCCGGGGGCGCCGCTTATTATACTCGGGAGTCTGAAGAGACCCCACAGTATAATAATAGCAGTTTCGTTTCGGACGTGTTTGGTACGATCGAAACTGCTGGGTGAGGAGTCCGCTGCCGGGCCAGGGAAATAAGCCACGCGTGCCATAGGTTGCCGACCCCTGGTCTAGACCTTAAAACTCTGTTAAAAACAGCTTTTTTGGTAGCAATTATATCTGCTAGGAGAATTGGGGGAAATTCACTCCTTGTCTATACGGCAGCCATATTTAAGAATTCTGGAGGACAGGGTTATATTTAGAATAGACCCATCCTTTATCCCGAAAGTAGCTTCTACCTACCACAGAAATCAGGAGATTGTGCTTCCCTCTTTCTGCTCCCAAAAACCCGCAGGAGGAAGCGCTCCATTGCCTAGATTTAAGGGTAAGGCATCTAAAAGCACCCTGTCAAGATGGATAAGGACTTTAATACAACAAGCCTATATTGCACAAGATCTCCCTCCACCAGAGGGAATCAAAGCACACTCCACTAAGGTAGTAGCCTCTTCCTGGGCAGAGAGAGGGGAAGCTTCCGTTGAGCAGATTTGTAAGGCTGCTACATGGTCTAGTTTCCATACTTCTTATAGACATGACATTCTTTCCAGTCAGGATACTGACTTTGGACGCAAACTTCTACTAGCAGTAGTTCCCCCCCCCCCCAACTGGAGTAATTTGGTACTGCTCCTGTGGTGCTGTCATGAGGGACATCCTGGAAAATAGGAATTAGACCTACCGTTTGCGTTACTTCTGGTTAGCAGATATGTTTATGGGGTGTATGTAATGTAACATACCAAAATATATAATTTAGTGGGTATCCATACATTTATGATTTAATTATATATGTCTCAGTATATTTCTGTTGAAACTCTGGTGTGGTAATTTGGAAGAGACACTGGAGAGGGGAGGTGGGTTGGGGACCTTTAACCTCTCTAACTTCCTGTCCCATTCAGAGGTCAAGAGGGCAACCTCCTGTGGTGCTGTCATGAAGGACTCCTGGAAACCCAATTACTGGTTGGTCTAATTTCTATTTTTTGCTAATAAAATGTCACTTTAGCCCCCAATTTCACAAAAAAAAACTCATAAGGGATTAAAGGAGAAAGAAATTTCTCCCAAATAAAGAAATGCCCCACATGTGGGTGTAAATTGATGTATGGTCTCACAGTGGGACTGAGAAGGGACAGAAAAATATTTGGAGGGCAGATTTTGCTGTAATAGTTTTCAGGTACAATGTCGCATGTGCTAAGCACCTGACGTGTCAAAACAATGGGAACCCTCAACAAATGACCTCAGTTTGAAATTGCACCCCTTTAAAAAAAATGTATCAAGGGGTATAGCAAGCATTTGGATCCCACAGGTATGACATTAATTTATTTTCCAGAAATTACTGCATAACAGAGGATGAAAGGTAAGTCTGTGCAGAGTACATCATGGTATAAGGAGGTGATATACCAGGGCAACTAAATTTAAAAAATTAATAATCCATGGATGTGTGGTACAGTCTGAAGCAATCCTTCATGCACATGCCAGGTTTTTCGGGGCAGGTGTCTCACTGATAAATGGTCTCTTTCCTTATTCCTCTTTTGGAACACACTCTGCACTTTTTTTTTTTTTTTTTTGCGCTTTCCTTTCTTTGCAGTTTGTGGGACTTCACTGGGAAAATGTTGCCCTGGTATAATGCGGGCACCTTCAGTTCCAAAGGTACTGAGGCCGGGCACTTCTTGGTCCACAAATATCAGGGTCTTGATAACTGCCTCCTGAAACTCAAGGAAAGTTCCTGTCCAGCCTGCACATCGTGATAGCACGTAAGCATTGTACATTGCCATCTGCACAACCTACTTTTTTGCATGGCACTGTATGGCTTCAGAACTTGATCAGATAGATCAACCCCTACCATGTACCTGCTATAAGCCAGGATGCAGTCTGGCTTGGGGGCAGTGGTACTGGTGCCACACAGAGGGACAGGGGTGCTGCCACTACCATGAATTGTGGTCAGTACAAGGACATCCCTCTTGTCATTATACTTGACCAGCAGCATATTTTCATTACAGACGGCCCTACTATCACCCCTTCTGAGGCGCTTCACAATATTGTGCCCTAGGGAGGTCTCTCTGATTTCTGTGCACTGTCCCACAAGCTACAAATTAAAGGGGTTGGCCACTTTCAGCCCAATATTGAGAGAAAGATGTTATTGTTTCTATAATAAAAAGTTATACAATTTTCCAATATACATTCTGCATCAATTCCTCATGGTTTTTTTAGATCTCTGCTTGCTGTCATTCACTCTACTTACACTCAGTGGATAAAAATCATTCCACAGTCATGTGATATGGTCATGTGATGGACACAGAGGTTCACAGCTCATTACCAGATAGATTTAAGGACCCAGAGTAACTTTGTTCAATAATGCTTTTTCATATTTTTCCTCCGTCTTCCAAAATTCATAACTTTTTTTTTTTTTTTCTTTTTTTTTTTCTGTCGCCCTAGCTATGTGAGAGCTTTCATAACTTTTTGCTTTTTGTTTTTTACAGCGTTCACACAACGTTCTCTCTGCATTCATTTATAATAATGACATGGCAGCTTTGCCCAACGAGTCATTATAGTGATATTCTGACTCCTATAACTTTTTTACTGTACTATTGACGGAACTGTCAGGGCTCTTTATTTGTGTGGCAAGTTGTACTTTTTATTGGTACCAATGTTTTGTATGTATAACATTCCAATCCCTTTTTATTGTTTTTTTTGGGAAAGCAAAGTGACCAAAATTATGTTAATTTGCACATTGTGGTTAGAGATGAGCGAATCGATTCTGCAGAAGTGGAATTCGATCCGAATTTCAGGAAATCTTTGATTCTCCACGGTTCCGGATTTCCTGATGCTTCGTGGTAACGAATATTTAGTATGGACCTTTGTGATATCAGACGGTCACAAGATATTCTCTAGTGATGTGATTGTGTAGGCGTGTCTTTGCTTGTTAGCCGATCCTTTCACATGAATAAAAGTTGTCCGTGCTGAAGAGAGAAACATGACCCCGGCATCCAAGGGTTTCTGGCATTTTGCCGCCCACCCTGGCTCTTTGCAGCCCGGAAATATCTGTTTATTCGCTGCAAAGTCATTTGGATCGGAGCAAATTTTTTTGTAACTTCGAATTGAACTGCCGAATCGAACTTTTGAGAAATTCACTCATCTCTAATTGTGGTATATATACAGGATAATTAATGCTATTTTTTGGATAGTGGGGACTTATACGCACATGGGGATACCTAACATGTATGTATGTTTTGTTTTGTTTTTTGTTTACATTATATATTTTTTAAATATAAAGATGGTTTTTTTTATTACTTTGTGTGTTTTTTTTACTATGTACGTGTTTTTATTTTTTTTTCACCTTTTACATGTCCCACAAGGGGACTTAAAGCTCGGCTCTCAGATCCCCTGTACAATGTACTACAATACATAGTATTGCAGAACATCACACAGTAGTTCCTATTGGAACTATGCATAGGCAGTCAGCGATGAGCGTTAAGTATATGCTCAGCTCGAAGTAATAGTATGCACTAAAGACACTTATTGTTGCCCTGATTCACTCTCGCCTTGACTACTGTATCTCCTTACTAATCAGTCTTCCCTTTACTAAACTCTTCCCTCTACAACCTATTCTGAATGCGGCGGCCTGGCTCATCTATCAGTCTAGACACTACAGCAATGTGTCTGGTCTGTGACGGTCCCTACATTGGCTGCCTATTCAATACAGAATACATTATAACCTTATCACCCTCATCCACAAGGCTCTCCATAATGCTGCACCTCCCTAAATTTCCTCTCTCATCTCTATTCCCCAACCAGTTTTCTTCGTTCACTCAATGACCTAAGACTAACATCCTCTGTTATCAGAACCTCCCAAACACGTATACAAGACTTCTCCCGCGTTGCACCTCTTCTCTGATATTCTCTATCCCCGACTATCTGATTAACCCCCAATTTCTACAGCTTCAAGCGCAAACTAAAGACCTATCACAGCTCCTAATGTAAAGCCTTCCGTAGTTAGATTACCTAAAACGTGCCCTCTATTCACGCTCCCACATTACCTCACAGGATATGATGCTGTATCAGACTAACTTTATACACACGTGGACAAAATTGTTGGTACCCCTCGTTTAATGAAAGAAAAACCCACAATGGTAACAGAAATAACTTGAATCTGACAAATTTAATTTGCCAAACTACATGTTGACAAGCCACAAAGCTTCTGGGAGAATGTCCTATGGACAGAGAGAAATGTGCTGCCCAGTGTCAGAAAGCTTGGTCTCAGTCGCAGGTCATGGGTCTTGCAACAGGATAATGACCCAAAACACACACCGCTAAAAACACCCAAGAATGGCTAAGAGGAAAACATTAGACTATTCTGAAGTGCCCTGACCTAAATCCTATCGAGCATCTTTGGAAGGAACTGAAACATGCCATCTGGAAAAGGCACCCTTCAAACCCGAGACTACTGGAGCAGTTTGCTCATGAGGAGTGGGCCAAAATACCTGTTGAGAGGTGCAGAAGTCTCATTGACAGTTACAGGAATCATTTGATTGCAGTGATTGCCTCAAAAGGTTGTGCAACAAAATATTAAGTTAAGGGAACCATCATTTCTGTCCAGGCCTGTTTCAGGAGTTTTCTTTTTTTTTAAATCCTGTTTGAGCATGGTTGAAAAGAAATGTCATACTTTCATTTGTTCATTTTCATAGAATTTTTATATATTATTTTTGTCAGATTCAAGTTATTTCTGTGACCATTGTGCATTTACTTTCATTAAACGAGGAGTACCAACAATTTTGTTCACATGTGTATGTCCAGGCACCATCTGCATGTTAACCCCTTAGTGACCCAGGGCGTAATAGTACGTCCTGAGTCGCATGACAATGTATGGAGAGAGCTCAGGAGCTGAGCTCTCTCCATACAGGGTGGATGCCGGCTGTATAATACAGCCAGGAGCTGCTGCTAACAGCCTGCCTGCCTGCACCGATCGCGGCTGTTAACTCTTTAGATGTCGCAGTCAAACGGTACTGCGATGCCAAAATTGCGCAGGCTCCACGGGCGCCACCATTTTTCACCAATCGCCGCCCTCCAGAATGTCATTGGAGGGCGGCGATCGGTTGCCATGACAGCCGAGAGCTTATTCAAGGTTCCCAGGCTTGTCATTGCATTAGCTCTATTGTACGCTGCCAGAGGTGAAGGCATTTTGCTATTCACTGCGATACAGTAGTATCGCAGTGAATAGTATGAGCGATCAGACCCCCTAGGTTTCAAGGTCCCTATCGGGTCTGATCATACAAGTAAAAGTAGAAATTTTTTTTTTAAAAAAACACAAGTTCAAATCACACCCCTTTCCCTAGAAACAGATATAAAAGTAAATAAACAAAAGTAAACAAACACATTAGGTATCCCCGCGCTCTAAAATATTAAAATATTTATCCCATACGGTGAACAGCGTAGCGGCAAAAAAAAAATCAAAATGGCCAAATAGCATTTTTTTCAACACTTTGCTTCCTATAAAAAGTGATCAAACCATCAGATCTTTCCCCAAATGGTATCAATAAAAACGTCATGCTGTCCTGCATAAAAAGACGCCTTACCGAGCTTCAATACGTGTAAATATGAAAAAGTTACAGGTGTCACAATATGGTGACACAAATTTTTTTTTCTGTTTTGCAAAGTTTTTAATTTTTTAAAAGGTATCAAAACATTACAAATACTATATAAATTTGGTATCGCTGTGTTCGAACTGACCTGCAGAGTACAGGTAATGTCATTTTTACCAAACAGTGAATGCTGTAAAAATTAAACCCATATGAAATTGACGCAAATGCAGTTTTTCTCCAATTCCACCTCATTCTGAATTTTTTTTCCAGCTTCCCAGTACATTGCACAGCATATTGAATGCTTCCATTACAAAGTACGATTTGTTTCGCAAACAATAAGCCATCATGTGAACTGAGAAATGAAAAAGTTATGGCTCTTGAAATGTGGGGAGGGAAAAACGAAAATGCCAAAACAAAAAATGGCTGGGTCTTTAAGGGGTTAAAGGACCCGACTGGTGACGGCTCATACAGCTTTATATATGTGTAATGACAGTAACCTCTTACAAAATTGTCTGACCGTTGTATAAGCAATGCTACCTCCGATACCGCACCTGCTACCTCTTGTGTCACCCCTTCTACTTCATAGATTGTAAGCTCTTGCGAGCAGGGCCTTCAGTCCCATTGTGTGAAATGACTATTTCTTTGTAATGTATCTATTGTCTGTACTTGAAACCTACAAATTGTGCAGTGCTGCAGAATATATGTCTATATACATAAAATTTATTTTTATTTTATTATTGTGACTGTAACAAGCTGTGCACCTTCGTGTTCATCACATGACCATGGACTGATTTTTATTCACTGGAAGTAAGCAGAGTGAATGACAGCGAGGAATTGATATAGAAAGTATATTGGAAAATTGTACAACTCTTTTTTTTATATACAAACAATAACATTTGTCTCTCAAAGTTGGTCTGAAAATGGCCAACCCTTTTAATGATACAAGTAAATGATATATGTTTACTGTTGTCATTCTGCAGGATTTTATACGTGTTCCTGGAACAAGCAACTTTGTAGAATTCCCTCAGAGTAAAGAAGTCAAAAAAGGACTTATCTGGCAGGTATAGTTCTGACTCTGCCTCGCGTGACCTGCTTCTGAGTTGCTGGAACTCAGACTCTTAACCATCACAGCACCCCACTGAGCCACCAGTGTAGAAGTGAGGGGGCAATAGAAACAAAAGGTTGAGTGCTTCTTCAAACTGTTGATCTGTTCTATTTTTGGCTGAAAGGTAGGGCTTAACGTGGGGTTAATAGACAGTGTCCTTAAGGGATTAAAACTGCGTCATGTATATGTGTAGACTAGAGGAGTAAGCGCATTAAAGATGCACGCCAGTAAAAAAAAAAAAAAAAAAAATTATTACACAAAGCATGTCTATAAGAGTGTTGGTCTGACTCCAATATATCTTGAGAGGTAGCTTGACCTCTTGTTCATACAAGAAACAAAGGGTGGTGTTTGTTTTGACGCATGGCTGTTTTGTGCAAGAGAATGCGCCCCTTGGTCCTTTTTCTCTGGGATGCGCCAAGGTACATATGTACTATAACTTGCATTAGAAAACTGATGGGAGCTATAGCTCAAATCTATGTCATCCCTGGCTGGTGTAGATTTCAATTCTGGTGAATGGTAGAAACATAACTCGTCGTGTTTGGAGGAGAGTGAATGCTGAGTTGCATCCAAAGAACACCATACCTACTGTGAAGCACGGGGGTGGCAACATCATGCTTTGGGGCTGTTTCTCTGCAAAGGGACCAGGACGACTGATCCGTGTACATGAAAGAATGAATGGGGCCATGTATCGTGAGATTTTGAGTGCAAACCTCCTTCCATCAGCAAGGGCATTGAAGATGAAACATGGCTGGGTCTTTCAGCATGACATTGATCCCAAGCACACCGCCAGGACAACGAAGGAGTGGCTTTGTAAGAAGCATTTCAAGGTCCTGGAGTGGCCTAGCCAGTCTCCAGATCTCAACCCCATAGAAAACCTTTGGAGTTGAAAGTCCGTGATGCCCAGCAACAGCCCCAAAACATCACTGCTCTGGAGGAGATCTGCAAGGAGGAATGTGCCAAGATACCAGCAACAGTGTGTGCCAACCTTGTGAAGACTTACAGAAAACATTTGACCTCTGTCATTGCCAACAAAGGATATATAACAAAGTATTGAGATTAACTTTTGTTATTGACCAAATACTTATTTTCCACCACAATTTGCAAATAAATTCTTTAAAAATCAGACAATGTGCTTTTCTGGATTTGTTTTCTCATTTTGTCTCTCATAGTTGAGGTCTACCTATGATGACAATTACAGGCCTATCTCATCTTTTTAACTGGGAGAACTTGCACAATTGGTGGCTGACTAAATACTTTTTTTCCCCACTGTATGCTTCCTAGTGGCCCTTAGGCAAGTAATTATGTGCTCCTGTGGCTCTCAAACAAGTAATAGTGCCCACCTAGTGACATAAAGCCTTCCTACTGCACCATTCAATTCGACTACATTGGCATCCTAAGGATGCTAATGTAGTTAAAAGGGGACATGCAGTCATTTCCCCTCTGCATTGTCGTGGCATCCCTGGTTGGGAATCACTGAAGTAGGTATTTGTAGTAATGCTGTTGGTACTAGCAGAGTGCTGTTGCAACTTTTTTGTTCCCTTCACCCATGATAGCATCCAGAGAGAGGATTCGCCTCCAGGGACAGGAAACCTCTCAGTTGTTTTCAGGATGGAGACCTATGGGCACTGCTGTGGGGCAGGCTTACCTGGCGGCATTTGAAGAGGATGGTCCAGTCTGGTGTCGGTGCAGCAACCCCCTGTGTCAGCATTCCCCTGTGTTCTGGGCATGGGGGATGCTGACACAGACGGAATAGTGTTCCCCCTGCATTGAGTCCGCAGAAGTTCCGAGCCAGCAGCAGGTGTCTCTTTAAACCGGAAGTAGCTGGAGTTCAGTTCCAGCAGAAGGCGGCTTGACCTAGCACACTGTGGCCAGGATCTGCCATATAAATGCGGGTTGAGGGACACTACTGAGCAGGCTCCTAGCTGGCCCTCCACACATTCAGAAGCCTTTGCAGTAGAATGGAGGAAGGACAGCAGCAGCCACAACCACTGCTGGCAAAAGGAAGACCCTAAGATGGAGGGCAAGATGAAGGTCCACCTACCTCGGTATTCCAGGGCTTATGTATGTGGCTGCATGCAAATCCTTTATTGTAAGAATTTTAATTAATTAGTTCCCATCTATCTTTTATTAGGGTAGACCTAGAAAAGCCTTGGCAAAGACTAGGAACAAGTGTGCCCTATGCAGATCTAGAGTGTCGTCTTCTTATAACAAAAGACTTTGTCCAGCATTCGTTGATAAGGCGTTTGGAGAGGAATCTCCGTCACTTTTACAAGGTATCAGATCCATGATACAAGATGAAGTTAGGAGTTTATTATACAGCAGAGACCTGGCACTAATGCATTAAGACCCCTGGAGCCTCGGTCAAAGCAGATAGAGGGAGGCACCATTTTCCAGAATAAGATTCAGAGCCAGCGATCTGTTGCCATGACAGCCAGAAGCCTATTGAAGGCTTGTCTGGCATTTGCTTCTATTGCAGGCTGTTCTGTGCCTGTGAGAGAAGTGCCAATATTTTGCAATGTGTTGCATGAGTAATCAGACCCCCTGGGGTTCAAGACCCCGAGGGGGTCTAATAATTACAGTATTTAA
This sequence comes from Leptodactylus fallax, assembly GCA_947044405.1. Lineage (NCBI taxonomy): Eukaryota > Metazoa > Chordata > Amphibia > Anura > Leptodactylidae > Leptodactylus > Leptodactylus fallax. The sequence continues at coordinate 845,948 of CAMRHE010000352.1, forward strand.
AAAAAAAAAATATATAAAAAATTAAAATGTTAAGAATGTAACCCCTCCCCCCCTTTCCCTAGAATACATATAACAGTAAAAAAAATTACTGTAAAACCTATACACATTAGGTATCCCTGTGTCGGAAAATGCCCGTCATACAAACTTGACCACCGTAGAGGGAAAAAAGTTCAAAAGTGCTAAGCCCCCGTTTTTTCTCTATTTTGTCTCTGATAATTTGAAAAAAAAAGTGATCAAAGCAATAGACATTCCCCAAAATGGTATAGCTACATCTGGCCCCGCAAAAAAAAAATGCCCTATGTATCCTCGTACACGAAGATATAAAAAAAAAAAGTTATGGGTGTCAGAATATGGTGACTTTAAGAAAATGTTTATTTTTTTTGCAAACATTTGTATTTTTGTTAAGGGGTTAACATGTAAATAAAACTATATAAATTTGGTATCCCCGGAATCGAACCGAAACATAAAATACAGGTGACATGTAAGTTTGGCTGCGGAGTGAATGCCTGTAAGAAATTTGTACAAATGTAGTTTTTCTCCAAATCCATCCCATTCTGAATCTTTTTTTCAGCTTTCCAGTACATTGTACAGAATAAAAGGAACCATTATGAAGAACGATTTGTACTGCAAACATTAAGTCCTCATATAGCTCTGTGAACGGAACAATAAAAGAGTTATGGGGTCAAAATCAAAATATGCCACCAAGGGTTAAGGACCCACTCGACAAGAAAGCAGAAAGCTTCCTAAGACGCACTTGGGAGTCAGTGGGAGCTTTTCTCAAATCCAATATAGCACCTACTTGCACTGCAAGATCCCTTATGATTTGGCTAGGGGAACTAGAGAATCAGTTAAGGGATAAGTAAATTCTTGGAGCCCTTCCTACTATTCAGAAAGCAGCGGACTTTTTGGCAGATCAGGCCCCGGGTAGGGGGGAGGCTGAAGGATTTCCTTCCTGCATGGAAGAAAATATTGGCAAGTCTCTGGTTTCTGGATGATACTATATGAGTAGGTCTGAAGTTGGAGTTCTCTTCCCCTCCACCTTCAAGGTTTCAGACCATGAGAACTCAGGCTTCCCTGTCCTCTCAATCAGCTCTGGAAATGCAGGTGTTGATTCCAGTTCCCTAAGGAGAGGCAAAGGTTAGACTCCCACCTGTTCCTATTAAGAAAACCTGATGGCTCATTCAGAAATATAATAAATTTTAAAAAATCAAAATCCGTATCTGTAATACACAAGGTTCCGGATGGAGGTGGTACAGTAAATCTGTTAACCCTCGACTGCTGGCAGTTATAGAGCTAAAAGACGTTTACTATCTTGTCTTAATTTTTGCAGGACATCAAAAATTCTTATAGATAGCAGTGGAAATCAGAGGGGTGGTTCATCACTATCAATATCAGGCGCTACCCTTCAGTATTTAATAATAATAATAGTCCTTTAATAGTCCCACAGTGGGGAAATTCAGTGTGTTACAGCAGCAAAGATAAGATAAGCAGATACAAATACAACATGTACAGGAATTTCCATGACTTCAAGGATTTTTACCAAAAATTGTGGCAGAAATGGGGGGCTCACATAAGAGAAAAGGATATTTCCTTTCTATTTATCATTGTGGCAAGATCCAGGACCGCCTGTTCGGAGATTGTAAAGATAGCACTGAACATTCTAGAAAATTTAGGATGGCTAGTGAATCTAGAAAAAAATCAAACCTAATTCTCTCCCAACTGAAAAAGTTTATAGGTATCATTCTAGATTCCATGGCTCAGAAATGCTTTCTCCCATCAGAAAAAATAGAGGTGATTCAGTCCCTAGTGAAAGCCCTCATCCAGTCTCAAAAAATTACCATAAGAAAAGCCATATCCATTCTGGGGTCTCTCACTGTATTCCAGCAGTCTCTTGGGCTCTGAGCCACTCCAGGGACCTTCAGTGGGAAATCCTGGCTGCCTGGCGTCAGGAGGAGAAAATCCTGGACAGACTTATGTGGGTCTCTCAGCCCACAAGGACGGCCCTAGCCTGCTGGATAGTCAGGGATCACCTAGAAGTAGGGGTTCCATGAAAGATCTCAGATCCCCTAGTTATTACTATGGATGCCAGCCCTTGGGGGTGGGGGCCCACATGAGAGATCAGGTGTTTAAGGGCCCTTGGTCAAGGAATCTTACTCAGGCGCCTCCAACCAGGGGGAACTAATGGCGGTAGTGAAAGCCCTGGAGATTGCAGGTCAGAGTATCCTGATTTGCCATGTCAGGATTATGTTTGACAATATGACCACAGTTTCATACATAAACGGGGGGGGGGGGTTCAAGGTCCCTTCTCCTTATGCAAAGCATGACTCAGATTCTTCAGCTGTTAGAACCAGTGGTCCTCTCCCTGTCTGCCCTGCATATCAAAGGGTCAGACAATTTCAGGGCAGATTTTTTTGAGCCGTCACATCTTATGGCAGAGCAAATCGTCCATCTTTTTAGATATCACCGGGGCCTGGGGATCCCATAGATGACTCTATTTTCCAGTCAGTCAAGCAGGAAGGCACCAAAATTATTTTCCCTAAACCCAGGGGAATCCCCATTTGGGGTGGATGCTTTGTCCCAAAGGTGTTAAAAATTAGGGGGGCACTGCTTAAAAATGTAACAAATACAAGCACATGGTTGCAAAATTGCAATGTAAGAAAAGTAAACCTGAAAAATAACTGGCATAGTGCATAACAGCAAAAGCAGGCATGAAAAATGCAAAAGAAACAGACATAATGCGAAGCAATGTACCCCTACACTTACCCACCAGATGCACAAATACCCCGTCGCGCGTATCACTTACAGGCTTCGTCTGGGGGTGTACAATAAAGTATAATGGAGCAGTTTATAAAGTATAGAAGGCCAATCACAAGACTACAGAACCAACGCATGACATACACACCTGTGTAAACTGAAGTGTCAGTGCTAAATACAAACACACATTGTAAAATGGCAGCCTCCATGAAAAAGACCAACTGAGCATGCACGAAAATATGCAAATATCGCGAGATATTGCTAATAAGACTCAGATAGGCATACCTGAGCTATCAATCACTATAGGAAACCCAAAATGACACTGGGCATGCTCAAATGCCTAAAATACAGCAAGACTGCGTATAAATGACACAAAAAGTGTGTGTGTTGACACTATGCAACTATAGGAACTGTATGATGTCAAAATTATAAAAATATGCAGCAAGCATGAAGTGTAACGCCAAATAAATAGACAAATGTCTGTGTGCTTGTATTTGTTAAATTGTTAAGCAGTGTCCCCCTCATTTTACCACCTGATCAAATTTACTTGTGGTAGTTTCTTTAGTCATGTGACCTCTTTCCCCATTTTTTTATTTTTGTAATTAATAAACACGAGATTTTTATATTATCTTTTGGTGGACGTGTTTTCTATTTTTACTGACATATAGGAGTTACAAGCGTTATTCGTTAATCCACCCTTTACTATCATTGCAGATGACCAAGTAATTAAACCAGACCCAGCTTTTGTGCCAAAAGTAGCGTCAAAATGTCATACATCTCATGATATAGTTCTTCCCTCCCTATGTGCTAACTCTTGTAATGCTAAAGAACAAGAATACCATTGTTTGGACGTAAGTCATTGCCTAGTCCAATACTCTACTTCCACCTGGTGGAAATCTACTTCCCTCTTTGTTCTCTTTTCAGGTCTCAAGAAAGGGAAAGTGGCCTCTAAAAGTAGTTTGGCTAGGTGGATGAGACTAGCAATCTCCCTGGCTTAATGTTCTTCTGGCCTTCCCACCCAGTATGGCTCAAGGCTCATTCAACTACTGCGGTGGCTACATCCTGGGCTGAAAGGGCTGAGGTTTCTATAGAGTCTATCTGTAAAACTGGGTCTTCACATTCTACCTTTTTTTGCCACTATAGGTTGGACATCTATCTTTTGGTAGAAAATTTTTGAAAGCGGTGGTCCCCCCCCCTAATTCTCCTTTTTTAGGCTAAAGCCCGACATTGCGGAAACATTGCTTTTTTTTTCTTGCAGATTTTGTTGCGTTTTTTTGACCCAAAGCCAGAAGTGGACTAAGCAAAAGGTAGAAGTTTAAGTACGTGCTATATATTTTCTATTCCTTTTGAAGTCATTCTTGGCTTCAAATCTGCAACAAAAAAAGCTGTTTCTGCAATGTGGGGCTTTAACTTTACACTCTCTCTCTGGATGCTGTCGTGGGTTAAGGGGGAAAAAAGGTAATTACTTACCAGTAATTTGATTTTCCCGAACCCAAGACAGCACCATCCTTTGTCCCTCCCTTTTTTCTGGTGATGGTTTTTTAATTAGCAAAGGGTGTAGCAAGTAGAAAAAAAATAAAATAATTATATATATATATATATATATATATATATATATATATATACACAAAAAATACATTTTTGATCTAAATGTCTTGTGCTGCAAGTTAACAGGAGTCCCTCTATCTTCTACAAAACAGCTGGGGTAGGGAGGCTCCACCTTTTCGTACCAGTTTCCTGTCCCTGGGGTGGGTCCTCTCTCTGGGTGCCACCATGGGTTCTGGAAAATCAAATTACCAGTACGTAATCATAATTTTTTTGCAAAATGTACTATTAACATGAATAACAATCTCAGAATCGCCCAAAACATTCCAAAGTTATAACCACAAAGTGACACATGTCAGATATGATAAAATATGGCCGTGTCCTAACCCATTCCCAACATCCACCGTACCATTACATCACTATTACATAGCATTAGTGATCCAACCCCCTGGGGTTCAAGGCTGCTAAGTGCCTAAGATTCTGAGAAAAAGGTGAACCTAGCCTTAATTTGGTATATCTGGAATTGTACCGACCTATAGCATACAGGTGACATGGCATTTTAGTTGCAAAGTGAATGTCGTAAAAATAAAGCCAGTAAGAAAGTAGCACAAACGCAGTTTTCCTCCAATTCCACCCTATTCTGAATCTTTTTCCGGCTTCCCAGTACATCGTATGGAATAATAAATGGTACCATTACAAAATACAATTTGTCTCGCAAACATTAAGCCCTTCTATGGCATTGTGAACTGAAAAATATTTAAACACAAAGATAACATTGAGTTTATTGCAAGAACGTTGTCAGTCCTTGGGAGCATGTACAGTCATGGCCAAAAGTTTTGAGAATGACACAAATATTATATTTTCACATGATCTGCTGCCCTCTGGTTTTTATGTGCGTTTGTCAGATGTTTTTATCACATACAGAAATATAATTGCATTCATATTATGAGTAACAGAAGCTTATATTGACAGTTAGAATGAGTTAATGCAGCAAGTCAATATTTGCAGTGTTGACCCTTCTTCTTCAGGACCTCTGCAATTCTCCCTGGCATGCTCTCAATCAACTTCTGGACCAAATCCTGACTGATAGCAGTCCATTCTTGCAGAATCAATGCTTTAATTTTGTCTGAATTTGTTGGTTTTTGTTTGTCCACCCGTCTCTTGATGATTGACCACAAGTTCTCAATGGGATTAAGATCTGGGGAGTTTCCAGGCCATGGACCCAAAATCTCTATGTTTTGTTCCCTGAGCCATTTAGTTATCACCTTTGCTTTATAGCAAGGTGCTCCATCATGCTGGAAAAGGCATTGTTGAGCGCCAAACTGCTCTTGGACGGTTGGGAGAAGTTGCTCTTGGAGGACATTCTGGTACCATTCTTTATTCATGGCTGTGTTTTTAGGCAAGACTGTGAGAGAGCCGATTCCCTTGGCTGAGAAGCAACCCCACACATGAATGGTTTCAGGATGCTTTACAGTTGGCATGAGACAAGACTGGTGGTAGCGCTCACCTCTTCTTCTCCGAATAAGCTGTTTTCCAGATGTTCCAAACAATCGAAAAGGGGATTCATCAGAGAAAATGACTTTACACCAGTCCTCAGCAGTCCACTCCCTGTACCTTTTGCAGAATATCAGTCTGTCCCTGATGTTTTTTCTGGAGAGAAGTGGCTTCTTTGCTGCCCTCCTTGAGACCAGGCCTTGCTCCAAGAGTCTCCACCTCACAGTGCGTGCAGATGCACTCACACCTGCCTGCTGCCATTCCTCAGCAAGCTCTGCACTGCTGGTAGCCCGATCCCGCAGCTGAAACACTTTTAAGAGACGGTCCTGCCGCTTGCTGGTCTTTCTTGGGCGCCCTGGAGCCTTTTTGGCACCAATGGAACCTCTCTCCTTGAAGTTCTTGATGATGCGATAGATTGTTGACTGAGGTGCAAACTTTCTAGCTGCAATACTCTTCCCAGTTAGGCCATTTTTGTGCAGTGCAATGATGACTGCACGTGTTTCTTTAGAGATAACCATGGTTAACAGAAGAGAAACAATGATGGCAAGCACCAGCCTCCTTTTAAAGTGTCCAGTGGTGTCATTCTTACTTAATCATGACAGATTGATCTCCAGCCCTGTCCTCATCAACACCCACACCTGTGTTAATGGAGCAATCACTGAAACGATGTTAGGTGGTCCTTTTAAGGCAGGGCTGCAATGATGTTGAAATGTGTTTTGGGGGATAAAGTTCATTTTCTAGGCAAATATTGACTTTGCAAGTAATTGCTGTTAAGCTGATCACTCTTTATAACATTCTGGAGTATATGCAAATTGCCATTAGAAAAACTGAAGCAGTAGACTTTGTAAAAATTAATATTTGTATCATTCTCAAAACTTTTGCCCATGACTGTAAGTGTTCTATGTAAACCTGTGTTAAAAACCCACAATGCAAGACACTTTGTGCTGCAGATTTTAGATCTGGATTATATGTCTTTGAAATCTCAACCACCAAACTGCTACTGTACATCACAGCAAGTCAGCCGCCGACATTTTCGCAGCAGCTAAATTGCTGTGATTATTCCCTCTTGTGTCACATTGGGTGCAGTTAAAACTGTATCAAAACTACATCAGAAAAAAACTGCATGGAGTTTTGAATGCATTCACTGTGCATCTTTCATATAAACCTGTGCATATCCCTTTCAGCATTTATGGTACTATAGACTGCACTGGCATGGAAGGAGTTAAACTGCTGCATGTTTCCACATGTAATGTGATTGTAGTGAAGAGTTGATCAGCAGGGAGTTAACCTTCTTTAAACAAACAGCTGTGAAGAGCAAAATTCAATAACAACCGATGGGTTTCCTTTATATAATTATGGAGGCGTCCAGGTTTATACATTATCTTGTACAGCCATGGGTATAATGTTGTACCGTGTTAGCCATAGAAAGTAGTGGAAGAGTGACGAAATCAGGCGATACCTTTTAGAGGCTAACTGAGTATAACCATGAAAGTGTCTCATAACCTTTATATCCTGCACCAATCCCTGTTGAACAATGGACATATTTATAAACACATCATTAGCTGATAGGCTTCGCTATCCACATGCGATATCAGGACTAAATGAGTTAATTTACCACCATTCTGTTCTGTGTAAAGTAAATTATTACTTTAGCTTCATATGACACAATGCAATAATGTTCCTTGCAGTCAAGTTTCTTCTTCTTACGCTAGGTTCACACTAGCGTTCAGCTTTCCTTTCTTCGGGTCCGCTTGGGAACCCAAAAAACGGAAAGCTAACCCGCTTAAAAAGCAGTTACCTGCAGAAACCCGCGGACTACTTAGATTATTTCTGTCCGCATTTTTATGCGGGGTCGGGAACAGAAACCTTGAACGGAGCCTTAGTTGTTTTCTACACGCTTAAGGGGCCAGCGCCACATCATGGCTACATTTTTATGAAATAGAGTTTCAGGCATTTTTTTTTGTTTTACAGCCCCAATTCCAATGAAGTTGGGACATTGTGTAAAACCTAAATAAAATCAAAATACGATGATTTGCAAATCTTTTTCAACCTATATTCAATTGAATACACTACAAAGAAAACATTTAATGTTCAAATGGATAAACTTTGTTTGTTTTTTTTAAATATTCACTCATTTTGAATTTGATGCCTGCAACACGTTCCAAAAAGCTGGGACAGGCAACAAAAGACTGGGAAAGTTGAGGAATGCTCAAAAAATACCTGTTTGGAACATTCCAGAGGTGAACAGGTTAATTGCAAACAGATGAGTGTCATGGTTGGATATAAAGGGAGCATCCCCGAATGGGTCAGTCGTTCACAAGCAAGGATGGGGCGAGGTTCACCACTTTGTGGCACTGCATTCAAAACCAACATCATTCTGTAACAGATATTACCACATGGGCTCAGGAACACTTCAGAAAACCATTGTCAGTGAACACAGTTTGTCGCTACATCTACAAGTGCAAGTTAAAAGTCTACTATGAAAAGCGAAAGCCATATATCAACAACACCTAGAAACACCGCCGGCTTCTCTAGGCCCGAGCTCATCTGAGATGGACTGACACAAAGTGGAAAGTGTCCTGTGGTCTGACCAGTGCACATTTCAAATTGTTTTTGGAAATCATGGACATTGTGTCAACATTCTGCACATGTTAGAACAGTGTGGCTTCGTAGTAAAAGAGTGCGGGAACTAGACTGGCCTGCCTGCAGTCCAGATCTGTCTGCCATTGAAAATGTGTGGTGCATTATGAAGCGCAAAATATGACAGTGGAGACCCCAGAGTGTTCAGCAACTGAAGTTGTACATCAAGCAAGTATGGGAAAGAATTCCACCTACAAAGCTTCAACAATTTGTGTCCTCCGTTTCTGAATGCTTATTGAATGTTGTTAAAAGGAAAGGTGATGTAACACAGTGGTAAACATGTCCCTGTCCCAGCTTTTTTTGGAACATGTTGCAGGGATCAAATTCAAAACGAGTGAATATTTGCAAAAAAACAATAAACCTTATCCATTTGAACATTAAATATCTTGTCTTTGTAGTGTATTCAATTGAATATAGGTTGAAAAGGATTTGCAAATCGTCATATTCTGTTTTTATTTGTTTTACACAATGTCCTAACTTCATTGGAATTGGGGTTGTAGTATACTCATTATAGAATGGTCACACTCTCCTCAGTTTATCACTGCTATCTAGTAGGCTTTGCATTTAATTTTTTCACCATCCTTAACATCGGTCCTTTTTGTCAGTGAATGGAAATGTTAATTGTTTACATACAGAGACTGCAGAAAAGACCGCGGCAGAAACACATCACATTTTTTTTCTGCAGGTTTTTTTTTCAGACAGTCCGCAGAGTCTTCCTCTGCAGACTTTCTGCCCCTATTATACCTATACGGAAAAGGCCATAGTTTCCGTAGGTATAATTGTCATGATTTTGAAAAATGCAGCTTTTCTGCTGTGTATTTCTTTTCTGCAATGTGTGTATGAGAATAGCCAGAATACCATCCACTTTGCAGGTACAGTAAAATGCATCGTGGGTCCCCAATCTTAAATAGGTATTCCCATCTCAAAGATCCTATCTATACTGCTAGTTTATGTAAATTCAAGGGTTTTCTAAATACATTGCTTTAGCAATGCTGCTTCATTTGCCTGCTATGTTAGATTATTCCACCCATTGTTTACACATCCTAGTCAAGACACCTGATAACACAGGTCTGAGGGATGAGTCACTGCTTTCTGGGGGGGCTGAGTTCTCTTGCTGTTTGTCTGCACAGCAGAAGATAATCTGTGCTGTGTGGAAAAGTTTGGTGAGAGATAACAGATCTTCAGACCCCAGAGTATAATAAGCGGAGAGTGACTTTTCTTCATCTGAAGCCGATCTCTCGGGTAGTGAGATAGAGCCATCATTTTCTGAGAGGGGTGTGGGACGTTTTAGGAACCCCAGAGGTAGGAATAGAACCAGTAGGAGAGGGTCCAATAACAACAGGACTTCTCATCAATCTCCACCTACAAATGTAGGCGCTGTTTTTTTATCTAGGGCCAATATCCCCTCAGAAACCGCACCCAGAGAGCAGTATGACTAAAATGCAGATAATTAATCTATCATGCAAAGAATTGTCAGACGCTGAAAAAAATGTCCTCTGAAGGGGCCTGTCCTTTGTCTCCTCAGTAAAATTTGACCTATTCAACTGGACTAAAGACATTGCATTATTCATTAGAAAACTGCAGTGGCATAAATATTACACTGCCACTAAAAAAAGGCAATGTTCTGAGCTTAATTTGGAGTTGGATGATTTGGGGGCGGTGTAGACATTGGCTGGCCTTTTAGATGATAACGAATTTGGCTGCCAAAGGGCACCATACACGAGATTAAAATCTAAGAGCCTTAAAATGCCACCCCCAAGTGATAATGCCCACATAGAAATTTTTTTATCCATGGTTAATATGGAATTGGAACAGCTAGCACAGCTTGATAATTGATGTAACAGACAAAATTAGAGTTTTGAAGAAAGGCAAGTCCTGAAGGGTCTTGAACTGGACACTAATCTCACAGTTAAGCCCTCCGACAAAGGGAGGAACGTGGTAATGATGGATTCAGTGCATTATAGGGAAATGTGCCTTACACTTCGTCTGTTTTGAGTTTCTATGGGACTGTAAGAGAAAATCCAACACAAAAATGTGTGACAACTTTTCAGTCCCTATTACAGGGAGCCTTTGAAGAAGGACTGATAGACAGGAACAAATTGGACTTTATGTATCCAAATTTTCCGGTGATGCCCACTTTTTATGCCCTCCCCAAGGTCCATAAGGGGACCAACCCTGTAAAGGGTAGGCCGATTATATCAGGCATTGGGGGCCTCACACGGAACTTGGGATGTTACATTGACCAGATCTTGAGACCGTTTGTTGAATCTCTTCCCTCATATACCCGGGATACCTATGATCTCCTGCTAAAACTGGACGGTATCACCTTAGGACATGACATGATCCTTGCATTGATTGACGTTGAAGCACTTTATACTTCCATCAATCATCAGCAGGGGATCAGAGCAGTGAAATACTATCTAGAAATGAGGGATATCAGGTTGAGGCCACACAATCGGTTTGTCATCAAGTTGTTGGGGTTTTGCCTGGACAACAACTTTTTAACCTTCGATGGCCGCATCTACCAACAGCTCAGGGGCACTGCCATGGGCAGTTCTTGTGTGCCAAGTTATGCTAACGTGCTCCTGGGCTGGTGGGAGGCGGTCATTGTTGGATCTGATGACCTCAGCAAGGTGGCAGGACCATATGAGAGATGATGTAGGGACAATTCAAACCAAGGTCTATAGAAAATCGACTGCAACAAACAGCCTCTTCAGATGAGAGAGTGCCCACCCTATGGCCCTTAAGAGGGGTATCCCCAAAGGTCAATACCTCTGCTTGAGGAGGAACTGTTCGAAACTGTCAACATTTAAAGAGCAGGCAGATGATTTAAGAATCAGCTTTAGGGACCGAGGATACCTGGATCACACATTAAAGAAGAAGTTACATGTCTGTGAGAGCCAGAAATCTTGCTTGTTTGTAGGTGACCAAATACTTATTTTCTACCATAATTTGCAAATAAATTCTTAAAAAATCAGACAATGTGATTTTCTAGATATGTTTTCTCATTTTGTCTCTCATAGTTGAGGTCTACCTATGGTGTCAATTACAGGCCTCTCCCATCTTTTTAAGTGGGAGAAATTGCACAATTGGTGGCTGACTAAATACTTTTTTTCCCCACTGTATACTTTCAATCATCATCATCAGTGTCTTCCTAACATGCAACTTTCACATCCTTCAAATCTGTTTCCATATTGTATTCATTTTATGTACTTATTTACTATTATTATTCATTCCATCCACTAACTACACTTACCTTTGTATTTATTTATTTATTCTATTATTTATTAATGTATTTATTTATTAATTTATCTACCCAGTCATTTATTCTTGTGTCTGCTAATACAATCCATATCCTACCATTGACATTGCAACGTATGCTGGGTCTTTACTACTAATGTTCAACTCTACTACCCTACCTGTATTATATTATGCTATATTATTATTATTGGCATCCAACCCTTTTATATGTGTTACCGTATTTTATCTGTGCTACCTTCTTTTTTAATTGCTGATTTTAAACTCTTATCATATATTTTATCTTACTATATGTTATACCCTAGTATTTTTATCTGAACCTACAATATGACTACCCTTGCTCTAGAACCTAGCCACTGTTTATACCTTCTGTGTTTTGTTTATATCTAGCTTAAGGTCTGATGAAGATGCTAGTACAGCGTCGAAACGCGTAGCCTATTGTTGTACCTCTGGTGTGTGGAACCAATAAAACGTGTGTTTTTATTCACAAGCATTCTCTTTGCAAATATTTTATTGATACACCCTTACTTCCAGCGCTCAACCATAATATCCCAGTTTTTTTTCCCTACTTTTTTCTGTATTATGTTACCACCAAACTAGTTTTGGATGGTCACTGGGTAAGTAGCAGCAAGCCTTATCTGAACAGCCTAGTACTTTTCTATTACCTTACTAACCCACCATTACTCATGTCACGGGGGCGACAGGATCTACTTTTTCTCTACTACAAATAACCAGGTAACCCTTTCAGTACCAAATATCTGTTAAGCATTTTATTGCAACATTGTTGTTTTTTTTGTAAAAGAGAGAGAAATATATTATGTCTGAATAGCGATTACATACTGCTTCACCCTGACTGCCATTGCAATGTCTTACATTAGTTTAGAGATTTTGCAGGTCACCCTTTGTGTTCCAAATATTCTGATTCTAAATTTTTTGCAATAGCAGTGCAGTGAAATCACTGGAAAAGGACAGGGCAGGGACAGGGTAAAGGATGACGAGGAGGAAAGACTCATTTGTAGAGGGTCCACATCTGTGGAGTTTATGTATATACAGAAGGTCCAAGGTTGCTGTATGTGGCGGTATCTGCAGCGGTTGCTTAACATCTGGAGCCTCCTTCACATTGGTGCCAGTGGTAAACGGTAGACCATGAGCGGTGGACCCTTTACAAATATATATAAAAGACTTTTGGACTTCTGAGACTTATGAATCCCATACTACTGTTTGTTCTTTGGAGAACTACAATAAACAATGAACCTGAAATTTTTTGAATCCTTAGAGTCCGATGAAGGCTATTTTGAGCCAGAAACGTTTACTCACTCTGTATGGACCGATGAATATTTATCACTTACAATTAGAGAAATTCATTTTATGAAAATCCATCCTTGGAAGTGCTTGAATTTTTAATTGTACTTTAACTTGTAACTTACTTTACAAAAAATGTATATTCCCCTTACGTCCGACAGCAGCACAATATGGGGTATCTCTGCCCCTGTGTGTTGTTTAGGACAGTGGAACCTTTAATTAGCACCAAAATTAAGGTGCCTCCTACTGGCCCTACAAGAGGGCACCAGAGACCTTTTTTTCTATATGTGTGGGACAGGTGGACGGAGGTCTCTGGTGACCTCCCGTTGCTAGGGGTTTTTCCTAAAGCTGGCTTACCTTTTGGGGGTACCTCGGTCCTTTCTGACGTTCCAAAGATCCTCCGGTCCTTCGGGCCTTTTCCGCTCCGCAGCGCAGCGTTACTCGGCTCATCGCACTGCAGGCAGCGCGATCCCCGAAGTAAGCCGGGAACCTCTTCGGCCGGAACCTTTCTTCGGTCCCGTGTTCCCCGGGCAAGGAAGCCTTTGCGCACCACCGCGGCCTACTTCCGGTTTTCTCGGAAAAGTGCGGTAAGTTTGAAAATTTAAAGGCAAAATATAGAATTATTTTTTGCTGCTTGTATCTTGAGCCTCTGGCTTAGGCTTATGCTCCTCTATGTTCCATTATGGCATTTGACCTCTTTTGGCGCTGTATGAATGTTTTCTTTGTTTGGCTTCTCCCCTCGCTGCTGGATTACATTTAAAAGGTCTTCAGTCCTTTACTTGGTGAGCTCGTGGTTACTAGCTCCTCTGCTGCGGTTGGCGGTGTCTGGTTTTTTCCTGACTGGATCTTTTTTTTCCCTTCAAGTGACCGATTTAAAGAAGTAAGGTACCCCTTGTTTTTTTTTTTCTTCTTGTGCGATGCTTGGCAATCTTCCATTATACATTGTCATGTGGCTTTTGATGTTTCAGATGTCATCTTCTGCATCAGGTAACAGCGATGGGCTTAGGAGGAAAAAAGTCCTCTAAACGTAAACACCTAATGTGTTTGGATTGCAACACTCCTTTACCTGACGGCTATGATTTTACCCGCTGTCGCCAATGCCGCGGACCTCCGTCAGAAGAACCTTCTATAAGAGAGGTTGTCACTTGGGTAAAGGACTATATGGAGGAGTCTCTTAAGGAGAGCTGTTCTTCCATCGCCCAGATTGCCAAGAGACCGCGGGTTGAGACACAGTCTTCCCTACGCATCGCTGACGAAGATTATCAGATAGTGGACGAGACACTCATCTGACGATTCCACTGAAGATTCCAGCAGACCGTGCTTCCCACTCGAAAAATTAAGCCGGCTGCTGAAGTCCATCCAGTCTAAGGATCGTGATGTTGACGGGGAAGCCTCCACGTCTACCTATAGAGGGCCTAGGGTCTTCCAAGTGGACCAGACATTACAAAAATTAATGTCTTCAGAGTGGAAATGTCCTGAAAAACCTCTTGTGGTTTCTAGGAGGTTCAAGGCTTTATTCCCAGTTGCTCAATGGGATCAATGGGGTCCTCCTCCCAAGGTGGATATGGCGGTGGCCAAACTGTCCCGCCGCACTATGGTACCATCAGATGATGGATCAAATTTGCATGACGCCATGGACAGGCGCATCGACGATACCCTCAAGAAGGCGTATTCAGCTGCCTCGGCCCAGACCGCTGTGGCGGTTGCGTCTTGTGAAATGTCAGCCAAATTACGCACTGACCTGGTCCACCTCGAGAGGGACATCGACTCTGGAGTCTCCAGAGATGAGCTGCTCGGGTTTCTAGGCTCGGTTTCCCTGGCAGCTGAATATTTAGCGGAGGCCTCCCACCATCAATTAAGGCTGGCGGCCAAATCCCTGGCACTTACCACTGCAGCAAGAAGACCTCTATGGTTAAAACCCTGGAGAGCTGATTTCCCCTCAAAATATAATTTGTGCGCATTACCCTTTGAGCCAGGTAGAGTCTTTGGCAGTGCCCTAGACGAGATCCTGGAGGGCTTGGCCGATAGGAAGGGTAAAACTTTACTCCAGGCCTTTAGAGGTAGATCTGACTCTGGCCGTGGTAGAGGCTATCTGCCTCGTCGTGGACGGCAGTCCCAAAGAGGCTCTAGATATTCCTCTAGAGGCGCCGTCCTGAGATTCCCGAAGTCTGATGATAAAAAGGAGAAGCCTAGCTTTTGACATCAGGAGCAGTCTTCCTGTGGCCAAGATTCCTGTCGGGTGTCGTCTCTCCCATTTTTTCAACTGCTGGCAGGAAAAAATTCGAGACCCATGGGTCCTGCAGGTAATCCAAAAAGGATATGCAATCGAGTTCCTCCATCCTCCACAGGATCGGTTTGTGTTAACTTGCAGCCTCCCTACAATGCAGCAGACTACATTGGAATGCTCCATCCGAGAGTACATTCACAAGGGAGTCCTGGAGGAAGTCCCTTCTCTAGAAGAAGAATCCAGTGTCTACTCTCCCGTCTTCCTGGTACCAAAACCGGCAGACAAGTGGAGAATGATCATAGACTTAAGGTACCTCAACTGCTTCATCAAAAAGAAGCACTTCCGTATGGAAACCATAAAGTCTGTCACCACTTTTCTCCTCCAAGGCGATGTTTTCGTGACTTTGGATCTAAAAGACGCTTATTTGCATATTCCTATTTATCCTCCACACAGAAGGTTTCTAAGGATTGCCGAAGTAGTTTCCGGCCACAGGAAGGATTTTGAATTCACAGCACTACCTTTCGGGATCTCCTCTGCTCCCCACACCTTTACAAAGGTAGTGGCTCCTATAGCGGCCGCCCTCAGACTTCAGGGGATATTTGTGGTGCCTTATCTAGACGACTGGTTGATAAAAGCCCAGTCAGAGTCTGTTCTGCTCCAGCATCTACAGACAGCCGTTTCCCTGTTTCAGAGTCTGGGATGGCTTATAAACTCCTTGACACCAGCAAGGAAGGAGAAACTGGTCGGTGCAGTCCGGCACCTCTTCAAAAAGCCGATAACCTCCATCAGAACATTGATGAAGATCCTGGGCTTGATGTCTTCCTGAGTGGAGGCAGTCCCATGGGCTTTGTGGCACTTACGTCCCCTCCAGAAGGAATTACTAGAGGCTTGGGATCGCTCCCTTCTTACACTCAGCAAGAAGATTCGACTCTCCCCCAAGACCCGTCTTTCCCTCAAGTGGTGGTTGCACCTAAAAGACGGAAGGTCCACGGTCCAACCTTCCTGGACCCTGTTGACTACAGATGCATCCCTCTTGGGATGGGGAGCCCATTTGGACGAAAACTCCATAAAGAGAGTCTGGAGCGCTCCAGAAAGAAGGACCTCGTCCAACTGGAAGGAGCTCAGAGCTGTATATCGTGCCTTACTCCATTTCTCGCCTCTTCTCAAGGGAAGAACAGTCAAAATCTGGTCAGACAACATGACCACAGTGCTGTACGTGAACAGACAGGGAGGCACCAGATCACCAACCCTCCTCAGGGAGGCAGATCTGATATTTACATGGGCAGAGAAAAATCTAACCCATTTATCCGCAGTTCACATCAAGGGCTCCCTGAACATAGTAGCGGATCGGTTGAGTCGGGGTCATGCTGTATCAGGAGAATGATCACTCAATCCAGAAGTCTTTTATCAGATTACCCTGAAGTGGGGTCTTCCAGAAATAGACCTCATGGCAACCCGACTCAACGCCAAGGTGGAGACGTTCTGTTCCCTTTACCAGGAGGACAATCCCTTGGCAGTGGATGCCCTGTCCATCCCTTGGAGGTCCAGACTGGCATACATCTTCCCTCCAATTCCAATAATACCGAAGGTATTGATGAAAATCAGACAGGACCAAGTCTCTGTGATAGCCATCATTCCATTCTGGCCAAAAAGAGCTTGGTTTTCCCAACTCATGGAGATGAGTCGAGGGATATATTGGAGGCTTCCCCCCATCCAGAACCTGGTTTCCCAAGGATCTCTGAAGTGCCAGGATCTCTGGAGATTCAACCTGACAGCCTGGAGGTTGAGCAGTCCCTACAACAGGATAGAGGACTGTCAGAGGCCGTCCTGAAGACCCTTTCTTCTGCAAGAGCAGACTCTACCAATAAGAACTACCAGAGGACAGCCAAGATTTTCATGGAGTGGTGCTCCAAGAAGGGTATTAATAATCTAGAACCTTCAACGGCTGATATTTTAAAATTTCTTCAGGACGGTTTGGATAAGGGCCTTGCCCCTGCCACTTTGAAAGTGCAGATTGCGGCCCTCTCCGCTTATTTGAATAGACATCTGTCTCAGGATCCTCTGGTTGCAAGGTTCCTTAAAGGGGCAATGAGGCTAAAACCCTCAGTATCATCTTCAGTTCCCCAGTGGGACCTTGCGGTAGTCCCTACAGGCCTGTGCGGTCCTCCATTTGAACCCTTGGAGACTACAGAGCTAAAATATTTAGCCTTCAAAACCACTTTTTTGTTGGCTATTACATCTGCCAAAAGTGTAGGGGAACTCCAGGCTCTCTCTTAGGTTTTTGCCTGGGTTTAACCCTAAGGTCCCCTCATGCTATAATAGCAATCAGCTAATTTCGCTACCTGTGTTTTTCCCCACTCCAACCTCTGAAGAGGAAGAAAAGCTCCACACCTTAGATGTGGTAAGGTGTCTGCGGATTTACCTATCCCGCACTCAACCGTTTATTAACATGCAGGGTAAAAACAAAGGCCTCAAGGCTTCCAAGCCTACTCTATCCACATGGATCAAGGAGACAATTAAGTCTTCCTTTCTTATTCAGGAGTTACTCCCTCCAGTCTTTTCTACGGCCCACTCGACCAGGGCTGTGTCGACTTCTTGGGCTGAGTACCAGTCCTTACCATTGGACCAGATTTGTGCGGCTGCATCATGGTCATCTCAGTTGACCTTTGTTAAACATTATCGTTTAGACGTCCGCAGTTCCCAGACAACTGCCTTTGGTCAGACAGTCCTTGACGTTGTAAGGCGAGGAAACCCTCCCTAGGGGAATTACTTGCTATCTCCCCATATTGTGCTGCTGTTGGACGTAAGGGGAATCGTTGATTGTAATGTCAATCTGTATTCCCTTAGTCCTGACAGCAGCACAAGGCTTCCCTCCCTAGAAGCTTGTTTCCTTTTACTTTATAATTTACACAGTGGAGGGAGGTCTCTGGTGCCCTCTTATAGGGCCAGTAGGAGGCACCTTAATTTTGGTGCTAATTAAAGGTTCCACTGTCCTAAACAACACACAAGGGCAGAGATACCCCATATTGTGCTGCTGTCAGGACTAAGGGAATACAGATTGACATTACAATCAACGATTTACTTAGAACACCAGGGCGGTCATGTGACTTCCCCAGGCACTTTTTCAGGCATTCTAGTGACATTCCTTTTCCGATATTAACCCCTCCCCCCAGTCCCTCCACCCTTCATACTTACTGTACCTGTCTTCCTGTCCGGATCTTTTGGGCATGGAACATCACTTCCTTCTGGGGGCCGGCTCCTCCTCTTCTTGACGTCTGCTGGCCTCCCATGCCTGCGCAAATGAGCCGGATTGCCGGCATGTCGGCAGTTCGGCTCTATTGCACAGGCACTGGCAGACATCAAGAGGAGGAGGAGGAGCTAGCCCTACAGAAGTAAGTGATCTCCAATCCCAGAAGATCCAGACAGGAAGACAGGTAAGTATGATTTGGGGGGTGAGCTGAGTTAGTTAGTTGGGAAGGGCTAGTAGTGGGCGGGCTAGCTAGGGAAACAGGGAGGGGATGTGATTGAGTGAGAGAGGGAGTGGGAAGGAGGGAGTGAGAGGGGGATGCTAGTGTGAGTCAACTCTTAGTAAAGTGCAATGCATCATGGTAGTTGTAGGATAAAAACATGAAGCTACCCATGTAAACATATGCAGAGGATGCCAGGAGCTCCCAGAGAAACCCAGAAATCACTCAAAACACTGCTAAAAGTATTTGGGTGCACTTATTAACCTATTAATAGCATTAACTGACCTTTTTTTAAAAATATTTTTGCCTGGAAAACCCCTTAAACTACATAAAAGCTGTGCTGAACACATGCATACAATGTAAATGCAAGGATGACACATACAGATCACAAAAGCATGCCCCAGTCATCAAAAAACTTTGCACTGGGTCTGTACATATTTTTTTTTCTTTAACACCTAAACTTCCCCACTGATCAGGCAGTTTAGTTGTTAATGTTGATGGTGGGAATGGCCATATGAAGTCTGATGTATATGGCCGTTGTAACTTGAATTATTAGCAAACCTTATACCATATAGATGTATGGTGGATTATCACAGGCATAAATATTGATATTCGCATATTTTGTGGATATTGATGGTTAGAGATGAGCGAAGTATTCAAAAATTCGATTCGGCAACTTCGCCGAATTTCACAATATGATTCTATTTGATTCAAATTAAATTGCGGCAAATTGCGTACCACAAACAGCTATTTATTGGCTGCAGAGAGTCGGGGTGGGTGGGTGGTCAGCAAAATGGTGGAACTCCTTGGATGCCACGGTCATTTTTGACCACGGCTTCCAAGTTGTTAAAACCCCAGATTGGTTATGGAGCAGGGTGTTAACTGTCAGTTACAGCTAACACCCTGCTCTATAACCAATCGGGGGGATTTAACACCTTGGTTGCAGTGGTCAAACATGCGTGTGCGCTCGCAAAGGGGTTAAAGGGATGTGACATCACAGGGCTGGCTGCTGATTGGCTGCACACATGGCATTGTGGGTGATCCCGCGTTCCCAGAGTTCCTTGCCCCATGTAGAGGAGCCATTTTGAACTAAATGCGAATAGTTACCACGAAGCGTGAGGAAATTCGGATTCGATTCCACTTCTGCAGCTTCGATTCTCTCATCTCTATTGATGGTATACATCATCTTGTTATGTGTTATGTTTAGTTTGTGTGAGCATAGCCATGTTGAACTTGGTAATATTATAAAGCCAGATGGTGGGGTTATGAGGTAGAATCTCCAATGCCAGCCAGGAGCTCACATCAGAGTCTGGCTGTAGGGAGATGCTCAGACCCATATTGAGCCATCACATCCTCCACACTGCATCATAATGGTACTGACTTCTCCCCCATATTTTGATTTCATGTTTTGCTTATTCTGCTTTCAGGAATGTGATCAGATCCACATAGATGACGTTTCCTCAGATGACAACGGACAGGATCTGAGGTAAGAAAGTGCAGCCCTGCATCACGTGATAGTATCTCTTAAAGGGGTTGGCCACTTTCAGACCACTATTGAAATTCAAATCTTACTGTTTGTATAGTAAAAAGTTACAATTTTACCTAGTATACTCTCTGCATCAATTCCTCAGGATTTTCTAGATCTCTGCTTTCTGTAATTCACTCTGCTTACTCCCAGTGGATAAAAATCAGTCCAGCACAGTACTGAGATATCTGCCTGGAAAAGAACTGTGCACCTTTGTGTTCATCACATGACCATGGACTGATTTTCATCCACTGGGAGTAAGCAGAATGAATGAAAGCAGAGATCTAGAAAACCGTGAGGAATTGATACAGAAAATATATTGGAAAATAGTATAACTTTTTATAATACAAACAATAATATTTGTCTCTCAGTATTGGGCTGAAAGTGGCCAACCCCTTTAAGTAACAGAAACCACACTGACAAATGTGGAGAGCGCTTGACATTTGCAGCACAGAGGAAGTTCTGTGTTACTATGAGGCCGTAAGATGAAGGTGATGATGGTGAGCTATTTTCCAATGTAGAGAAGCTGTCATCATCCTTCCCTCACAGCATTATGTATGGTCATAATACAACACCAGTTCCAAAAAAGTTGGGATGCTATGTAAATTTAAAGAAACCTAGAAATCAATGACTTGGAAATTGCAACTACAGTGGGGAAAAAAAGTATTTAGTCAGCCACCAATTGTACAAGTTCTCCCACTTAAAAAGATGAGAGAGGCCTGTAATTGACATCATAGGTAGACCTCAACTATGAGAGACAAACTAAGAAAACATATCCAGAAAATCACATTGTCTGATTTTTTTAAGAATTTATTTGCAACTTATGGTGGAAAATAAGTATTTGGTCAATAACAAAAGTTCATCTCAATATTTAGTTATATATCCTTTGTTGGCAATGACAGAGGTCAAACGTTTTCTGTAATTCTTCACAAGGTTGGCACACACTGTTGCTGGTATGTTGGCCCATTCCTCCATGCAGATCTCCTCTAGAGCAGTGACGTTTTGGGGCTGTTGCTGGGCAACACGGACTTTCAACTCCCTCCAAAGGTTTTCTATGGAGTTGAGATCTGGAGACTGGCTAGGCCACTCCAGGACCTTGAAATGCTTCTTATGAAGCCACTCCTTCTTTGCCCTGGCGATGTGCTTGGGATCATTGTCATGCTGAAAGACCCAGCCACATTTTATCTTCAATGCTCTTGCTGATGGAAGGAGGTTTGCACTCAAAATCTCACGATACATGACCCCATTCATTCTTTCATGTACACGGATCAGTCGTCTTGGTCCCTTTGCAGAGAAACAGCCCCAAAGCATGATGTTGCCACCCCCATGCTTCACAGTAGGTATGGTGTTCTTTGGATGCAACTCAGCATTCACTATCCTCCAAACACGACGAGTTGTTTTTCTACCAAACAGATCTACTTTGGTTTCATCTGACCATATGACATTCTCCCAATACTCTTCTGGAACATCCAAATGCTCTCTAGCAAACTTCAGAAGGTCCCGGATATGTACTGTCTTAAGCAGGGGGACATGTCTGGCACTCCAGGATCTGAGTCCCTGGCGGCGTAGTGTGTTACTAACGGTAGCCTTTGTTACGTTAGTCCCAGCTTTCTGCAGGTCATTCACTAGGTCCCCCCGTGTGGTTCTGGGATTTTTGCTCACCGTTCTTGTGATCATTTTGAACTCACGGGGTGAGATCTTTCGTGGAACCTCTGATTGAGGGAGATTATCAGTGGTCTTGTATGTCTTCCATTTTCTAATTACTGCTCCCACAGTTGATTTCTTCACACCAAGCTGCTTGCCTATTGCAGATTCAGTCTTCCCAGCCTGGTGCAGGTCTACAATTTTGTTTCTGGTGTCCTTCCACAGCTCTTTGGTCTTCACCATAGTGGAGTTTGGAGTGTGACTGTTTGAGGTTGTGGACAGGTGTTGCCCATACTCATAACAATTTCAAACAGGAGCCATTACTACAGGTAATGAGTGGAGGACAGAGGAGCCTCTTAAAGAAGAAGTTACAGGTCTGTGAGAGCCAGAAATCTTGCTTGTTTGTAGGTGACCAAATACTTACTTTCCACCATAATTTGCAAATAAATTCTTTAAAAAATCAGACAATGTGATTTTCTAGATATTTTTTTTTCCCATTTTGTCTCTCATAGCTGAGGTCTACCTATGATGTCAATTACAGGCCTCTCTCATCTTTTTAAGTGGGAGAACTTGCACAATTGGTGGCTGACTAAATACTTTTTTCCCCACTGTATAATATTTTCCAAAGTCTGGTAGAGATTGCTGCCTCTGCTCCCCCTACAGGTATGCACCTGTACAGAGCACATATGAGAAGTTGAATGTTAGACATTTTTCTATTTCATTTGAAAAAATTTACTCATTTACAAATTGGTAGCAGCAACAAATCTTAAAGTTGGAACAAACATTTCCTCTTGTATTTACAACAGTCTGTAAACATCTGGGAAGTTAGAAGACCAATTGTCAATGTTTTAGTAGAGGAATGTTTTCCCATTCTTGTCTAATGTAGGATTGTAGATGCTCAACAGTCTTGAATCATCTTTGCCAGAATTTTCATTTTTATAATACACCAAATGTTTTCTATTGGTTAAAGGTCTTCTCTTGACTCTGCAGGACACTGCATCCATGGTTTCCATAAAGAATTTTGTAAACTGAATAACCCCAAGTTTGTTAGTCTGTCTTTGTACTACAAGACACCGATTCCCCAAATTATCTTGGTTGCCCTTCTCTGTGCTCTCTCTAATTCAGTTATGTCCTTTTTCTACACTGGGGCCCTAAATTGCACACAATAATCTGAGTTGCGGTACCAGTGGTTTGTATAGAGGCTTAACGATGTTCTTGTCATGATCATCTATGCCTCTTTTGATGCATTCCATAATTTTATTTGCCTGGGCTGCAGCTGCCTGGCATTGGTCACTAAAGGTAAGTTTATTGGCCACCAAAATCCCAAAGTCTTTTTCAGTGGCAGTCTTACCCAGTAATTTACTATTAAGTACATAATCATACATTTTATTTCTTTGACAAAAGTGTATAAGCTTACATTTGTCTACATTAAGCATCATTTGCCAAGTCTCAACCCATGCTTTCAGCTTCCCTAGATCCCCCTTGTGATGATGAGAGACCCCCAGCTATGTATTTTCTGGATATGAATTTTGCTATTGTGTGTTATCACTTGTTCAGATTAATCCTACACAGTTTGACTGTTATCAAAACCAGTTTGGCTCCAGGAATGCGGTCCTTCTGCTCTGCAACCAAGACCCTTTGTTATTCTGTCCCTGGCTCAATTAGCATACCCTTATTAATTTCATTATCCCAGCAGGGGAAACCTGTGGCTGGAAAGACCTTGGAAAATACAAAACCCAGACTCCATGTCTCCAGGCCACAGAACAAAGGAGATATGGTTTTATGGCAATATTCCCCAGGAGAACCTCCTATCATCGCCCCAATAAATTCCTCAGGTGCACCAGGCAGAGACAAGCTGCGCAACTCTAAACTCAGTACTGTTGGGTGCAGGGAAAAGGTCCAGACACTAAACTCATTACCCAAAGGGGATTGGGGTATCATCCTTGGTGTCTACGTGATGGTGATCTCGCCACGAACCCCATCATTCCTCTTGCATGACACTGCGGTCCTCAGGCAAGGAGATATTGCGAATCATAACTATGGGGATTTTAGGATGGAGGGTGGGACTTCCCCTCCTAGTGACATTACTCAGAGAGGAGGCTGGTATAGTTATATGGTCTTCCCTGAGGGAGGGACTTCCTTCTTGTTATCTGGAAAAGATGTGAGCACATGTCGTGCTGTGGACTTAAGCCAGGACCCTGTAGGCCTAGCAGCCAGGCCTGAGACTTCTCTTTGTTCTGGGCAGCATGTAGGAGACATATGCTCTGTAACTTGCTTAAAGGGGTTGTCCGGGATAACATTTTCTGATTATCCGGTGACGATCCATCTCCCCATTTCTGGAAATGGATCGTCATTACTACTCCCCCCATCCACCCCGTTATACTTACCCTCACGCTTCTTCCGGCGAGACAGCTCCTCCTCCTGTACTGATTCTGTCTGTGCGTGCTCTTCTCCAAGCACTGTGCACACTGCTGCTGATAATTCACTAACACTGTGCATCCACGCATGTGCAGTACAGGTGGATCATCGCTGCAGAGAACAGAGCAGCAATGGAGAAGAGCGCGCACACACAGAATCAATACAGGAGGAGGAGCCATCTTGCCGGAATAAGCGTGAGGGTAAGTATATAATATGGGTCAGGGGTTGAGCTGAGTAGGTAGGGAAGGGAGGGATAGCTAGAGAGACAAGGGGGGAGTGAGGAAGGAAGGGGGAGTGAGGTGAGAGGGGTTGGTGAGGAAGTTACACAGCAGGAAGCTGAAGCATGTAAACAAAAGCAGGAGCTCCCAAAAACATCCAGAAATCACTCAAAACACTGCTAAAGGTATATGGGTGCATTTATTAACCCATTAATAGCACTAACACACATTTTTAAAAAAAAAAAATTTTTTGCCTGGAAAACCCCTTTAAGGAAGAGCCCTGAGGCCTACCACATGGGGGCCTAGAGAAACTAACTACAAACTTGTGCCGGTATTTTTCTATATTTTATTCCCATTTTATTTTCTGTACTGTATTTTGCTTTTACCTGTATTTGCTTGATAATCCATTGATGTGTATTTCTGTATTTTTTTGATGTGTATTTTTATTTTTTTTATTTTTTTTTTTTTTTTCCAAGATGGCGCTGCTGGAGTGGCTGCCAGCTACAGCAGCTCTGAGACTCTCTATCTTATTTTTCTTTCTATGACTCGTTTTTTGTACCTCTCTACTTAAGGACTTTGCACTATGAAACACACACAAAGACTTGGACCCTTGTGATTATTTTTTTTTTTTTTTTTTTGTTTTTATCTGTCTTTTTGTTCTGCTTGAAAATGGGATCTTTTGTGTATGCAGACAATTCCTTTGTCTATACAAGAGAGGAAATTCTGCAGCTCAGAGGCACAGCAGGGGGGCATACCATCTGGTCACACATCCCCCGTGAGATTTGGAGAAAGAAAAAGCGGGTGAGGGGATGCAGAGCTGGTACTCTTCAGAGGATTAAAAAGAGGCGTTACCGACCAGCTGTTCCCTCCATCATCATGGGCAATGTGAGATCTCTTGCAAACAAGATGGATGAACTAACACCGCTCGCCAGGCAGCATCAGGAGTTTCGGGCGTGCAGCATGATGCTACTTACAGAGACTTGGCTCACTGAAGTTACTCCTGACCCTCTGGTCTCCTTGGAGTTTTAAACTCCTTCGGGCAGACAGGACAAGGGAGAGCGGTAAGAGGAAAGGAGGGGGGCTGGCAATGTTTGTGAATAATAGATGGTGTAATCCTAGGCACATTGTGATTAAGGATCAAACTTGCTGTAAGGACATTGAACTATTAGCTGTGAGCATGAGACCTTTCTACCTACCAAGGGAACTATCACATGTCATCGTGATAGCTGCATATGTCCCCCCTCTGCGAAAGCTGACGCTGCCTGCGAGGTCCTACAAGCCACGCTGAGCCAGTTACAGTCTCAGCACCCCCAGGCCCTCTTTCTTCTGTCGGGTGATTTCAACCATGCCTCTCCATCATCCACACTGCCCAGTTTCACACAGTATGTAACCTGCCACACAAGAGACAACAAAACACTGGACTTGTTCTTTGCCAACGTGAGGGAGGCATATAACTCATCAGCCCTACCGCCCCTGGGAAGATCGGATCACAACCTAGTACATCTCCGACCTGTGTACAAGCCACTTGTACGTAGAGAACCAGCTGTCACCCGCACAGTGAGGATATGGTCCGAGGAGAGTGATGAGGCTCTGAGGGATTGTTTTGACACAACCGCATGGGAAGTTCTGCAGGATTCTTATGGGGAAGACATAGAAGGACTCACACACTGCATAACGGACTACATTAATTTTTGTGTGGACAACACAGTACCCACAAAAGTGGTGAGGTGCTTCTCCAATAACAAACCATGGATTAACTCTGATATAAAAACACTACTTAAGGAGAAAAAGATGGCATTCAGGACAAGAAATAAGGAGGGGTTGAGGGAAGTACAAAAGGAGCTGAGGCATCAAATCAGGCAGGGAAAAGCCAGTTATAAAGAAAAAATGGAAAAGCAAATGGAAAGAAAAGACATAAGGGGGGTCTGGGAGGGGCTTAAGTCAATTTCGGGTCATAAACAGTCTGTCTGCCAGATTGAGGCAGATGTTAATTGGCTTAATGAACTAAACCTATTCTTCAACAGATTTGATCACACACCAGCTCCTCCCACCCCAGTATGTCCTTCAGCTCCCCCCACCACAATGACTTCTCCCTATGCGGCCACTTCCCAACAGACCAGTAAATCCAGAATTCCATCTTTATCTGGCCACAGTCTGACCTTCACACGGGCCCAGGTGAGGAAGGAGATGAAAAAGTTCAAGGCGAGGAAAGCCGCAGGGCCAGATGACATCAGTGCAAGGCTAATTAAGACTTGCGGGGACCAGCTGTGTGGTATAATTACATATATGTATAATATGAGCCTGAGGCAGGAAATAGTCCCTGAATTATGGAAATCTTCTTGTGTGGTACCAGTTCCAAAGAAACCCCACCCTATGGACCTCAACGACTACAGACCTGTAGCACTGACATCCCACCTGATGAAGATCTTGGAGAGATTGGTTCTCACACATCTCCGCCCTCTAGTGAGCCCCGCTATGGACCCACTCCAGTTTGCTTATCGGCCGGGCATTGGGGTAGATGATGCCATCATCCATCTTCTGCACAGGGCTCTGTCTCACCTGGAGAAACCAGGGAACACGGTGAGAATAATGTTCTTTGACTTCTCCAGTGCTTTTAACACCATACAGCCCAGGTTATTGAGGGACAAGCTGGGCCTTGCTGGAGTGGACCACCACCTCTCCAACTGGATCCTAGACTACCTCACAAATCGATCTCAATACGTGAGAGCCCGAGACTGTGTGTCAGGTACCGTGATCTGTAATACGGGGGCACCTCAGGGTACGGTTCTCGCCCCTTTCCTCTTCACACTGTACACTGCAGATTTTAGGTGCAACTCATCCAGCTGCTACCTACAGAAGTATTCTGACGACTCTGCAATAGTGGGTCTCATCACAGATGATGATGACAGGGAGTACAGAGAACTGAACCAGCATTTTGTGGACTGGTGCCACCGGAACCACCTGAAGATTAACGCGGGGAAGACCAAGGAGATGGTGGTGGACTTCCGCAAAGGCAGAAGCCCTCCTAAACCAGTGGACATCCTGGGGACGGGCATCGAGATTGTGAACACCTATAAGTACCTGGGTTTGCTCCTTAATAATAAGCTGGACTGGGCAGATCATATGGAGGCCCTGTACAGGAAGGGCCACAGCAGGCTCTACCTGCTTAGGAAACTGAGAGCCTTTGGAATCCGGGGGGCACTTCTTAGAACTTTCTTCAACTCGGTAGTGGCATCAGCCATCTTCTTTGGAGTGGCCTGCTGGGGGAGCAGTATATCAACCAGGGACAGAAATAAACTTGACAAGCTGATTAGAAGGGCCAGCTCTGTCCTGGGGAGCCCACTGGACCCAGTGCAGGTGGTGGGTGACAGAAGGATACTGTCCGTGGTGAGCTCCATGCAGAAGAAGAAGTCCCATCCCATGCATGAGACTGTGATCGCGCTGAGCAGTACTGTCAGTGACCGACTGCTCCACCCTAGGTGTGAGAAGGAGCGCTATCGGAAGTCTTTCCTCCCCACCGCGGTTAGGCTGTACAACCAACACCGACCTAAGCGGAGATCATTACACACAGAGAACTGAAATATCTCTCTGCCTGTTAAATCCCCCCCCCCCTCTGCTACGCCCTATCTGTCTGTCTGCTATTAATGTAATGCCTCTCACCTTGGAACATTCCTGTACATGTTGTATTTGTATTTGTATCTGCTTATCTTATCTTATCTTATCTTTGCTGCTGTAACACACTGAATTTCCCCATTGTGGGACTATTAAAGGATTATTATTATATTATATGTTAGTGCCTAGTACCGACCCACTCGGGTTAATAAATATATAAAATTTATAAAGCTCTTTTCATATTATCCTATGAACCCGGTCCACTCACGGGGTGTGAGTGGGAGGTGGAGGTAAGAAGGTTGATCGCAGGTGTGTCAAGCGGCTTGGCAAGGCAATATCTTTCACTCCCCTACTATATACTACGGTCTTCCTCATTTTTGATTACTTTACAGAGTTTAGTAACATCTGCAAATATGGACACCCTGCTCTGTAAACCCTCTACCAGGTAATTAATAAAGATATTAAAGAGGTGAGGGTGCAATACTGACCCCTGTGGCACTCAACTGGTAACTGTGACCCAGTCTGACTATTTCCCGTTAACCAGCGCCCTCTGTTTCCTTTCACTGAGCCAGTTGTAAACCCACATGCATGTTTTTTCCCAGTCCTAACCTTCTTATTTTACTGTATATACCAACCTTTTATGTGGTATAGTATCAAGAAGCTTTTGAATAGTCCAGATACACCATGTTCACAGCATTAGCCATGTCCGGTCCACAATTGACCTGATCATAGAAGCTGATCAGTTTATTCTAACAGGATCGATTCCTCATAAACCCATGCTGACTGGGTGTTTTAAGATTTAATTGAGATACTCCTGGATAGCATCTCTTAGAATTTCAACATACTAGCCTATAGTTTCCAGCCTCACTTTTAGTTCCCTTTTTGATTATTTACACCACATTTGCTTTGCGCCAATCCTGTGGAACAGACCTGGTCATGACTCAGGAGGAGGAATATACAGTTGTGCTAAAAAATATGAAAATAAAATAAAAAATAAAGAATATGAATGATAACACAAAAACTTTTTCTCCACTCATGGTTAGTGGTTAGTTGAAGCCATTTATTGTCAAACTTCTGTGTTTTCTCTTTTTAAATCATAATGACAATCAAAAACATCAAAATGACCCTGTTCAAAAGTTCACATACCCTGGTGATTTTGGCCTGATAACATGTCCAGAAGTTGACACAAAGGGGTTTGAATGGCTATTAAAGGTAACATCCTCACCTGTGACCTGTTTGTTTGTAATCAGTGTGTGTGCATAAAAGCTGAGTGAGTTTCTGGGATCCAAACAGACTGTTGCATCTTTCCTCCAGCCACTGACGTTTCTGTATTGTGAGTCATGGGGAAAGCAAAAGAATTGTCCACAAATCTATGGGAAAAGGTAGTTGAACTGTATAAAAGAGGAAAGGGATACAAAAGGATATCCAAGGAATTGATAATGCCAGTCAGCAGTGTTCAAACTGATTAACAAATGGAAACTCAGGGGCTCTGTAAAATCCAAACAACGGTCAGGTAGACCAACCAAAATTTCGGGCACAACTGCCCGGAAAATTATTCGGGATGCAAAGAAAAACCCACACATAACATCAGCTGAAATACAGGACTCTCTGAAAACTATCGGTGTGGCTGTTTCAAGATGCACAATAAGGAGGCACTTGAAGAAAAATGGGCTGCATGGTCGAGTTGCCAGAAGAAAGCCATTAGTGTGGAAATGCCACAAAGAATCTCACCTTCAATACGCCAAACAGCACAGAGACAAGCCTCAAAACTTCTGGAACAGGGTAATTTGGAGTGATGAGACAAAAATCGAACTTTTTGGCCACAACCATAAAAGTTACATTTGGAGAGGTGTCAACAAGACCTATGATGAAAGGAACACTGTTCCTACTGTAAAGCACGGAGGTGGATCACTGATGATGTGGGGATGTGTGAGCTTCAAAGGCACAGGAAACTTGGTCAAAGTTGAAGGGAAGATGAATGCAGCACGTTATCAGCAAATACTGGAGGCAAATTTGCACTCATCAGCCAGGAAGCTGCGCATGGGATGTACTTGGACGTTCCAACATGACAACGATCCAAAACACAAGGCCAAGTCGACCTGTCATTGACTACAGCAGAAGAAAGTGAAGGTTTTGACCTCAATATCATTGAGCCACTCTGGGGAGATCTCAAGCACGCAGTACATGCAAGACAGCCCAGGAATTTACAGGAACTGGAAACTTTTTGCCAAGAAGAATTGGCAGTTTTACCATCTGAGAAAATAAAGGGCCTCATCCACAACTACCACAAAAGACTTCAAGCTGTCATTGATGTTAGAGGGGGCAAATACACGGTATTAAGAACTGAGGTATGTGAACTTTTGAACAGGGTCATTTTGATGTTTTTGGTTGTCATTATGATTTAAAAAGAGAAAACACAGAAGTCTGACAATAAATGGCTTCAACCAACCACTAACCATGAGTGA
This sequence comes from Leptodactylus fallax, assembly GCA_947044405.1. Lineage (NCBI taxonomy): Eukaryota > Metazoa > Chordata > Amphibia > Anura > Leptodactylidae > Leptodactylus > Leptodactylus fallax. The sequence continues at coordinate 876,517 of CAMRHE010000352.1, forward strand.
AGAAACAGTTTTTGTGTTATCATTCATATTCTCTGAAAAAAAGCCAAAAAAACTAAAAATCTGCGGGGTATGTAAACTTTTTAGCACAACTGTATTTCCACTCCATTTACTTACCATATCTGGGCCCCTTACTCACAGTTTACCCCTTCAATAAAGACCAGGACTCCATCTTTGGATTTAAATTGGCCTATACAGGCCGATTTATTAAACACAGTATAAAACATTAGCATATATATATCAAATAAATAACAACTATAACAAGGGTGAGAGGCACTGCCCCCAACCTACCCAGGCACGAAAACCCCACCTTAGGTATACCTTTTCACTTTAATGACCTAACGCCTGATCCCCCAGCGGGACCCTAGCCCAACTGAGGGACTCCCCAGCCCTACACATTCACCACCAGGATCCCCATACCACAGAGGAGGTCCTACAACAATGACCGATAGGCCTCTCACCCCCTACCAACCCCCGGCCATACCAATCCACAGACCAAAATGAAAATAAGGGCGTGTGGGTGGGCCACTTCACTCTGCATCAATCGCCAGACTGACCCCAGACTCACCCCTGCGCTCCCCTTATCATCTCTGACTCCACCCCCTTTTTCCCCCGCTCTCACCATACTCTTTTAACCCCTCCATTACCTAATCCTCGCTCCTGTCATGCAGGCCCTATCCCCTAGTGTCTAGGGCCTTCCCTTTACTAAATCCTTAAATTTTAAGGGTCTATCACTATGCATAGTTCCCTCAGAACTCAGGGGTGTATGCCATTTGGACCCAGTCATTTGTCTATTTTAGTGTTTTGTAGGCAGTGGCACACTTCCTCCTAGGTTAAAAATCATTTTCTTCTGTAAATACATTAGATAAGAAGGCATTTAATGGCTCTGTCTTCCTCCTCATTCACCTTTACACCCAGATTATTTTTGAGAGGGACCACCATTATCAATTTTTACTTTATTATTTATGTAGGTGAAGAATACTTTTGGATTATTTTTATTTCCCCTGGAAATTATTATTATTTATTTGTCTTTTACATAGTTAATTTTTCTCTTTAATGCCACATCACTATCTTCTTGTTTTAGTACTTTAAATGCTTTTTATTAATCACTCATAGCACTACTTACCCTTTTAGTTAGCCACATTTCTAACACGCTTATTCCCATAAGGTATATGATTTTCACTGGCCCCATTTAGGCTGGGGCCCCATGTGGAGTAAATGTTGCGCCGCAGAAAAAAAAAGGTGCATTTTACAGTCCCTGCAAAGGGGATGGGATTCTAGCAAATCCCATCCACATATTGCGGGAAAATATGCGCAGCAGACACAGAAATCACAGCATGCCAGTTATACCTATGAAAACACCAGCGGTTACCCTATACCTATAATGGAAGCAGAAAGCTCTGCAGACTTTCTGTGAAAAGCGTAGTGGGAAAAACCACAATGCGGTCGTGGTTTTTCCTGCAGTGCTTTTTTGCTGTGGCCCGATACGTGGGGCGTTAGCCTTAGGATGTTTTTGAAAATGTTCTATTTACTTTGTGTTCCCATTATTTTGAGTACATTGGGGAACATTTATTAACGTATTTGCAACTGATTTTGGCGCGTGATGCGCCTTTTTTGCACCTTTTTGTCGGCTTTAGGAAGAGTGTGCGTTTTTTTTTTAATGTGAGAATTCCCTATCTGACACTTTGTGACTTAGGCGAGACAAGTAGGCGTGGCTGGATTTATTATTTGCGTCTTTTTAAAAAAGGCGCATAAATAGGCGCAAAACCACACCACTCTGGGAGACACGTATAAAACAGTGCAGACTACAGGCCACAATTGCACAAGCATAAGACACACACAAAACTATGCAAAATTAGCACATGTGCATGGAGTTTATCAAAGCTTGCGCCCAATTAGTAAATCACGCCAGAAAATGAAAGGGCATAAGGCACAAAAGGCATAACTGCGCAAAATTTCACTGAAAAGAGGTGCATTTGATAAATAACCCCCAGTGTCTCAATTTAAGCGGCTAAGCTTCCCTCTCAGCTGGTGAAAATTGGCCTGTTTAAAATTTTGTGTTTTTATACACCCTCTAGTAAACATCTTATTAAAGTGTACATGAAAACTTATTATGTTGTAGTCACCTAGATGACCCCCAGTCTCCACTTTTGACAAACTCTCAGGTCTGTTTGTCAAAATTCAGTATACAAATGTCTCCCCTCTTATTGGATCCTGCAATAGTTGTGAAAGGTACCTGTTTGTGCCTGTGTTCCTTCCATCAGTTTATAAATGAGTTAGTTTTTTTCATACATACAGTGCCTTGCGAAAGTATTCAGCCCCCTTGAACTTTTCAACCTTTTGCCATATTTCAGGCTTCAAACATAAGGATATAAAATTTTAATTTTTTGGTGAAGAATCAACAACAAGTGGGACACAATCGTGAAGTGGAACGAAATTTATTGGTTATTTTAAACTTTTGTAAAAAATAAAAACTGAAAAGCGGGGCGTGCAATATTATTCGGCCCCTTTACTTTCAGTGCAGCAAACTCATTCCAGAAGTTCAGTGAGGATCTCTGAATGATCAAATGTTGTCCTAAATGACTGATGATAAATATAATCCACCTGTGTGTAATCAAGTCTCCGTATAAATGCACCTGCGCTGTGATAGTCTTAGGGTTCTGTTTAAAGCACAGAGAGCATCATGAAGACCAAGGAACACACCAGGCAGGTCCGTGATACTGTTGTGGAGAAGTTTAAAGCCGGATTTGGATACAAAAAGATTTCCGAAACTTTAAACATCCCAAGGAGCACTGTGCAAGCAATCATATTGAAATGGAAGGAGTATCAGACCACTGCAAATCTACCAAGACCCGGCCGTCCTTCTAAACTTTCATCTCAAACAAGGAGAAGACTGATCAGAGATGCAGCCAAGAGGCCCATGATCACTCTGGATGAACTGCAGAGATCTACAGCTGAGGTGGGAGAGTCTGTCCATAGGACAACAATCAGTTGTACACTGCACAAATCTGACCTTTATGGAAGAGTGGCAAGAAGAAAGCCATTTCTCAAAGATATCCATAAAAGGTCTCGTTTAAAGTTTGCCACAAGCCACCTGGGAGACACACCAAACGTGGAAGAAGGTGCTCTGGTCAGATGAAACCAAAATCGAAATTTTTGGCCACAATGCAAAACGATATGTTTGGCGTAAAAGCAACACAGCTCATCACCCTGAACACACCTTCCCCACTGTCAAACATGGTGGTGGCAGCATCATGGTTTGGGCCTGCTTTTCTTCAGCAGGGACAGGGAAGATGGTTAAAATTGATGGGAAGATGGATGGAGCCAAATACAGGACCATTCTGGAAGAAAACCTGTTGGAGTCTGCAAAAGACCTGAGACTGGGACGGAGATTTATCTTCCAACAAGACAATGATCCCAAACATAAAGCAAAATCTACAATGGAATGGTTCACAAATAAACGTATTCAGGTGTTAGAATGGCCAAGGCAAAGTCCAGACCTGAATCCAATGGAGAATCTGTGGAAAGAGCTGAAAACTGCTGTTCACAAACGCTCTCCATCCAACCTCACTGAGCTCAAGCAGTTTTCCAAGGAAGAATGGACAAAAATTTCAGTCTCTCAATGTGCAAAACTGATAGAGACATACCCCAAGCGACTTGCAGCTGTAATTGCAGTAAAAGGTGGCGCTACAAAGTATTTACTTAAGGGGGCCGAATAATTTGGCACGCCCCACTTTTCAGTTTTTTATTTTTTACAAAAGTTTAAATTATCCAATAAATTTCGTCCCAGTTCACGATTGTGTCCCACTTGTTGATTCTTCACCAAAAAATTAAAATTTTATATCCTTATGTTTGAAGCCTGAAATGTGGCAAAAGGTTGAAAAGGGGGCCGAATACTTTCGCAAGGCACTGTATGTGTTTTTATGTTCTATATTATGTGTTATTATGAATAAATTATGGTGTACAAGAGATGGAGATGTACAAATTGCATTTTCATTTTCTTTACATTTTACACATCATCCCAACTGTTTTGGAATTGGGGTTGTAGTTCTGTCTCTTTATAGGTTTGAACCATCCATCTTTCCTTGTCTTAATCCCCTGCAGTACATACAACTTTGCAGCAGATGGTTTTCACAGCTCGGCTGCAGGAGCAAATCTCTGTCTGGGATCTGGGGTCCATGGAGGTGTCGACTGGATGAGGAAATTGGCATTCCGCTACAGAAGAGTGAAGGAGATGTATAGCACCTACAAGAACAATGTGGGAGGTGCGTGTGGTGGAGGGAGCTAGTAGTGGTGGAGTCATTGTATCACTCAGCCTATGTTAAATATGGGTTACAATATTCATTTGAATGGGGCATAAGGAGTTAACTATAATCACTACTTATATACACTACTATCTTGTGCACAAGCATACCTCCAAACCATCCCGGATTCTGCGGGACAGTCCCGGATTGTGGGTCCTGTCCCGCCGTCCCAGTCGGCGGGAGGTATGTCCCGGATTCAACTCACCTGCGTCCGGGAGACAGCCCCTGCTTCACCACTGTTCCCCTCTGCATGCTGCGGCCCCTGATGATGTCACTCACATCGCGCCTGCAGCTCCCTGAAGACTCCAGGAGATGAGGCAGCAGGGCAGCGAGGAGAGGTGAGCATCAGTGATTTTATTATGTTAAACTTTGGGGGAGACATTAGAATGGGGAGAGATAAAGGGGGACATTAAACTGGTGGCAGATGAATGGGGGGCAGTTAAGCTGGTGGCAGATGAAGGAGGACATTAAACTGGGGACAGATGGAGGGGGGACATTAAACTGGGGACAGATGGAGGAGTGAACGTTAAACTGGGGGCAACTGGAGGAGGAAATTAAACCATGGGGGTAGCTGGAGGGGGACATGTCTGCCTCTAGTTGCCCCAAGTTTAATGTACTTCTCCAGCTACCCCCACGGTTTATTGTTCTCCTCTAGTTGCCCCCAGTTTAAACTGGGCCACGAGGAGAGGGACTTTTGGGGCAACAGGGCAATTGGAGGGGAACATTACAATGGGGCATAAAAATGTTAGGGTGACTTAGGAACATTATACTGTGTGGGGGCTCAAAGAAAAATGGGTGAGAATGGGTGGAGCTAAATTTGCCACGGCGCGCATAGCGCACAACACATTTTGTCCCTCTTTTTGTCCTTTAAAAGTTGGGAGGTATGCACAAGTGTATGTCATGAGTTTATGCAATATAGTGAAGAGAACCTCTAAGACACACCTATAAGATTGGTATAAATGATTCACAATCTCAGACACGGGTATGCACTTATAGAGACACACACAGGATTGAGGTGGAGTCCCTGACCTGTAAAACGACATCTTCAAAATGGATGCATTCATACGGTAGCTGATGCACCTATTCTGTATTTTACCTTTTCTACCTTTATGAAGACTTCAATAAATTTACAGTTTCTTTCTTATAAGAAACTATAAGACCTCCTGATGTACTCCATATGTCACATGTGGGTAAGAATTACGAACACCAATATTATTTTTTTACCACCTACAGCCAACCCAAGCCCACATACCATATAAGTCATGTTACTGTAGCCCCATAATGCTATCAGAATTCAGAGGTTGCAGTTGCTCCAGGCCCTGGTACCTGAAAGCCCAGTGAGCCTTCTGCCACTGACATCACAGCAAGAACTGGAACATTAAAGCTGTAGAGGGACCAAATTTTACACACATGAAAAGGCCTAGGAGCTTCCCTTGCAAAGATGATGATATCAGTTTTTCTCTTGTCTATTTTGTTGACCTACCTAATATAATTAAAATGTTTCACTTCTGCATGTCACGGAGGGTTAATGGCAATGTCATTTACTCTAGCTCAGCTGTGTTGGAGATATGCAACAGCCAGCTTCGTCTCTATATTTGCTGGATTGACTGCAGTTCACATTTATGACACAAGATGTAGCTGTTACTAAATGTTTATCTGCAGACATTCTGTACTTTGTTGTTTTAATGCTGTTGATATACTTCCTGTTTAGTGTGTGCTGTACTAAATCTGTTATTCACCATGTGAGGTGGACCTTCTCTTACTGCACTCATGTTCCACTAAAGTCTGTTCCTGTTATACATATGTCTATCTGGTTTTGACTCTGCCACATCCAGCAATCACACTCTGCAACAGGTTATGGGCACAGTGATCAAATGAAGCCCCAGTAAACAGAAGCAGCCCAGGTAGAGCGAAGTCCAGAACGGAAGACAGTGCAGCAAATGCGGAAATTGACATAAGGAAGCTTCCACAGAGCTATCTCCTGTACAGAAGTAAGACTGTTCCTATATATAAAGGAGGGATAATGGCCTGTAGTTCAGAACCTAAACTATCAGTGGCCAAGCTGAACAATGACAATTATCAGCTATGGAAATTTAAAGTGGAAATGCTATTATCCAGGGTTCACTTGTGGGAAGTTATCATAACAGAGAGACCACAGGATGATTATCAGGACTGGGACAGGAAAAACAGAGGGGCGCGGGCCACCATAAGCTTACTAGTAGAAGATGATCAACTTATTCACATACGCAGTGAGAATACAGCGAAAGGCATGTGGGATGTACTGAAAAGACTACATGAGAGATCCAGTTTAAACAGCAAGTTGTTTCTGCTGAGGAAACTCTACAAAATGAGGCTTAGCAGAGAGCAGGACATGCAAGAGCATATAAATGCCATGCTGGAAGTGATCACGCAACTCAGATCAGTCGGTGAGAATATAACAGACAGTCACGCCGCAGCCATTTTATTATGCAGTTTACCTGACACATACACTGCACTGATCAATGTGCTGGAGACACTGCCTGAGACAGATCTGACACTAACATTTGTAAAGACCAGGCTCATAGATGAGTATCAGCGAAGAAAGGAGTTTGCACATGACTATACAGAAACTCACTCCAAGACCGCTCTTAAGGCTACAGACACAAGGTTACACAGGAAGGAAATCAGAGTATGCTTTAGATACCGCAGACAAGGACACATAAAGAAAGACTGCACTATATGGAAAGCAAAGCAGATGAGACAGCATCCCTCTTATACTAAGCAGAAAGTCAAAGTCACAATTTCTGACTCGTGTGAAGGGAAGTGGAATGCCACGTTTAAAGTGACAGGCAACCATAAATTGCAAGGCTGGTGCATTGACTCTGGAGCAACCAGTCACATGACAAGTGATAGAAGTTTTTTCACAGAACTTGATCTGAATAACAAGGAGACTATTTACCTCGCAGATGGAAGTAAAATATGTGCAGAAGGATATGGGCATGGATCCCTTGTATGCCCCAATGATGCGGGACACAATTTAGCAATACCAGTAAAAGATGTACTTTATGTTCCTGATCTAGAAGGAGGACTCTTATCTGTGAAGCGTCTGACAACCAAAGGACTCACTATAAAATTACAAGGTGACAAGTGTTCTATCCTAGAGGACAAGCAGATGATAGCAAGTGCCAAGTTGGATGATCATCTATATCACCTCAACACAGTGAAGGAGCAGGTGAGACTATGCATACATAAGCATAATGATTGTATACACGTGTGGCACAGACGTTTAGGTCACAGACACCCAGAATGCATACATGAACTACAAAAGAGGAATCTGACAAAGGATCTAACAGTATTCCCTTGTTCAGTTATCGTTAAATGTGAATGTTGCATCAAATCCAAAGCTACAGGAGCAACACTTCCTAAAGTAAGTCACAATAGAGCTTCAAGACCTCTTGATCTAGTTCACAGTGATGTATGTGGTCCCCTAAACCCACCTACACCTGGAGGCAACAGGTACATAATGATTTTCATAGATGACTATTCAAGATACACAGTAACTTACCTAATGCAATACAAGAGTGAAGTTTTTGACAAATTACAGGACTATGTAGTAAGGGCAAGTAACAAGTTTCAGAGAAAACCTCTCATAATTCAGAGTGACAATGGAGGTGAATTCACAGGACATAAAATACAAGAGTACTTAAAGCAGAATGGAATAGAGCATCAAAAGACAGTCCCCTACACACTAGAGCAAAACGGGGTAGCTGAAAGAAAGAACAGAACTCTGACTGAAATGATCAAATGCATGCTGACAGACTCTGGATTACCACAAAAATATTGGGGTGAAGCAGCAATGACAGCCACTTACAGTGGGGAAAAAAGTATTTAGTCAGCCAATTGTGTAACTTCTCCCACTTAAAAAGATGAGAGAGGCCTGTAATTGACATCATAGGTAGACCTCAACTATGAGAGACAAAATGAGAAAACATCTAGAAAATCACATTGTCTGATTTTTTTTTAAGAATTTATTTGCAAATTATGGTGGAAAATAAGTATTTGGTCACCTACAAACAAGCAAGATTTCTGGCTCTCACAGACCTGTAACTTCTTCTTTAAAAGGCTCCTCCACTCATTACCTGTAGTAATGGCACCTGTTTGAAATTATTATCAGTATAAAAGACACCTGTCCACAACCTCAAACAGTCACACTCCAAAATCCACTATGGTGAAGACCAAAGAGCTGTGGAAGGACACCAGAAACAAAATTGTAGACCTGCACCAGGCTGGGAAGACTGAATCTGCAATAGGCAAGCAGCTTGGTGTGAAGAAATCAACTGTGGGAGCAATAATTAGAAAATGGAAGACATACAAGACCACTGATAATCTCCCTCGATCAGGGGCTCCACGCAAGATCTCACCCCGTGGGGTCAAAATGATCACAAGAATGGTCAGCAAAAATCCCAGAACCACACGGGGGGACCTAGTGAATGACCTGCAGAAAGCTGGGACTAACGTAACAAAGGCTACCGTCAGTAACACACTATGCCGCCAGGGACTCAGATCCTGCCGTGCCGGGCTTGTCCCCCTGCTTAAGTCAGTACATATCCGGGCCCGTCTGAAGTTTGTTAGAGAGCATTTGGATGTTCCAGAAGAGTATTGGGAGAATGTCATATGGTCAGATGAAACCAAAGTAGATCTGTTTGGTAGAAACACAACTCATCGTGTTTGGAGAAGAGTGAATGCTGAGTTGCATCCAAAGAACACCATACCTACTGTGAAGCATGGGGGTGGCAACATCATGCTTTGGGGCTGTTTCTGTGCAAAGGGACTAGGACGACTGATCTGTGTACATGAAAGAATGCATGGGGCCCATGGATCATGAGATTTTGAGTGCAAACCTCCTTCCATCAGCAAGGGCATTGAAAATTAAACATGGCTGGGTCTTTCAGCATGACAATGATCCCAAGCACACCGCCAGGGCAACGAAGGAGTGGCTTTGTAAGAAGCATTTCAAGGTCCTGGAGTGGCCTAGCCAGTCTCCAGATCTCAACCCCATAGAAAACCTTTGGAGGGAGTTGAAAGTCCATGTTGCCCAGCGACAGCCCCAAAACATCACTGCTCTAGAGGAGATCTGCATGGAGGAATGGGCCAACATACCAGCAACAGTGTGTGCCAACCTTGTGAAGACTTACAGAAAACGTTTGACCTCTGCCATTGCCAACAAAGGATATATAACAAAGTATTGAGATGAATTTTTGTTATTGACCAAATACTTATTTTCCACCATAATTTGCAAATAAATTCTTTAAAAATCAGACAGTGTTATTTTCTGGATTTGTTTTCTCACATTGTCTCTCATAGTTGAGGTCTACCTATGATGTCAATTACAGGCCTCGCTCATCTTTTTAAGTGGGAGAACGTGCACAATTGGTGGCTGACTAAATACTTTTTTTCCCCACTGTATTTGCAAAATAGACTCTTTTCTAGAACAATGGAGAAAACTTCATATGAACTGTGGCACAATGAGAAGCCGAGTATAAAACATCTAAGAGTTTTTGGATGCAAGGCGTTCATCTACATTCCAGAAGAAAAACGCACCAAACTTCAAAACAGAGCATTTGAAGGCGTCTTTGTTGGATACAGTGACAATGTTAAGGGTTACAGAATCCTAAATCCCAAAACTGACAAGGTTACCATTAGCAACAGCATAACTTTTGTTGAAGATCAGAGAGATAACATAATGACAGAGGAAGTAAGAACAGAAGAGAAAACTGACACTGATCAGCCAACATCTGTAACTTCTGAACAAACAGTTGAAGTGAGCGCAGAATCCGTCAGTAATGAAGAACAGACACAACCAAGTTCACATACAGAACCAAGACGCTCAATGATAGAGAATAAAGGTAAACCACCTGTACGTCTCTCATACAAGGCAAGCACTGCCAGTGCAAATGAACCTGCAACCTGAGAAGACATATCTCAGCTTTTCAGAAGGGGAAGCCAGTAAATGGATAAAGGCTGCAAAGGAAGAGATAAACTCCATGCATGACACTAAAACATGGACACTTACAGAATTACCACCTGGAAGGAAATCCATAGGTTGTAAATGGACTTTCAAAGTAAAATACAATGCAGATGTCACAGTGGAGCAATACAAAGCAAGACTCTTAGCCAAGGGATATTCTCAAAAATATGGAGAGGACTATGATGAGACATTTGCGCCAGTAGTCAAACATGCTACAATAAAAACTTTGCTGACGGTAGCCGCAATAAGGAAAATGCAAGTAAGACACTTTGATGTAAAAATAGCGTTTCTATATGGCGAGTTAGCAGAAGACATCTACATGGAACAACTACCAGGATTCAAAGATGATCAAAGGCCAGACCTAGTATGCAAACTACAAAGGAGTATATATGGTCTAAAGCAAGCCGCTAGAGCATGGAATATGAAAATAAATGAAGTGCTTACACATGAGGACTTTCAGAGGAGTAAAGCAGATCCCTGTTTATACACAAAGAAATTGCCAGACAGGTGGATCTATGTACTCATTTATGTGGACGATATTCTGATTTGTTTCAAGCAAGAAGGGGATGAAGGAGAAATACTCCAAACCCTAAATCAGCACTTTGAGACCAAAGATCTTGGCAACGTAAAGAATTATCTTGATATTCAGATTGAGAGAGTGGAAGATGGCAGCTTCCTTCTGTACCAAAAGCACAAAATACAAGAGATAATTGAGACATTTGGAATGGAAGACGCAAAACCAATAAAATCCCCTATGGAAACCAACTACCTGAAGAAGATAGACAGCCAAGATACACCACTACCAACTAACACTCAGTACAGAAAAGCAATAGGGAAATTGCTGTACATTAGCACCGCTACAAGGCCTGACATTGCAGGAGCAGTCGGAATCCTATGTAGAAAGACTTCAACGCCAAGTCAGATGGATTGGAATGCTGTGAAGCGAGTCATTCACTATCTTAAAGGGACTTTACACTACAAGCTAAAGTTACCAGCAAGTGACGAAAGCACCCTGGCAGGATACATGGATGCCGATTGGTCCGGAGATACCAATGACAGAAAATCTACAAGTGGGTACCTGATTCTTCTATCAGGAGGCACTATCTGTTGGACTAGTAGAAAGAATCTTTCTGTTACACTATCATCTACTGAAGCAGAGTACGTTGCAGCAGTGCAGGCAAGTCAAGAAGTCATATGGTTGAGCCAATTGTTAAAAGACTTGGGTCAACCACAGATGAAACCAACGAGAATCTTTCAGGACAATCAAGGTTGCCTTGCACTTGTGCAGATGGAAAGGGTTAGCTCAAGAACCAAGCATATTGATATGAAGTTCCACTTTCTGAGGGATCTTCAAGAGCAGGGACTTCTTGAGTTACTTTATTGCCCAACTGAGGATATGACAGCATATATTCTTACCAAGCCCCTGACCGCTGAAAGACACTCGAGGCTTACAAAGAAGATGGGCCTAACAGACTAAGCCTTAGCAGTTGAGAAGGGGTGTTGAAGATATGCAACAGTTAGCTTCGTCTCTATATTTGCTGGATTGACTGCAGTTCACATTTATGACACTAGATGTAGCTGTTACTAAATGTTTATCTGTAGATACTCTGTACTTTGTTGTTTTGATGTCGTTGATATACAGTACAGACCAAAAGTTTGAACACACCTTCTCATTCCAAGAGTTTTATGTATTTTCATGACTATAAAAATTGTAGATTCACACTGAAGGCATCAAAACTATGAATTAACACATGTGGAATTATATACTTAACAAAAAAGTGTGAAACAATTGAAAATATGTCTTATATTCTAGGTTCTTCAAAGTAGCCACCTTTTGCTTTGATTACTGCTTTGCACACTCTTGGCATTCTCTTGATGAGCTTCAAGAGGTAGTCACCTGAAATGGTTTTCACTTCACAGGTGTGCCCTGTCAGGTTTAATAAGTGGGATTTCTTGCCTTATAAATGGGGTTGGGACCATCAGTTGTGTTGTTCAGAAGTCAAGTGGATACACAGCTGATAGTCCTACTGAATGGAGTGTTAGAATTTGTATTATGGCAAGAAGCAGCTAAGTAAAGAAAAACGAGTGGCCATCATTACTTTAAGAAATGAAGGTCAGTCAGTCCGAAAAATTGGGAAAACTTTGAAAGTGTCCCCAAGAGAAGTGGCCAAAACCATCAAGCGCTACAAAGAAACTGGCTCACATGAGGACCGCCCCAGGAAAGGAAGACCAAGAGTCACCTCTGCTGCGGAGGATAAGTTCATCCGAGTCACCAGCCTCAGTAATCGCAGGTTAACAGCAGCTCAGATTAGAGACCAGGTCAATGCCACACAGAGTTCTAGCAGCAGACACATCTCTACAACAACTGTTAAGAGGAGACTGTGTGCAGCAGGCCTTCATGGTAAAATAGCTGCTAGGAAACCACTGCTAAGGACAGGCAACAAGCAGAAGAGACTTGTTTAGGCTAAAGAACACAAGGAATGGACATTAGACCTGTGGAAATCTGTGCTTTGGTCTGATGAGTCCAAATTTGAGATCTTTGGTTCCAACCACCGTGTCTTTGTGCGACGCAGAAAAGGTGAACAAATGGACTCTACATGCCTGGTTCCCACCGTGAAGCATGGAGGAGGAGGTGTGATGGTGTGGGGGTGCTTTGCTGGTGACACTGTTGAGGATTTATTCAAAATTGAAGGAATACTGAACCAGCATGGTTACCACAGCATCTTGCAGCGGCATGCTATTCCATCCAGTTTGCGTTTAGTTGGACCATCATTTATTTTTCAACAGGACAATGACCCCAAACACACCTCCAGACTGTGTAAGGGCTATTTGACCAAGAAGGAGAGTGATGGGGTGCTACACCAGATGACCTGGCCTCCACAGTCACCAGACCTGAACCCAATCGAGATGGTTTGGGGTGAGCTGGACCACAGAGTGAAGGCAAAAGGGCCAACAAGTGCTGAGCATCTCTGGGAACTCCTTCAAGACTGTTGGAAGACCATTTCAGGTGACTACCTCTTGAAGCTCATCAAGAGAATGCCAAGAGTGTGCAAAGTAGTAATCAAAGCAAAAGGTGGCTACTTTGAAGAACCTAGAATATAAGACATATTTTCAGTTGTTTCACACTTTTTGTTAAGTATATAATTCCACATGTGTTAATTCATAGTTTTGATGCCTTCAGTGTGAATCTACAATTTTTATAGTCATGAAAATACAGAAAACTCTTGGAATGAGAAGGTGTGTCCAAACTTTTGGTCTGTACTGTACTTCCTGTTTTAGTGTGTGCTGTACTAAATCTGTTATTCACCATGTGAGGTGGACCTTCTCTTACTGCACTCATGTTCCACTAAAGTCTGTTCCTGTTATATACAAATGTCTATCTGGTTTTGACTCAGCCACATCCAGCAATCACACTCTGCAACAAGCTGTACTTGTGGATATTTATTTCCAGCTCTGACCTCATTGTGTTGCTCACATTAATAGCTTTAGTAGGATCGTCTTCACAGATGGACGTTATTTGCTGCAGTAAACAAATGTCTATTGTGTTTAATTGTTTCTGTCAAATCTCCAGAAAGCTGTTCAATGAAATTAGTGCTTAAAGGGAGTCTACCACCAGAAAACTCAGTATAAAATCAGCTCTAGTGCTTTGTAGAGAGCTTTATGCTGTGCACAATCATACCTTTTAGATTTCCTTCTAAAGTGTCTTTTATAAATATACAAATAAGGCTCTGGCATGCTCCACTGTTCTTGAGCCTCAAGTTTTCCAACCTGAATACACCCCTTGGAAGCTCTGGCACACCCATTGCATTTCAGCATCATTTGCACATTTATTATGCAAAATGGCCTTTTCAAGGAAATGGTGCATCTATTGGGCTATCTAAAGGTATGATATCCCCTACAATACACTGTGGCTGGTTTGATATTGAGTTTCCTGGCGACTGACTACCTTTTAGTGGTTTCATGAATTTTACTTATGTGACTGAATCATGTCAACTCCTTTCATTTTTCTCAAGTTCACATTAAACTTGGGGCCAAAAACTCAATATAGTAATTACTTGTAAAATGGATTTTAACATTAAAGGAGGGACAGAATTGGTTAACAGTCGTGGGCGGAGTCTGACCGCGCACTGTAATGGCCGCAGCTCTCTAGAGCTCTGTGGCTACGAGTCTCATACCCACTCCTCGCTCGCATTGCACAACCTGAGCATGGTGAAAACAGGCAGACATAGGGGTCCTGAGACCCCCGAGATCTAGCTAACACCAGGGAGATTTGCAGAAATACCTGCGGAGAAAGGTCCCGCTCTCGCCGCAGAGTTCCATCAAAATGGCACCGGTGCCCAGCCGCGGGGCTGACACCGGTGAGGAATCGGAGGTTGATAGCGCCGCTGACACAGATCGCACAGATAACAGGTTCACTACCATATCCAAATCCTTTCTTCAGAAGGCACTGGCGTCAGCGCTTAGCCCGGTACTATCGCAACTCGCGGGCATCAAGTCTGAAATCCAAAACGTCGGGCACAGGGTCTCAGGCCTAGAAACAGCCTACACAGCGCTACAGACGCACTCCTCCACTTTGAAGGCCCAGCTTCTCCTTCATAAAGAGCACATAGATCGCTCCCTAGTTCTCATTGAGGATCAAGAAAACCTCAGCCATAGAAAGAACATACGGATCAAGGGGCTACCTGAGTCGTACTCATCTGATGAATTACCTAAGATGGTGTCCGAGCTCTTTGCTGACCTACTAGGCCCAGATCGAGCCACCACTATAGTGATAGAACGGATACATAGGGCTCTTCGGCCTAAGCCACAACAGGGGGAACAACCGAGGGATGTCATTTGTGGCATCCTCTCTTACCCAGATGCTGTGGCTGTCCTAGCGGCGGCGAGATCCAGACCTTCTATACAGATGGGTGAGGCCGACATTGCTGTCTACCAGGACATCGCTCCATCTATTCTGGCAAACATACGCATACTACGCCCACTGCTTGAAGCTCTCAGAGCTAAAGGCCTTCAATATGCCTGGCTTTACCCATTTGGGTTAGCAGTATCCTGTAATGGTAAGCGCCTCACTGTCCATACTCCGAAGGATCTTCCGACGCTGTGGAGACATCTCGACATGGAGCCACTGGAAATCCCATCTTGGTTACCAATGCCGAACCTGCCAGAGTTTCCTACCTGACCAAAACCAGGAGCCATCTATGTCCAGACACAAGTCACCGAAGGGAAGAAGGTTCACGTCTCGCACCCGTCTGCAAGATGTGCCATAGTCTCATTGATGCTGTACCTGAGTGATTGCCGGTGAGACCATCACAGTGTTTCTCTGAAGTATTTATCCTGTCCCGCCAGAATTGTTTAAAGACCTCTTTTTCTGTGGTTATAGTGTATATAATAACTTTAGCTTTAGTTTGCCTCTTATGCTCTTATGGGGTGACTAGTAACCTTTTCTTTGCTTTGTGGCGGATGTCGTCCTGCACGCAGCGGCAGCCGGGGTTGGTGATATTGTACTACTATTTGGAGGCTTGGGCAGTAGTCTGCTCAGGGCCTTTCTAATTCCTATTGCTCATCGCCGCCTAGGTGGTCGTGGGGCGCACGCTTTGCTGAATTGCCATGTTTTATCCGTGTTCTTCATGTCTAATGGAACCTATTTCCCTACCTTAGCTAACACATGAGGAGTGGAGAGAAATTCATTCCCGATCAGACCTATCTTCTTTTTTCCCCCCACCTATTAGTAACTAACGACTCTTAGTTGAGAGATTGGCGAGATAGTTTAAGGTTCTTCCCGCCTTTATCTCCCCGTCCCTTCCTCACTTCTTCCCTCTCGTACCCGCTGATCGCATCTTTTCCCTCTTTAGTCCCCCCCCCTTTCAATCTCTCTCGTCTTTCCCATCGTACTGTTTAACTCACATCTCTGATCTTCTCTAACCGGCTCCCCTTTCCTCCTCAACCCCTTCCCCCCTCTTTCGCCTATTTTGTCCGTTCTTTTCTTTTCTTGCTTCCACTCTGCCTCCCCACCAGAACAGACCGAGTGGTCAGACCCACCTCCGTTCTCCTGAGGCTCGACTAGAAAGCTCTACAGCCGGTTCATGCCCACCATCCCCACTACCTGAACTGCCTGGTCTGTAGCCATGACAACTGTGATAGTGACGAATTTCAATGTCAATGGTCTGAACACGCCACAGAAACGACACAGTGTTCTGAGACTGCTTAGGAAATTGAGATCTGGAATTGTGATGTTGCAAGAGACCCACCTAAAAACTGGAAGGCAACCCTCCTTTCCAAGACATCCATATCCACAAAGTTACTTTAACTCACACCCATCTTCAGCTTCCAAAGGTATTGCAATTGTGATTCATCATACTGTCCCCTTCTCATGTGCGGCCCAGCATGCTGATGCAGACAGAAGATACCGCTTTTTGAGAGGCACCATAGCCTCCAGACCAGTGACCATTGCCACAATGTACGCCCCAAACCATGTCCAGGTCCCCTGGCTAAAGTCTGCTCTGTGTGACCTCCAACTGTTTGCCATCGACGATATTATCTTAGGAGGCGACTTTAATCTCACACTGAACCCCAACCATGACTCCTCGACAGGACGGTCCGCAGTCCCACAAAGAGCCCTCAGCAGTCTCCAAAAAAGTCTACAGGATATGCAACTGTTAGATACAGTGCCTTGCGAAAGTATTTGGCCCCCTTGAACTTTTCAACCTTTTGCCACATTTCAGGCTTCAAACATAAGGATATAAAATTTAAATTTTTGGGTGAAGAATCAAAAAATTGCACAAGCATAAGACACACACAAAACTATGCAAAGTTAGCACATGTGCATGGAGTTTATCAAAGCTTGCACCCAATTAGTAAATCACGCCAGAAAATGAAAGGGCATAAGGCACAAAAGGCATAACTGCGCAAAATTTCACTGAAAAGAGGTGCATTTGATAAATAACCCCCAGTGTCTCAATTTAAGCGGCTAAGCTCCCCTCTCAGCTGGTGAAAATTGGCCTGTTTAAAATTTTGTGTTTTTATACACCCTCTAGTAAACATCTTATTAAAGTGTACATGAAAACTTATTATGTTGTAGTCACCTAGATGGCCCCCAGTCTCCACTTTTGACAAACTGTCAGGTCTGTTTGTCAAAATTCAGTATACAAATGTCTCCCCTCTTATTGGATCCTGCAATAGTTGTGAAAGGTACCTGTTTGTGCCTGTGTTCCTGCCATCAGTTTATAAATGAGTTAGTTTTTTTCATACATACAGTGCCATACAGTGGGACACAATTGTGAAGTGGAACGAAATTTATTGGTTATTTTAAACTTTTGTAAAAAATAAAAAACTGAAAAGCGGGACGTGCAATATTATTCGGCCCCTTTACTTTCAGTGCCGCAAACTCACTCCAGAAGTTCAGTGAGGATCTCTGAATAAACCAATGTCCTAAATGACTGATGATGATAAATATAATCCACCTGCATGTAATCAAGTCTCTGTATAAATGCACCTGCTCTGTGATAGTCTCAGGGTTCGGTTTAAAGCGCAGAGAGCATCATGAAGACTAAGGAACACACCAGAAAGGTCCGTGATACTGTTGTGGAGAAGTTTAAAGCCGGATTTGGATACAAAAAGATTTCCCAAACTTTAAACATCCCAAGGATCACTGTGCAAGTAATCATATTGAAATGAAAGGAGTATCAGACCACTGCAAATCTACCAAGACTCGGCCATCCTTCTAAACTTTCATCTCAAACAAGGAGAAGACTGATCAGAGATGCAGCCAAGAGGCCCATGATCACTCTGGATGAACTGCAGAGATCTACAGCTGAGGTGGGAGAGTCTGTCCATAGTACAACAATCAGTCGTACACTGCACAAATCTGGCCTTTATGGAAGAGTGGCAAGAAGAAAGCCATTTCTCAAAGATATCCATAAAAAGTCTCGTTTAAAGTTTGCCACAAGCCACCTGGGAGACACACCAAACATTTGGAAGAAGGTGCTCTGGTCAGATGAAACCAAAATTGAACTTTTTGGCCACAATGCAAAACGATATGTTTGGCATAAAAGCAACACAGCTCATCACCCTGAACACACCATCCCCACTGTCAAACATGGTGGTGGCAGCATCATGGTTTGGGCCTGCTTTTCTTCAGCAGGAACAGGGAAGATGGTTAAAATTGATGGGAAGATGGATAGAGCCAAATACAGGACCATTCTGGAAGAAAACCTGTTGGAGTCTCAAAAGACCTGAGACTGGGACGAAGATTTATCTTCCAACAAGACAATGATCCCAAACATAAAGCAAAATCTACAATGGAATGGTTCACAAATAAACATTTGGAATCCGTGGAAAGAGCTGAAAACTGCTGTTCACAAACGCTCTCCATCCAACCTCAATGAGCTCGAGCTGTTTTCCAAGGAAGAATGGGCAAGAATTTCAGTTTCTCGATGTGCAAAACTGATAGAGACATACCCCAAGCGACTTGCAGCTGTAATCGCAGCAAAAGGTGGCACTACAAAGTATTAACTTAAAAGTGGGGATAATTTGGCACGCCCCACTTTTCAGTTTTTATTTTTTACAAAAGTTTAAAATATCCAATAAATTTCGTTCCACTTCACGTTTGTGTCTCCTTTGTTGTTGATTCTTCACCAAAAATTAAAATTTTATATCCGTAGGTTTGAAGCCTGAAATGTGGCAAAAGGTTGAAAAGTTCAAGGGGGCCGAATACTTTCGCAAGGCACTGTATATGGCGCATGTTACACCCAACGACAAAAGGCTACTCGCATTTCTCACCTAAATACGCCTCGCACCAGAGGCTCGACTATATCTTGTCATCCTCTCTTCTGGCTCAACTGGCGGATAGTGCTTCCATAGATTGTATGAGCATATCGGACCACGCTCCTGTCTCCAGTTCTCTTACATTACCAGAACTAACTCCGCGTCAGTGGTCCTGGCGCCTCAACGAGAGGCTGTTAGATGATGCGTCGCTTCTACAGGAGATTACAGCCAAGCTGCAGGAGTTCTTTCAACTAAATCTCACCCCGGAAGTTTCAGCAGGCACAGTCTGGGAAGCCCACAAGTCATATGTCAGAGGCCTACTGATTGCCAAAGCCTCAGCCCTCAAGAAATCTCGACGAAAAGAAGACTCCCTGTTGGGGCAGATTGCTGCCATTGAGAGTACATAAGCGTCAGCGATTGGACACACTACAGTCAAATCTAGTGTCTCTGAGAGAGAAACTGAAGCGTATACTCCATCGTCAGGCGTCAAAACACCTCCGCTTCTATAAGCTACGATGCGCATGGAGATAAAGGAGGGCGCCTGATGTCCCATCTGATTAAGCGGACGAAGGCCAAGGCTCACATCTCAGAGGTAAAGACCTCTTCTGGCCTCCTTGAGAAGTCCACTCCGGGAATTGCCAAAGCCTTCAAGACTTTTTACACTGACCTATACAATCTCCGCAAAGAGGAGACCAGCAGCGACCGTCACTCCCGCTCATCACGGACAGCAGCATTCCTCGAATCCCTTCAGCTCCCGCGACTGAACATGGAGGAAGCAGAACAGCTGACGGCCCCAATTACACTATCGGAGCTACAAAAAGTCATAGCAACCTCTCTTTGTTATGTATTGATCTCTTCGCTGGGGGTGCTCTGCCCAAACAGACACAAGAAGCCCACATTGCACTTATTGCCAAAGAAGGAAAAGACCCGTTGTATGCAGCAGCTATCGCCCCATTTCTCTGCTGAAACTAGACCTCAAAATATGGGCCAAGCTGCTCGCCTTGCAGCTGCAAGAATTCTTACCCAAACTTATCAATGAGGAACAGTCTGGGTTTGTGAAAAGTCGTGAGGGCAAAGACAACACCCACAGGTTGTTACACGCCATCGATCTAACCCACAAAACCAAATGTCTGCTAGTCCTTCTCGGCGTAGATGCCGAGAAGGCTTTTGACAGGGTCTGCTGGGACTACATGACAGCTGCTCTCTCTGCCTTTGGCCTGCCAGAAGAATTTGTATATTTCTTGGTTCGGCAGAAAGAACCTCCTCCAAACATATGTGATACCGAAACTGCTCTACGTCCTTCAAATGTTGCCGATTTATCTCCCCACCGCCTTTGTTAGCTCTATTAGGTCCATGTTTAATCATTATGTATGGACAGGGAAGCCGGCGAGAATTGCACATCGACTTCTCATTCAACAAAGAGATAAAGGGGGGCATCTCCCTGCCGGATTTTACCAACATATACAAGGCAAATCTCCTACAGACCTGGCTGTCCCTGGTCTCTCCAACCAAGTGCATGGCTATTAGACAAATGGCAGATCAACTGCATGGCCCAGGCCTAAATCGCCTCTTATGGCTACCTGATCCCAAATCTCTAAAAAGCCCATCTTTTGCACCATTGTTAAGAGGCCCCTGTATGGCTTGGCAGGAATATCATTGGCTCCTAGCTCCAGTGCCATCCCTAGTCTTCCCAGCTGACCTTCTTCCACATCTGACCTCCAAAGATAGCTCTGCATATGAAGATTTTTGGTTCCATCTCCGAAACAAGGCACTGGGGGATCTATTCCACAGAAACACACCAATCTCCATTGACTCTTTGCGGTCTCTCATGCCTGTTGCCAAGGTCACGCACCTCCATTACCTACATTTTCACTGGTGCGCTAAAGCCCTTCCGAACGTATCCCTGCTGGACAGAGACTTGACACAATTTGAAAAAGTGTACCTCTCCAAGGTCCGCTCCACCCGGAAACTCGCCTATTGCAAAACCCTCATGACTGCTGCCTCAACTTCCCCCACACCTGCCTATATTTTTTGGGGGGAAAGAGAACTAGGTCAAACTCTTACAGAAGCTGAAGTCACCTTTACACTTCATCACTCTCATTGATTTTCCCCATGTATCAGATTGCAGGAGATGCACTTCAAATTGTTGGCCAGGTGGTACAAAACACCGGAGTGGCTCCATGCATACAAACTCTTGGTTATGAACCTATGTTGGAGATGTCAAGCGACTAAAGGCTCCTACCTTCACATATGGTGGCAATGCGACTTAATCACTCCATACTGGTTGGAGGTCCAATCGGTCATTAGGAAAGTAACATCTTCAACTTTCGACCTGACCCCAGCGATGATAATCTTCTCCATTCCGCAACTAGGTTTCTCTCCATCCAAGACAGACCTCACCACTCACCTTCTAGAAGCGGCTAAGTCGATTATACCCTTGTACTGGCTCCAGTCTTCCATCCCTCCGACCACTGCATGGCTGACAAAAGTCGACCAGATTGTCCAGTTCGAGGAGCTTCTCAGCTGGTCTCGCTTCTCCCATGACAAATTCCTCAAACACTGGTCGCCCTGGCTCAAGTTCTGCAACACCACCGTCAACTCGGAAATCCTCCTGACTTCTGGTGTCATCTGAGAGTCTCTATCTTCTTCTCCTTTTCCTTCTTTTATCTTCTCTCTCTCCTCTCCCCCCCCCTTCTTATTCTTCTTCTTGTTTATCTTCTTCCTCCTCTTCTCCTCCCTCTTCCCCTATCTCTTCCCTCCCACCCTCCGCACTTCCTTTTATTTAAACTTGTTTAATTTTAAGTTAACCAATTTTAATTTTATTTCATCTCATTTTATTACATTTTTATTCCTTTTTCTGTCTTACTTATTTTATTCTTTAATCTGAGAATTGCAGTGTTACATGCTCAGTATGTTTCTTGAGTTATTGACTGTTATGTTGCTGAATTCACAGTTGATTGACAACTTTTGTACGCATTTAAAATTGTAAAACTCTAATAAAAAGTGATTTTCAAAAAAAAAAGAAGTGGTTAACAGTCCTGCTGTTGTGGGCAGCAGATAGTGATTTCAACTAATTTAATACAATGCTTGAACACAAAGCTATCCGCTCCATTATTCCGCTTGTAACTGATGGCAGGGAGGAGCGATGAGTGCCAAACCATAGACATCATTGCAGCCGGAGCCTGCTGGTCCATGGGAAAGGGGTTAGTTGAATATTGTTTGTTTGTTTGTTTTTTCTTTTTCTTTATGTAATATTGTTGACTGAGGGGGAAGGGGGTCATTTGTGGGGGCTAATTTAGGAAAACTAAATTGTGGGTTTGGGCTCACTTAAGAAATGTTTGAACGGCGCCTCCAAATCTATTAAAATGGTTCTGCCTATCTACCAAAAGCTCCACTGTCTTATTCCTGCTGCAACCCTCGTATACCTCACAACCTTATTTTGTCGTTCACTACATGCTCACAAGTAATAACAATAAAAAATGCTGTACTTTTTTAGAGGAACCGGACAATAACACTTTGCTTTTCATGGGACTAACCTATTTGCTCTTATATGAATTTGCTTCAAGACATTGTAATTATTGATTTTCCATAATTTAAGGACTGATTGGAACTCCCAAGAGAGAGACTTGGCTGCAGATAAGAGCGGAGATGGAGGCCCTGACTGATCTGTGGCTGACACATGCACTCAAGGCTCTAAACCTCATACATTCCAGGTGAGAGGACAAAGAGCTCAACCAAATGTCTATATCCTGCAGTCAGAGGCGTAGCTAGGGGTTCGGCACGGGGGGGCAAACATATCCAAGTGGGCCCCTACCTGGGTGTACCGATGTTATCACTATATGGTGACCACAGATACTGGCTGTACACAGGGCTCTGCATACAGTTTAAGTAAATACAGTACAGGAAAATGTTGTTACTTACAGGTGACGTCTCTGACTATAATCTTTCACATTTCTCGTCTTTTCCATCTGGACCGCCATGACCACTTCTTCCATTCACAACTTGTCTCTGTAAAGTTTGCAACACAGACATTTTTGGCTCCTCACTTTTCCAGACATGTGACCCACATTTCCCTTGCCTATACAAAGTCTCCATCCTGCTGCTACCCCAAATTATAAAATACATGATATAAAAATCCCCTGTAAACGAATGATACCCCCATATGTATCTTAAATTAACAATGCCCCTTTGTGCCCCTTAATTAATTCCTCCTGTGTGTCCCCTTAAAGGGATTGTTTGGGATCAGAAATAATAATGCAGGCAGCAGGACAGGGTTGTAAATAAAAATGCACTGACCCTTACCTGATCCTCCCCTCTTTCCCTGCCCTGGGCCAGCCATTACCTTCACTGCACTATTTGTATACGGAGCGGCTGCAGCACTGATGTCAAGTTGACGAGACCGCTGCAGCCAATCACCACTCTCTACAGTACAGCAGTATATAGTGTTGGGCCGCTGCGGTTCCACTGTTGTGACATCTCGCTGCAGCCGCTCTGTATACAAGCAAAGGTGACAGACAGCCCAGTGTAAGTAAAGGGGGGAAAGTACATTATAATGCTCGCCTGCTGCCTGCTTTAAAATGCATGATAGTACAACCCTTTAAATTAATAGTGCCCCTCAATTAAATAATGCCCCTATATCCCCCCCAATTAATAATACTCCTGTATGCCCCCTTAAATCAATAATGTCCCTGTGCACCCCCAATTGATAATACTCCTGTATGCCCCCTTAAATCAATAATGCCTCCTGTGCCCCCCCCAAAAAATACTCCTGTTTGCCTGCTAATGCCTCAGCTAATAATGCCCCTTAATTAATAGTTCTCCTGTATATTCCCTTAAAGGGGTTGTCCAGGAAATGCAGAACTGGTGCAGGAAGCCGGGGAAGGTGAAATATAAAATATAAAAAACAAAAAAACAAAACATACTGTCCTGTCCCAGGCACTTCGGTGTCCGCCCGTTGCTGTCAGGTCCAGCGTCACCCGGGGGCTTGTTCTGGCGGAAGTCCTTGCTGCACGTGGCCTCAGCGGTCACAGGAAAGGACCAGGGATGTCACTCGCATACGTCACTGGTGACTTCCTGGGTCCTTTTTGTGACCACTGAGGCCACAAGTTGGCCTCAGCAGTCACATGTGGCGAGGACCTCTGCCAGAACAATCCCTTGGGCAGTGATCGACCAGACAATGGTGGGGAACATCGGAGTGCTGGAATATGTTGGGGTTTTTTTTATGTTTCACCTTCCCCGGCCTCCTGCCCAATTACTGTAATTCCTGGACGACCCCTTTAAATCAAAAATGCCCACCTTAAATTAGCATATCCCAATACCCTCTTACACCGTTACATAAATACTGCCTCCCAATAGCCCCCTTATATTAATAATGCCCCTGCTTGCCCTAATGACCACTTATGGTTATTGGCCCTTAATATTTTTAAGGCTTCCCACCTCCCCAAAAAAAAACACAACAACAATAATACTGACCTGGCTCCAATTCCCCTGCTTGGACTTGCCACTGCCGACTCTCCTTGCTGTATCCTGCAGTCTACAAGATGCCGTTACCACAGGACATCTGTGTCCCAGCACAGGCGGCGTTATGTAGTGATGTCATTACACCCGCCTGTGCCAGGACACTGACGTCTTAATTGTCGCTAGGGAACCTGTGTAAGGGTGGGTTCACACTTGCGCCGGAGTCCGCAATGCGTCGCTAACCTTTCGCTATCCAGTCCCTATACAGTTTCCCAAGATTTTCAGTCGGATTTGTGGCGGACGGACTCCGGCGCAAGTGTGAACCCACCCTATAAGCCTGTGGCCCCCAATCTTTTTCGCACCAAGGACAAGTTTTCCGCAGCCCGGTGGGGGTGGGGGGGGGGGGGGTTCGGAGGGGTGTCGCAGGGCCACCCCACATCTAATAGTGCCCCCCTCCACGGGTAATAGCCTCCTCACATAAGTAATGCTATTACCTGTGGGGGGCACTATTACTATAATAGTGCTCTAAAAGCACCCCCCATAGGTAATAGTTCCCTCCCCCACATAAGTAATGATGTTACTTATGGGGGGCACTATTACAGTAATAGTGCCCCCCACAGGTAATAGCCCCCCACATAAGTAATGCTGTTACCTGTGGGGGGCCACTATTACTGTAATAGTAAGCTAAGAGTAACCCCCTCCCCCCACACACAGGTTATAGTCCCCCTCCCACACATACCATTCCATATACACTTGCTTTGTATAGTTATATTGTACTTACAGAGCACTAATGGAGTGGGCGGGGCCTCCTCTTTCATGCAGCCTGTGCGCATCTACTATTTTCTTCCCACTGGAAACGTAGAATAGCGGTCAAGGTTTTGGGTGGGACCTCCTCGTGCACACAGCCTGTGCACATCTTCTACTTTCCTCCAGAAACCTTGACCCCCTATTCTATGGTACCACTAGAAAGAAAATAGTAGATGCACACAGGCTGTGTACAAGAGGAGGTCCTGCTCACCCCATCACTGCTACATGTACAGGTTATAGAACGGCAGAACAGAAAGCTAATAGTTTTCTGCTCTGTCATGTATTTCAACTGCATCGGTGTCCTGTACCGATGCCGTTGAAATTTTTATGTGCACATTCGGCGGCCCCGAAGTGGGCCCCACAAAGTCATTGGGCCCGGGGCCGCCGCCCCCTCTGCCCCCCCCGCTAGCTACGCCTATGCCTGCAGTACATTAATGGTTCGAGAGAACCCATTTCATGGAAAAAAGCACCTCTACTCTCATTGTGTCTGATAATTGCTATTTTTTTTTCTATCTTCAGGCCCAACTGTGTGAATGTGTTGGTCACCACAACCCAGCTCATCCCGGCCATTGCCAAAGTCCTGCTCTATGGGTTGGGCACTGTCTTTCCTATTGAAAATCTTTACAGTGCAACAAAGACGGGTATGTTCTATCATTAAGGAGCCTGTCAGTGAAAGGGCATTTAGGCTATGTTCACATCACCTTTTACAATAAAGTTCATGCTTTTGTTTTAAAAAAAAAAAGTATGCAAAAGTGTGCCATGTAAAGGACATCTGTTTTACATAGATTTCAATAGTAAAATATATATCATATTGTTTGGACTATAAGGGTATGTTCACACAGCGGAAAATGAAGAGGAATTCTTATTCATTTTCCGCCGCCGGCATTTTCACTGCGTTCTAGCCGTGACGGGATGATGCAGTGCATCGGCATTCCGTCGTGGCATCCCGCTGCTGATTAGGTCTGGATGAATGGGCCTAATCAGCAGGGAGTCTCGAGCCGCGGACTCTGTGGCTGAATCAGCCACAGTATCCGCAGCAAGATTGAGCAGGACTCTTCTTTTTTCCACATCCTGCTGCGATCTCTGCCTCCCATTGAAAACAATGGGAGGCGGATTCTGGGGCGAAATTCGCCCCCAATTCCGCGGCAAATATCCTCCATGTGAACACAACCTAAGACGCACTTTTTAGCAAGGAAAACCCTTGACAAAAAATCCCTGTGTCATATTGTCTCACGATGCCTCCTTTAAAGGGGTATTCCCATCTCAAGGATCCTATCTAATCTGCTAGTTTATGTAAATTCAAGACTTTTCCTAAATACAGTGGCTTGCAAAAGTATTTATACCCCTCGAACTTTTTCAAATTTTGTTACCTTAAAACCACAAACTTAAATGTATTTTATTGAGATTTTAAGTGGTAGACCAACACAAAGTAGCAGATAATTGTAAAGTGGAACGAAAATGATACATGGTTTTCAAAATTTTAATAAAATAAAAATCTGAAGTGTGATGTGCAAAAGTATTCAGCCCCCCTATATCAATACTTTGTAGAGCCACCTTTCACTGCACTTACAGCTGCAAGTCTTTTGGGGTATGTCTCTACCAGCTTTGCACATCTAGAGACTGAGATTTTTGCCCATTCTTCTTTGCAAAATAGCTCAAGCTCAGCCAGATTGGATGGAGAGAGTCTGTGAGCAACAATTTTCATGTCTTGCCACAGATGATCAATGGGATTTAGGTCTGGACTTGGACCATTCTAACACATGAATATTCTTTGATTTAAACCATTCAACTGTAGCTCTGGCTGTATGTTTAGGGTCATTGTCTTGCTGGAAGGGGACTCTCCTTCCCTGTCTCAAGTCTTTTGCAGCCTCCAACAGATTTTCTTCAAGGATTGCCCTGTATTTAGCTCCATTCATCTTCCCATCAACTCTGACCAGCTTCACTGTCCCTGCTGAAGAAGGTGTGTTCAGGGTGATGAGCAGTGTTACTTTTCCGCCACACATAGCGCTTTGCATTTAGGCCAAAAAGTTTAAATTTGGTCTCATCTGACCAGAGCACCTTCTTCCACATGTTTGCTGTGTCACCTATATGTCTTGTGGCAAACTTCAAATGGCACTTCTTATGTCTTTCTTTCAATAATGGTTTTCTTCTTGCCACTCTTCTGAAGAAGGCCAGATTTGTGGAGTGCATGATTTATAGTTGTCCTGTGGACAGATTCTTCCACCTGAGCTGTGGATTTCTGCAGCTCCGCCAGAGTGACCATGGGCCTCTTGGCTGCTTCTCTAACCAGTGCTCTCCTTGCTTGATATGTTAGTTTAGGTGGACAGCCATGTCTTGGTAGGTTTGTTGTTGTCGAATACGTTTTCCATTTTTAGATTGAATAGCACTCCTTGGAATGCTCAGAGTTTGGGATATGTTTTTATAACCTAACCCTGCTTTAAACTACTCCACAACTTTAACTCTGACCTGTCTGGTGAGTTCCTTGGTCTTCATGATGCTGTTTGTTCACTAGTGTTCTATAAGAAACCACTGAGGCCATCACAGAACAGATGTATTTATACTGAGACTAAATTACACACAAAGGAAACTCTATCCTCTTAAAAAGCGGTTACCTGCGGAAACTATTATGGGGACTGCTGGGGTTCTTTCGATTTTATTCTGAAATCGTCAGAGAGTAAAGTCCTGCTTGTAAGACTTTTCTCTCCACCTATTTTAAGCGTAATAGGGGACAGAGTCCCCAAATGTTAGTGTGAACTTAGCATGAGTTTATTGCAAGCTGACTCTCCATCCTAGAGCATGTCAGTTTTTTTTTTTTTCTCTCCAAACCTGTGTAATGTAATATACATTTACTATGCATATTATTTGATCTGCATTGATATTACATTTCTAGTAATCATAATAATTAATCTCTCATGGTAAAGGTAATGTTTATATCTATTGAGATACTTCATAGTGTCCTGTTCATCAAACAGTCAAAGCCCTCCCACCAGCTTGCTCACAAATACAGGAATTGAGAAGAAGAGACACATGACAAAGCTGCTGAGTCAGGAAAACCCATTTATCGACCAGATGAAGCACTGATAAAGCACTTTTCCTGTTAACACGGAGAGCCGTGCATCTGCACAGTGCTCTCCCTCCCTATCAGATCAGTGTAGTGCAAGAGAGGGGAAGCTACATTCTACATACTGTGGCTGGGAGCTGTCCGGACTTCTGCCTCCTGGCACATAATAAGGACAGTGGCCAGGAGAACTACTATTCTCTTGGCAGTTGCCCCCTAAGTCTAATACATTAAAAAACACCAGCATAAATGACCAGCAATCGTCCCTGCTGCCTGCAGAGATACATTACTCGTGTTCAGGCAGCAAGGACGATTGCTGATTCCTGCTGCCGCTGTTTTATTGGGCTTTAGGGATCAACTGGCCAGGAGATGAGTGTTTCTCTCGGCCACTGTCATTATTATGGGCCAGGAGGCAGAGGTCTGGACAGCTGCCTGTTGGCAGCAAAATTAATATGAACCCCTTCTGAAATGAAGTTGGACTTTATGACAGCCTACGAACGGGACCTAGCGACCTCCTTAAAACCAGCCCAGTCGACTGATTGGTGGACGTTCATCAGTAAGGGTAGTTTGGCAGGTCACTCTTATGGAGCCCTCCTTAAAAATATTGCATAGAACATATTTGGTCCCCTCCAGACTACATAGTTTTTACCCTACAGTCTCACCCCTATGCTTCCAGGGCTGTAATGCCATAGAAGAGTGATGGCGAACCTTTTAGAGACCAAGTGCCCAAGCTACAACCCAAAACCCACTAAATTATCGCAAAGTGCCAACACGGCAATTTAACCTTAAATTAATCAGGATCTGTTTTATAGTGACCGTGCAATGTTATTACAGTCTGTAATAATATCACAGGTCTGCTATAAAACAGGTACTGTGTGATATAAATAATGAAGGGCCCCCAGACAGTACAATGCGCTTCACAGTGGCCCCCAGACAGTACAATGCGCTCCACAGTGGCCCCCAGACAGTATTATATTCTCCACAGTGGCCCCCACACAGTATTATATGCTACACAGTGGCCCCCACTCAGTATTATATGCTCCAGAGCTGCCCCCACATAGTATTATATGCTCACAGTGGCCCCCACACAGTATTATATGCTCCACAGTGGCCCCCGCACAGTATTATATGCTCAAGTGGGCCCCCACATAGTATTATATGCTCCACAGTGGCCCCCGCACAGTATTATATACCCACAGTAGGCTCAACACATTATTATATACTCCATAGTGGGCCCCCACACAGTATTATATGCTCCACAGTTGGCCCCCCATACAGTATTATATACTCCACAGTAGGCCCCCCATACAGTATTATATGCTCCACAGTAGGCCCCCACACACAGTATTATATGCTCCACAGTAGGCCTTCACACACAGTATTATATGCTCCACAGTGGACCCCCCCCATACAGTATTATATGATACTTACCTGAAGTCCCACGAAGAGCAGCCGGGCACCGTCCTTTTTCTGAATGCAGGCGCTGATGACTTAGGTCATCACACCTGCATCGGGGCAGAGGTCACACTCTGCAGTCAGTGTAAGTCAGTGCAGTCAGATTAATACCTTTTGAAACTAAAATTAATATGAAATATTTTTTTCAAATTTTTTTGCCTAAACCTTGGTTGCTTCTTATAGTCAGACATGTCCTGTAGTCATACTTATACTGTATTTTTCAGTCTCCATCTTTTTTTGCAGAACAAAAAAGTGGGGTACACTAATTTTCTGTATTGCAAAAATGGACAAAGATGTATAAAATATTGAAGACTGTAGCATGGAATTTGTTTACATACATTTTTTTTTTTGGCATACAATTTTTTAATTTTTCAAAATGGAGACATGGACTATATTGTAAAAACATGATGTGAACCTAGCCTGTTGCTCAGCGGTCACCTTGTTTGATGTTGGACACCTCTAGCTCTGTTATATGATGAGATGTCTGTATGTGCAGGAAAGGAGTGTTGCTTTGAGAGGATAATGCAAAGATTCGGGAGGAAAGCTGTATATGTTGTAATTGGAGATGGTGTGGAGGAGGAACAAGCGGCAAAAAAGGTAACAAACTCTGACACAAGATTTAACTGCAGCCTGAAATGTAATGATCTGTTTCTTCCTGTATAGTAATTTCCAGAAGTTTCCAGAGCAATTTCCTCCAGCAAATCCCCTGTAATTTTCAGATGGGTTCAGCCATTGTACTCACTGCTCCCACACCAGAGAAGAAGCAGACTGTTTCTGAAGTCACACACATCCTTTAGTTCAGAACTGCGGCTTTATATAAGAACACATAATATGTTTGCGTTTGCTCTAGTAAATGGCATAAGAGTGGCTACACTCAGTCACAAAAAAACATGTAGGCACATCAACACAGACTGATAAAAATCTAAACCAGATGGCTGCACAGTTTAAGATTTTCTTCTGACAAGAATTGGTGTTTTGTGGATCAATTAAAGGGGTTTTCCCACAACAACATTTTTCATACAAAAGTACATTGCAAAATATCACTGTTACCAAAATTGGATATTTCACTAGAAAAAGTCAAATGAACTTCCCACTTTCCCTACCGCAGTTTGAGCACTGTTGCCACTGGATACGTCCTGTAGTTCATCTTTATCCATTATTATACATCTGGCCTACCTAACCATGCATTTGCCATTCTAACAGTTGGAGCATTGCAGTGCACAGATCATTTCTATTGGGATTGGTGAGTGTGGCAGTTTGGGACCAGCTGTATGTGGGAACTGTAATTTTTATAGTGAAGCAGATGGTCACATGCTGCATAGTAATAAACACCCACTCTTGACATTGTAAGGTGAAAATTTAATGGGGCGCTATAGGGGTGCAGATCTCAGAAGACAGGGTACATAGGAGGTAAGTGAAGTCACAGTCACTGTGCAGATGGTTTAACTGCATGTTTGCTGAAGTTTAAAAAAAAATATATATATATATATATATATATATATATATATATATTTGTTGGGAAAACCCCTTTAAACAACAGCATTCCAAAATTAGAAATATTTACCTTTAAAGGGGTAAAAAGTTATGTCCTGAAAATATACCCTATAGGTATATCTTCATATACCTCCAACTATTAAGTCTCCGGACAGTAAGCTCACTAATATTCACTGCACTATGATGTCAACAGTACAGTGAATACTAATGACGACTCCCAGACATTAAACTGAAGGCTTTGTTTTATGTATTTTTATCAAAAGGTCTGATGGGGTTTGAATCTAGCACCTTAGGTGTGGAAGACAGGCAACGTATTGGTGGAGCCAGATTTAGCTAATCTATATCAGATAATTTTTTCCATGACAAATCTTCATTACCCTGTATGTTTGCATGTGTAATACATTGGTATATAAAGATATATCTCTATATGCCAGTACACGGTTTGCTTTAAAACAATAAATTGTTTTGGATTCCTCTCTAATTTAATTACAGTTTTAGTAATTTCTTTAAAAAGAATTATCTATATATGTATAATTTATTAAATAAATTACTAAAACTTTAACATAGGAAACTAAATTACAATAAACCTACTTTAGTAATGCACTCTTTTTTAAACTGTAACTTTTATTAAAGTTTTATAAATTTTTACAAGATAACAAGAGAAAATCACAAAAACATGAAGTGATGTAGCAGAACAGTTGTCATCCAAGAACAATCACAGAATGGGTAAACAGAAGCATTGGACACAAATCACAGACATAAGGGAGACAACAAGAAGGGAAGGCAGGTTGGTGGGTGGAGAGATTAGAGACCATGAAGGATACAATATGTGCCCTACATACAGTACTTCCATGGTATTGTTGAGAGTGGCAGTCGGGTATTTCAGGCTATGTACATCTTTAATACGAGAGCAGGGCCCGTAGGAGGGTTCACACACTTCCAGTGGAGAGCCACAAGTGTTTTAGCAGCAGTGCAAAGATATAAAAACAGCTTGGACATCTTTTTGCCAAGGTTTCGGGGAGGCAGATTAAGCAAGTAAATGAGTGGGTCCAGTGGAACACTCTGTATAAATAAATCATCAGTCAAAACTTTAACTTCTGTCCAAAATGGGCAGATTAAAGAGCAGTCCCAGAATATATTATACAACGTGAAAGTCATCTCCAGCAGGTAGGGAAGACACAAGGGTTAAGGGTATGCATTAGTAACGGGGTATGGTACCAATGCATCAAGATTTTATACTGGGTCTCATGAAATGTTATGCATGTTGATGACTTAGCTGCACGGGACGATATGATTTGCCTTTGAGCGGGTGAGATCTGCTTGCCAATAGTCTCAGTCCACTTAATCATGTATTTGTGAGCCAGAGGATTCCATCCCTCTGGAGAGGAGAGCAATCGGTATATGTCAGAAATCAGGCCCTTTGTGGAGGTACCAGCTCGGCATATCCTCTCAAAAACGGTAGGGACTTCTTGGGGCCCCTTAGTAATGCACTTTATTAGATCTCCATCACAAAACATAGTAAGGCCAGGTTCACACTACCATTATTTAATGTCCGTTGTTCTCATCCATAACAGTTAGACTGAATTTCTTTCCCACAAACCTATAGTTTTTACATTCTTTTTTTCTGTTGCAGCACAACATGCCATTCTGGCGAATCTCCTGTCACACTGACCTGGAGGCCTTACGACATGCCCTGGAGCTGGAATACTTGTAGCACTTCCTCCATACACATCCAACTGCAGACATCCAGCATAGGGACAAGGGACCATTGATGCCCTAAATGTAGGACCTGCTCGGAAGCTTATACCTAACCTAGACTATTTATAAGCACAATAGACTTATTACAGGCTCAAATTATGCCACTTCAACTCCCTCCACTACGTAATAACCTGGACTTGATGGACAAAGGAGTCAAAATTTTTTTTTTTTTTTTTTTTTGTCTTATTTATGGACTTGTCTTATATTGTTGTCCTGTCCTTGCACTCCTTTTACCTGTCACTTGTGGTAGGGGGTATTACAAGGATCTTATTTAATAATTCCTAAGGAGCAGTGCGTCTTGAACAATAGTTTTGGTTAATGAGTATAATGTTCTGTTTTCTACTTGTCGCTGGGATGTGGACTTTGCATGTGTCTGCAGTGTGCCTTCTGC
Source organism: Leptodactylus fallax (assembly GCA_947044405.1). Lineage (NCBI taxonomy): Eukaryota > Metazoa > Chordata > Amphibia > Anura > Leptodactylidae > Leptodactylus > Leptodactylus fallax. The sequence continues at coordinate 910,008 of CAMRHE010000352.1, forward strand.
AGCTGAGTTTTTCTATATAAAGCAGAACATTGTCCTGGCTGAAAGACATTAAATAAAATAAAAAAAGGTAAAATGTTTACGTTTGGGGAAAAACAGCATCAGTAGTATTCTTAAATTCTTGTTCCACCTGTGGTATAACTTTATAACATCTACTATAGCCTCAAATCAGTTATGTGATTTATGGGATCTCTCTGCGGCATGCACTTTTCTGGTATCCTCTGCTTCCCACAGAGAGCTGGAAGTTTACTTAAAGGAGAGGTACATCTTTGCATATTTACTGAAACAAAAAAAACAGCTTTGAATGGTCCCTTATAATCGACACTAATGACAAATATAACTGAAAATAAAGAGGAGTTTGAGGTGTACTTCCACCTTCAATTCCTCTCCACTTTCGGGTCCTCAACTTCATGAGGTGAGAAGCTAAAGTAGAGCTTCAGCTTTTCTCTGAAGGCTTTTACATGCTGGTTAGCCCCAGATGAATGGGACTAATCAGAAGAATGGCTTGTGCCGCAGATTCTGCAGTTAAATCATCTGCGGAATCATCAACAATCGAGTAGGATGGTTATTTTTTCCACATCCTGCTTCAGTTTCTCCATCTTGAATCTGCCTCACATTGTATTGAAAGGGAGGCAATGTGTGTGCTTGGATCATGCAACCATGTATAACTTCTCTGCTCCTTGTTGAACTCTGACAAGTACCTGAGAAGACTTTTGAATTGTACAGACGTCAACTTGAGAGGAAACACTTTCTCTGCTTCTCAGCAGATCCAGATTCTGGATCTAAATATGTAACTTTCAACAATGTCTTTTGCAATTGACAACATAGAGAGGAGTTGGCTACTCACTGAGCAGAAACTTAATAGGGCAGATGGAGATGGAAACATGGAGGTTCATAATGGTCAGGCAGAGAGTTGAATAACAGAAAGAGGAGTAGAGGGAAGAGTGGCAGAAAGGCCTGTCCTGACATGGAACACTCCAGTAACTTTGCCAAGTTGGCAGATGAATGGGACATCAGCCCATGGGTAGCGCAGCTGCAGCAACCAGCAACCTGTTCCAGTATGAAGAGGAATGGGAGTATAGGAAAGACAGAAAGATCTGTTAGTGAGGGACTCTATTATGGAAACAGGACAATCTGTTGCAAAGACTGGGAATACTGAACAGTGTGTTCTGGTTCAGTATATCATGGATCAAGCTGATGGATTACTGGGAGAGGCTAGGAAGTATTCAGTGGTTATGGAGCACATTGACACCAATGACAAACTAGGAAGGTCCTCCAAAAATAATTTAGGGATTTAAGGCAAGGACAACAAAGGTAGTATTTTAGGAAATATTACTAATACCACGGGTCACACCAGGGAGGCAGTGTGAGATTAGGGAGGTAAACAAATGGCAAAAGAATCAGTGTGCAAAGTAGAGGTTTGGATTCTTGCAGAAGTGGACTGAAGTACAGTTTAGATAGTAGCAGGAGGCTAAGAAAGGAAAATGTGGGTGGAACAAAGGGAGAGGTTAGAACAGTTATGTGGGGGTGTGGTTTGGCTGCCAAGTCACATGGCCGCACAGTGACTGATTTCCTGTCTCACCCAAGGAACTTCCCAATATTACCTTAAAAAGAACCTGCAAAGTGACTTGTCACCTAGTCAGGAAAAGAAAAAACTGCAGCTGGCCCTACAAAACCGCTAGATTTCTTCTTCACACAGCTTCAAGAATTTTCTCAAGATGGCGCCTCTTCTCTGCTCTATGCCTCCCTGTACTAGAGGTTCCTGTGTCCCCCTCACTTACATACCTTATTAAATGGAAATATAGGGACATTTGCCGATTATCATGCCTTGGAGCTGCTACCTGAAGGGCAATCCTTTTCTCTACCCTCCACGCTTGATTCAAGAATCCCAGCAAAGCAAAGACAGAAACTCCCCTCCGCCGCACTGGTAAGGTGCCAGGCGAGTGATCGTTTTTCTTCTCAAAAGGATCCTTTTGAAAACGTACCCTCTTCTGACAATCCCATAACTGGATCTACCATGAAAGCTCTACTCCAAATCCTGAACCATTCTTTACACAAGATGGTTTTGCAAAACTGCTGGCTTCCCTGAATTTCCCTGTACAGGAGCTAGGGCAGAGAGTTCATCATATAGAATCTAAAATGGATGGATTTGCATCTTACATAATGGGCATCTATTAATTTGTTATGAGGGTAATTAACACAAATGAAAACAAAGATTGCAGATATGGAGGATAGATCTAGGAGAAACAACATGACATTTAGAGGAGTACCTGAAACAGTGGCTCCACAAGATCTTACTCACTACATTCAGGAATTTATTAAAACCACGCTCCCTAAATGTTCTGCAAAAGATTTGATTATAGATAGAGCACATAGTGTACCTAGACCTAAAAACCATCAAATGATGTACCATGTGATGTTCTAGTAAGGGTGAATTTTTTTCCACATAAAAGACCTTCTAATGACAGATACCATGAAGAATGAATCGTTCCTGTAAAAATATAAAATGCTCTCCATCTTTACAGATCTCTCCGTGACTACCCTTCAACTTCACAGGCAACTAGGGTCTATTACTTCCACTCTCAGGGAACATCAGATTAACTACAGATGGGGTTTCTTGGGTCGCTTGCTAATAACTTGCAACAACAATCTGCATGTTATAAAGACTCTTGTAGGTGGCAGAGCTCTGTTACTACTTTGGAATTTGCCAACACCTGAGACACAATCTCATGGCAGACCAACTCTGCAACACCTTCAGGAGAACCAGAAAGTTGCAGGATCTCGTAAACCGACTCATCCTTGAGGTACAAAATGCAATGACTTTTTGGGTGATATTCCAATGGCCCTTGCCCTTGGCTTCATCACTGTTCTTTCCCCTGAGTTATCCAGCGTTAGTACTGTGTAATTTTTATCTTTGAAGTGTGGTTCCCTATACTGCATGTTAGATATTTGTATTGGTATTACTTAACCCTTTCCCGACATCAGCCGTAATAGTACAGCGGATGCCAGGTGCTTAAATATGGCAGCCGCTCGGGACCCGAGCAGCCACCATAGCCGCCGGGTTTCTGCTGTATTATACAGCAGACACCCAGCGGTAATCCCCACGATCAGTGCCCGCAATGATCGCAGGAATTAACCCCTCTGGCGCCTTGGTCAAAGCTGACCGAGTCGCCATTTTGCCTGGGATAGCCGGCACCTGAAGCCAGCTCTGGGGTCGGCGTCCCATTGCTATGACAGCCAGGAGCCTTCTGAAGATTTCCAGGCCTGTCTTTCATTAGTTTCTAGTTAGTACACTATGTAGCCTGCAATAGAAGCGCCGTTTTTTTGCAATAATTAGCATAGTAATGCATTGCATTAGTGATATTTAAAAATATTAGTGATTTTTAAAATATTAAAAGTTCAAATCACCCCTCTTTCCCTAGAACACATGTAAAACTAGTTAAATATTGTGAAACACATACACATTGGGTATCCCTTTGTCTGAAAACGCCCTGTCTGCAAATCTATAAAAATATTTTTCCTGTACGGTAAATGCCGGAGCGGGAAAAAAAAATCAAAAGTGCCAAACTGCCATTTTTTCACTGTTTAAAATTTGAATAAAAAGTGATCAAAGCAATAGTAATTCCCCAAAATGGAATAACTAAAAATTACACCTGGTCCCACAAAAAAAGACGCCCTATACATCCGCGTACACGGAAGTATAAAAAAGTTATGGGTGTCAGAATATGGCGACTTTTTTTTTAAAAAAATATTTTTGCACAGTTTTGGATTTTTGTTAAGGAGTTAAAATGTAAATAATACAATATAAATTTAGTATCCCCGGAATCGTACTCAAACATAGAATACAGATGACATGTCATTTTGGCTGTAGAGTGAACACCTTAAAAACGAAGCCCATAAGAAAGTCGCACAAATGCACTTTTTCTTCAAATCCACCCCATTCTGAATTTTTTCCAGCTTCCCAGTACATTGTACAGAATAATAAATGGTAGCATCATGAAGAACAATTTGTCCCACAAACATTAAGAACTCATATGGCTCTAAGAATGGAAAAATAAAAAAGTTATTGGGTTTGGAAGGGGGAAGGGAGGGGAGTCAAAAACGAAAATCGAAAAATGTCACCGGCAGGAAGGGGTTAAGATTTATTTGACTGTTCTACACCCTTTTGTTTGGCTGATCAACATTTTTCACTATTTTGGTATGACTTGCTACATAATAGTGACCCATTCATCCATAGTTGTGAATATCTGCATTCTTATTTGTATACACACTCCCTTCACCTTAGCTATGCTCATAGATCCTCATGGTAATTAGACTGGCTGCTAGTGGCCAGCCTGGTGCAGATGTGAACTCAGCCCAGTGGCATAAATACCAGGGTAGCAGCGGGAGCAGCTCCCACAGGGCCTGGGACATTAGGGGGCCCGGAGGGCCCCTGATGTTTGTTTTTTTTTTTTTTCATAGGCCGTTACCTGCTGGTGTAACCCCAGCAGGTAACGGGCCCTATTTACTTACTGATCCCTGCTCATGCTCACGGCCGCCTGCGCTTCCCATTCTGCGGAAGCGGAGGTGGCTGTGAGCAGGAGTGGGGATCGGTAAGTAAGGCCGCGTGCCAGCAAACCCCACAAACACTGCTATCATTATACTCTGCGGTCTTTTCAGACCCCAGTTTATAATGATCAGAGGCCCAGGGGAGGTGAGGGAACATACAAAAACACTGTTACTTACCTCTCCTGCGCTCCAGCAGGCTTCGGGCCTCCTTGGTGATGTCCAGGCCGACGTCATTATGGCTCACGTGACGTCTGGTCCAACATTGAAGAAGAACGAAAATAGCGGGGGAGTACAGCGGAGCCAGGGAGAGGTAAGTACAGGGGCGCACCTCTAATGAGGCGAAGTGAGGCGGCTGCCTCAGGCGGCACTATCCGTCACTGTCTGGGGGGTGGCATTTTTACTATTTATTTACCGTAAACCAGCCCAGGACAGGCCACTTAAAAAAAAAAAAAAAAAAAAAAGTTGAGCGGGACCTGTCCTGGGCTGGTTTACCAGACGTCCGCATCTCAACGCAGGGGGCGATACATTTACGTCATCGCGCATCTTACGCTGAGACGCAGATGTCGCGGACAAGAAGAGGAGGCAGCTCCATCAAGGGATCGCAGGTAGGTGAGGATAACTTTTTTTTATATATATATATAAATAGGCCGTTTCCTGCTGGAGTAACCCCGGCGGGTAACGGCCTATTTACTTATCGATCCCTGCGCCTGCTCGTAGCCGCCTCCACTTCCCCTTCTGCAATGGGACACAGAAGGGGGAATCAGAAGCGGCTGTGAGCAGGAATCGGTAAGTGAGGCCAAATACTACTATTATTATCTTTTCAGACCCCGGAGTATAATAATCGGAGATCCAGGGGAGGTGATAAACATAAAAACCAATGTTACTCACCTCTCCAGCAATCCGATGTTACTCCCAGCTGGCTTTGGCATTCTTTGGTGACATCCCAGGCGTCACGTGAGCCAGGCCGACGTCATTATGTGGTGACGTCGGTCTGTGCAATATTGAAGAGGGCCGAAAGCAGGGAGTGCACCAGAGCCCAGGTAAGTAGCACTGATTTTTATGTTTGTCACCACCTGGGTCTCCGATCATTATACTCTGGATTCTGAAAAGACCCCAGAGTATAATAATAGTTCATGGTAATGTGCAGGGGCCGCTGTGGGGCATAATACTGTGTGCAGGGGCCACTATAGGGCATAATACCGTGTGCAGGGGCCACTATGAGGCATAATACCACGTGCAGGGGGCCACTATGGAGCATAATACAGTGTGCAGGGGCTGCTGTGGGGCATAATACCGTGTGCAGTGGCCGCTGTGGGGCATAATACCGTGTGCAGGGGCCACTGCGGGGCATAATACTGTGTGCAGGGGCCACTGTGGGGCATAATACTGTGTGCAGGGGCTGCTGCGGGGCATAATACCGTGTGCAGGGGCTGCTGTGGGGCATAATACCGTGTGCAGGGGCCGCTGTGGGGCATAATACCGTGTGCAGGGGCCACTGTGGGGCATAATACCGTGTTCAGGGGCTGCTGTGGGGCATAATACCATGTGCAAGGGCCGTTGTGGGGCATAATACCGTGTGCAGGGGCCGCTGCCGGGCATAATACCATGTAATACTGTGTGCAGGGGCCAATGTGGGCCATAATACCGTGTAATACTGTATTAAAAAAAAAACACCTACTCACCTGTCCCTTGTGCTCCGATGTCTCCTACCACGTTCTGGTTCTGCTGCTCTGGTGTTTTCTTCTGGCGGAAGTCCCCACCGCACATGACCACAGAGGTCGCTGACATGGGACATCACAGTGCAGTGGGGAAGAAAACACCGGAGCAGCAGGACTGGAACGCGCTGGAAGACACTGGAGCACCTTCCCCAGCCTCATATTAAAAAAGTGGTTATCCTGGACAACCCCTTTAAGGTGGCACTTGGGCTTTATTAAAGGGGCTTTCCAGCTCATTTTTATTGATAATCTATCCTTAGGACAGATTATCAATAAGAGATCAATGGACCCCGCCGTTGATCAGCTGTATGAAGGGGCTATGGCGCCTGTTTATATCACACGCTGTCTGTTTATAGTGACCGTGTGATGTAATTCCAACCTTGTCACATAGACGTGTATAGGGCGAGGCTGTAGTTACATTAGATGGCCGCTATGAGATGAATGACACTGTGTAAACAGAGAAGCGGTCACGTCGCTTACACACGTACCACTGTTCATTTAAACAGCTGATCAGTGGGGGTCCAGGGTTTTTGAGCCCCACTGATTAGTTTGTTAATGACCTAGAAAACCTTTTAATTAGTTAACACATTAAAAGATTATTAATAAGGGGCACTATTTATACAGGGTACACATGGACATTATTAATATAAAGATGCGCATGGGGGTATTATTCATTATGGGGGGGTTATATCATATATTTTATAATTGGGGTAGCAGCAGGATAGGGGCTTTGTGCAGGTGAGGACAATGTGGGTCGGGTGCCTGGAAAAGTGAGGTGCCAAAGATGTCTGTGTTGCAAACTTTACAGAGACAAGTCACAGCTGGAAGAAGTGGTCATGGCGGTCCAAAAGGAAAAGAAGGGAAATGTGAAGGATTAGTCAGAGACATCACCTGTAAGTCACAAAATGTTACTGCCCTGTATTCACCTAAATGATAAAGGATAAATACCTGATTGATGGGGGTCTGTCTGCTGAGACCCCCACTGAGCCTGAGAATTGGGTTTTTTCCCCCCACTAGGTTGGAATACAGCCTGGCCGCAGCCAGGCTGAATATAATTGTGTAGCTTGGTGGATGGAAGAACCTGTGTGGCTCTCATTCAACTCTGATGGGAGTGCCGAAGATACCCGAAGTCCAGTACTCAGCTATCTGCGGTGCTCTTATTATAGAGAATGGGGGCCATGTGGGCTCGTCCATCCACCAAGCAGAAGATGTGTGAAGTTACTTTCATTGTTAATGCCGTGTTGTTGATTTCTGATACTGAAGTAATGCAGTAAGAAGAATTCTTAAAAACTGTTTTATAAGTTTGTGTATGTTTATTGTACGACAATAACAGCGTGTGACGCTGACAGCATTTAAACTCAATTTTATATTTTTTTTTGGGGGGGGGGCGGGGCGTCTTTCTATAGTCTGCCTCAGGCAGCAAAGAGGCTAGGTTCACCACTGGGTAAGTAACATTGTATTTTATGTTTGTATCCTCCCCTGGGACTCCGATCTTTTCAGACCCCAGAGTATAATAATTGTTCATGAGTGATCCACAATGGGGCATAATATTATGTGCAGGGGCCACTATGGAGCATAACAGTGTGTGCAGGGACCACTATGGGGCATAATAGTGTGTGCAGAGGCCACTATGGGGCATACTGTAAAAGTGTATGCAGGGGCCACTATGGGGAATAATAGTGTGTGCAGAAATGCGGGGAATGCAGTTTGTGCGGGGGGGGGCCCTCATGTCAAATATTCGCCTGGGGGCCCAGCCATTCCTAGTTACGCCACTTAGCCTTATATGTGGACCTCATACAAATGTGTAAAATGTGTTGCAGTTCAACCTATTGATGTCATTTAGGATACAGATGTAGCAGAGCTTATTCCTACATGAAAACCTAATGATGTTTGGTGTGTGGTCGTAGCGATAGGCTAGGGGGTGGAGCTACAGACCTGACATTATAGAGGCAGCCACTGTGATTGATGAGGTGTGTGGCTACAAAAGGGGAGGGGCCAGAGCTACAGACAAGGCATTGTGGAGGCGGCTACAGTGATAGGTTAGGGGCAGAGCTACAGGCAAAATGCCACTGCCTTTAAGAATCTGGGTCCCAAGGGGAGGGGGTGACAGCAGGCTTAGAGTAGGTCATGTGATAAAGTGATATTCGTTTGCAGTCCTCAGGGCTTGCAGAGAGCCTATAAACGAAACGTCACTGATGTGGTCACGTGACCCGTCGGTATACCAGGAAAAGGGAGCATAAGTTTACCAACATGTGTATTAGTGAATGTTTTATATTGAGGAGTCCTGTTACTTAAGCAACATTTTTAGAAACCGGATAACCCCTTTAACATTAACTCACTCTGTTTGCGCTATGTACAAGTGTCATTTATAAAGCTAGGCCACTTGGTTAAGAAACAACGAAACCTAAAGATGGATATTTCTTTAAGAAGGGAAGTCAACTTGGAAACCAAAAATAAAGCCAAACCCACTGCCCAAGAAGCTAAACTCTTTAGTCTAACGCCCCACATAGTGAAGCCAAAAAACAATGCGGAAAAAAATGTGGCGGAAATGCATTGTGTTTTTTTCACAGCTTTTTTGATTGCAATTTCGCAGAGTTTTCCTCTGTGGACTTTCTGGCCCCATTAAACCTAGATGGAAAACACCAGAGTTTCCGCAGGTATAATTGACATACTGTAATTTTCAAAAACACTTGCGTCTTTGAAAAAGTATCTTTTCCACTGCAGATTTTTGTTCTGCAATGTGTGGATGGGATTAGCCAGAATCCCATTTACTTTGCAGTACTGTAAAATTCTGCATTTTCACAACATGGGGCTTCAGCCTTAGTGCCAGAAAACAATTAAGACTTTGACTGCTGACCAGTTATGAAAAACCTGAAAAATATGAGGTCCATATATTATTCTTAAGCTTATTCTTAAGCTAACAGAGCTAATGCACCAAAACTGCAACACAAAAGTGTAGGATTCTGTACCTTATAGAGGCCGGAACCAAAAATAAACTAATTAATCCCTTAGACATTGCAGAGCAATTCCAACAGTTCTATTCTCATTGTAGAATTTAAAAGATAACCAATCTCCTCTGGAAAATATCCAAAGTTACCTACACCAATTGTACCTTCCTTCCTTACTGATATAGAAATGTCCAATATTATACAAACTCCCTCTAATGGGAAGTCCTCAGGTCCAGAAGGCCTTACGAATGATTATCTCGAAACACTTCAACCAATATTTCTACTTTACTTAAAGAGATTTCTCTCACAGTTCATGGAGACAGGTACATCCCCTAAAGAAAATCGATGTGCCCTGATTTTCACCGTACTGAAACTAGGTAAGCCAACTGACTCTCCTCAAAACTTTCAACTCATTTCTCTCCTAAACACTGATCAAACTTTTTGATCAACTATCGATGAATAGATTGGCCCAAATTGTTTCTAGATCGGTGGGTTCCGACCAGGTCAGATTTGTTCAATGCAGGCTGGCCTTTGAAAACTCAAGGAGAGTATTAAATCTCTTGTACTTTGTTGAACACCTAGATGACTGCGGTTTTGCTGGTGCTCTCAGAAATGTTATCCCAAGACTTTATGATTACTAATGGTACCCGACAAGGGTATCCTTTATCCCCTCTTATCTTCATTTTATATATAGAGCCTTTGGGCACAGGCTAACTAGCTTATTAAAGGTATTACTGTTAGTGATAAAACTCACTCCATATCACTTTTCACTGATGACATAATCTCATCCCTATCCCAACCTCTCTCATCCTTACCAGTAGCTCTGGAACTAATTCAACAATTAAGCCAGCTATCAGTAGTTAAATACCCCAAAGTCTCAGATCTTATCCCCAGGGGTTTAACTAGCAAGAACTGGGCCCCATACCAAACTTTTGACTTGTGCCCCCCCCCCCCACGGCATAGCACCCTCTTTCCTGGCCCCCACACAGTATAACGTCCCATTTACACACACTATAATGTCCCAAAGTGTCCTCCAGACAGTATAATATCCCTAGTGGCCCCTTCACACAGTATAATGTCCCATAGCAGCCCCTACACACAGTATAATGTCTCATAGCGGCTCCTGCACACAGTATAATGTCATAGTGGTCCCTCTACAGCACAATGTCATATAGCGAACCCTCCATACAGTATAACGTTCCATAGCAGCCCCTCCACACAGTATTATGTCCCATAGTAGCCACTCCACACAGTGTGATGTCTCATCGTGGCCCCTCCACACAGTGTTATGTCTCATCGTGACCCCTACGGTGTTCGTTGCAAATATTGCAAAAGTTTCGGGTTTGGCAGAAACCCGAAATTTTTTGGGTACACCACCCACGAACTGACTGTAAGTAAGGCCGGGGGCCCACGGTAAGAGTATTTGTTGGGTGATCGCCAACAAATACTGCTATTATCATACTCTGTGGTCTCTTCAGACCCCAAAGTATATTGATCAGAGGGCTAGGGGAGGTGACAAAAAAAAAAAAAGTGTTAATCAGCTCTTTTGGGCTCCAGAGCGACTCCCTGTTGCTTTCAGCCCTCTTCAATGACGTGACAGATGTGGGTTACGTTGGCGTCATTATGTGCTGCGATGCTGGCCTGACCCACATAACATCTGTGATGTCACTACAGAGGCCCGAAGACAGCAAGGAGTCGTGCTGGAGCCCAGGAGAGTTGAGTAACCTGGTTTTTGCGTTCGCTCACCTCCCCTGGGCTTCCGATCATTGTACTCTGTGGTCTGAAGAAACCCCAGAGTATAATAATAATGGTATTTGTTGGGGCTCGCCTAGCAAATACTCCTTCCGCGGGCCCGTAGCCTTACTTATCGATCATCGCTCCTGCTTATTACCACCTCCACTTCCCCTTCTGCCCTCCATATTATGCACTGGAGGGCAGAAGGGGAAGCGGAGATGGCCGTAAGCAGGAACAGGGAACAAAGTAAATAGGGCCTATTAAAAAAAAAAAAAAGGAACAGAAGCCCACCGCTACGGCGGTACTTATACCACTGCTTACCCCTTAATTTAACCACTTAGAGTATACAATTTATAAAACAATCCTTCCCATTTGATTTGCAACAGGAAGGGATCAACTACTTAGGATTTATATTTAAAATTATTATATTTGCTTATACTATCCTTTCTAGATTTATTTGGACGGGATGTAAACAATGGATAGCACATACAGTGGGGAAAAAAGGATTTAGTCTGCCGCCAATTGTACAAGTTCTCCCACTTAAAAAGATGAGAGAGGCCTGTAATTGACATCATAGGTAGACCTCAACTATGAGAGACAAAATGAGAAAACAAACCCAGAGAATCCCATTGTCTGATTTTTAAAGAATTTATTTGCAAATTATGGTGGAAAATAAGTATTTGGTGAATAACAAAAGTTCATCTCAATACTTTGTTATATATCCTTTGTTGGCAATGACAGAGGTCAAACGTGTTCTGTAAGTCTTCGCCAGGTTGGCACACACTGTTGCTGGTATGTTGGCCCATTCCTCCATGCAGATCTCCTCTAGAGCAGTGATGTTTTGGAGCTGTCGCTGGGCAACACGGACTTTCAACTCCCTCCAAAGGTTTTCTATGGGTTTGAGATCTGGAGACTGGCTAGGCCACTCCAGGACCATGCGAAGCCACTTCTTCGTTTCCCTTGCAGTGTGCTTGGGATCATTGTCTTGCTGAAAGACCCAGCCACGTTTCATCTTCAATGCCCTTGCTGATGGAAGGAGGTTTGCACTCAAAATCTCACAATACATGGCCCCATTCATTCTTTCTTGTACACGGATCAGTCGTCCTGGTCCCTTTGCAGAGAAACAGCCCCAAAGCATGATGTTGCCACCCCCATGCTTCACAGTAGGCATGGTGTTCTTTGGATGCAACTCAGCATTCACTCTCCTCCAAACACGACGAGTTGTGTTTCTACCAAACAGTTCTACTTTGGTTTCATCTGACCATATAACATTCTCCCAATACTCTTCTGGAACATCCAAATGCTCTCTAGCAAACTTCAGACGGGCCCGGATATGTACTGGCTTAAGCAGGGGGACATGTCTGGCACTGCAGGATCTGAGTCCCTGACGGCGTAGTGTGTTACTGACGGTAGCCTTTGTTACGTTAGTCCCAGCTTTCTGCAGGTCATTCACTAGGTCCCCCCGTGTGATTCTGGGATTTTTGCTCACCGTTCTTGTGATCATTTTGACCCCATGGGGTGAGATCTTGCATGGAGCCCCTGATCGAGGGAGATTATCAGTGGTCTTGTATGTCTTCCATTTTCTAATTATTGCTCCCACAGTTGATTTCTTCACACCAAGCTTTTTGCCTATTGCAGATTCAGTCTTCCCACCCTGGTGCAGGTCTACAATTTTGTTTCTGGTGTCCTTCCACAGTTCTTTGGTCTTCACCATAGTGGAATTTGGAGTGTGACTGTTTGAGGTTGTGGACAGGTGTTGCCCAGCGACAGCCCCAAAACATCACTGCTCTAGAGGAGATCTGCATGGAGGAATGGGCCAACATACCAGCAACAGTGTGTGCCAATCTTGTGAAGACTTACAGAAAACATTTGACCTCTGTCATTGTCAACAAAGTATATATAACAAAGTATTGAGATGAACTTTTGTTATTGACCAAATACTTATTTCCCAGCATAATTTGCAAATAGATTCTTAAAAAATCAGACAATGTGATTTTCTGGATTTGTTTTCTCATTTTGTCTCTCATAGTTGAGCTCTACCTATGATGTCAATTACAGGCCTCTCTCATCTTTTTAAGTGGGAGAACTTGCACAATTGGTGGCTGACTAAATACTTTTTTCCCCACTGTAGCATATTGACTAAAGATAGAGATATCAGAGGCCTTGGAGTGCCTGATATTTATGGCTATAAAATAGCTACACAGGTATCCCAGATTACAACTGTTTTCACCCTAATAATCTGAGAGCTCTCTTAATTCTCTCTCTCCTGCCTATCAGACTCCCTGAGTGGCTTTCTCCCTTTACATAAACTGCTTTCTTTGTGGAAATATCTCCATAGCAATACAAATAAACTCACTCCTTTAGAAAGGAGACACATCCCTCTGGAAATTTTAAGCCTAGCCATTCCAGCAATAAGCTTAGAAAACTGGATAAATAAGGGTATTACTAATAGCTCAGTATTTTCAGGAACAACAGATTAAAGAGTTTTGAGGAGCTGGTTGAGGAATGTATGTTCCCTCAAAGATTTTTATAAGCCCCTTCCAATAAAAAGACATTTCCTACAAAATCATGTTAATTTACATACAGTGCTGGCCAAAAGTATTGGCACCCCTGCAATTCTGTCAGATAATACTCAATTTCTTCCAGAAAATGATTGCAATCACAAATGCTTTGGTAATAATATCTTCATTTATTTTGTCTTCAATCTAAAACCACAAAAAGAATTGTCAAAAAGCCAAATTGGATATAATTCCACACCAAACATAAAAAAGGGGGTGGAAAAAAGTATTGGCACCCTTTGAAAAATCATGTGATGCTTCTCTAATTTGTGTAATTAACAGCACCTGTTACTTACCTGTGGCACATAACAGGTGGTGGCAATAACTAAATCACACTTGCAGCCAGTTGAAATGGATTAAAGTTGACTCAACCTCTGTCCTGTGTCCTTGTGTGTACCACATTGAGCATGGAGAAAAGAAAGAAGACCAAAGAACTGTCTGAGGACTTGAGAAGCAAAATTGTGAGGAAGCATGAGCAATCTCAAGGCTACAAGTCCATCTCCAAAGACCTGAATGTTCCTGTGTCTACCGTGCACAGTGTCATCAAGAAGTTTAAAGCCCACGGCACTGTGGCTAACCTCCCTAGATGTGGACGGAAAAGAAAAATTGACGAGAGATTTCAACGAAAGATTGTGCAGATGGTGGCTAAAGAACCTCGACTAACATCCAAACAAGTTCTAGCTGCCCTGCAGTCCAAGGGTACAACAGTGTCAACCCGTACTATCCGTAGGCGTCTGAATGAAAAGGGACTCTATGGTAGGATACCCAGGAAGACCCCACTTCTGACCCAGAGACATAAAAAAGCCAGGCTGGAGTTTGCCAAAACTTACCTGAGAAAGCCAAAAACTTTTTGGAAGAATGTTCTCTGGTCAAATGAGACAAAAGTAGAGCTTTTTGGGAAAAGGCATCAACATAGAGTTTACAGGAAAAAAAAAGAGGCCTTCAAAGAAAAGAACACGGTCCCTACAGTCAAACATGGCGGAGGTTCCCTGATGTTTTGGGGTTGCTTTGCTGCCTCTGGCACTGGACTGCTTGACCGTGTGCATGGCATTATGAAGTCTGAAGACTACCAACAAATTTTGCAGCATAATGTAGGGCCCAGTGTGAGAAAGCTGGGTCTCCCTCAGAGGTCATGGGTCTTCCAGCAGGACAATGACCCAAAACACACTTCAAAAAGCACTAGAAAATGGTTTGAGAGAAAGCACTGGAGACTTCTAAAGTGGCCAGCAATGAGTCCAGACCTGAATCCCATAGAACACCTGTGGAGAGATCTCAAAATGGCAGTTTGGAGAAGGCAACCTTCAAATCTCAGGGACCTGGAGAAATTTGCCAAAGAAGAATGGTCTAAAATTCCAGCAGAGCATTGTAAGAAACTCATTGATGGTTACCGGAAGCGGTTGTTCGCAGTTATTTTGTCTAAAGGTTGTGCTACCAAGTATTAGGCTGAGGGTGCCAATACTTTTGTCCGGCCCATTTTTAGTTTCAATAATTTTTATTTGGTTTTCGCAATAAGTGTAAGAAACAATATTGACATACATTGCACTATACATTTTGTTTTGGATTCGTCCATGGTATATTCTTTGAATTGTACATCAATGAGACAAAGATAAAGATTGTATAAATGTTAAACAATAACAATAACATGTAGGCACTTTGTTAAGGTTAGCGTGAGATACCTCAGAGACCTTCTTCCATGTTTTCTACCCCTTCTCCATTCCCTCCATCTCCACACCCACTGCGATGTACAAGAGCGGATTCCGTATAACTCTGTGGTTCGCGCTATGCGACAAATCGAGAATTAATCCACGCGTCCCACACCCTTTCAAAGCTATGATATGAGTCATTTCCCAGTGCAATTACCCTCTCGTAGGTATATGTATTGTTAATGGCTAGCAACAATGCGGAGTCAGACGGAGGGGTCACTGATCTCCAATTTTGTACCAACATTAATTTGGCTATAGTCAAGATTTTACATAGGAGTTTTTTATAGTTATTCCATTCCTCGGGAATTCCAATTAATAGGATGGCCAGAGGTGAGGTGTAGGGGAGGTGGAAATTGAATATTTCTGATAGCATGTCAAAGACTCTATTCCAGTATCCACGAATTATGGGGCATTGTCCCAAAATATGGAGAAGGGTTCCTCTCCCTCCACATCCTCTCCAGCAACTCTCAGAGACGGAAGGGTATATCATTTGTAAAGTGGATGGGGTTCGGTACCACCGTAAAGTAATTTTCATCGCTGTTTCTATGTGGGTGCTACATTTTAAGGATGAGTGACTTAGTTTGATTGCTTGTTCCCACTCAGTTAAAGTAATGACTCTTCCCAAATCCCTCTCCCAACAACGGAATGGTATAGATCTAGTAAAAGTCGCTACTCCATCCATCTTGTCATACAGAAACCGTAGTCCCCTCATCTTAGTCGACAACCAGGTGAATATCGTACTACTGTGGGGTAGTTTCGATACCGGGTTCTTAGATATAAAGTGACATATTTGAGAGTATTTGAGGAAGTCACCACCATGAATTCCAAATTTCTGTGTTATATCTTTAAATGGTAAAAATTGTGTGGTATCAGACTGTAAATGGGAGACCTGTGTAATTCCCTTCGCCTCCCATCCCGAAGTTACCAGGTCCTCTATTGCCCAGGCCAGAAGTGACAAAGGCATCTCTGAGGCACAAAACTGACTTGTAGGGTTTGCTTTCTCGTGAAGCAGCTTCCATGCGGTCACTGCTGCTTGCATGACTGGGGATAAGGACTCAGGCATAGGAATGCTCCAAAAGGGTGCCCACAGGGCATCCGCCAATTTTAAGGGATATATAAACGATTGCTCTATGTGTATCCATGGAACCGAGGTGTCTGCTAATCTCCATCTAGCACATTGCGTAACCAAGGATGCTATATAGTAATTCTTTACCACTGGTACTCCTAGTCCTCCCGCCTCTTTTTGTTTAAATAGGAAACTTTTATTGATTCTAGGTCTCTTTCCACTCCATATGTATTTTGAAATCATCCTTTGCATGGTTTCGAAAAACGCAACCGGGATGGATATCGGGAGTGTGCGAAACAGGTACAGGAGTCTAGGCAATAATAACATTTTGAAAGCTGCGACCCGTCCCATCCAAGACACGTCTATTTTGGACATTCGCTCCATCTCATCCTGCATTATTTTCAACATGGGTGTATAGTTATTTCTATATAGGGCCCCTGTGGAAGGTGTCACCTGTATTCCCAGATATTGAACGCCCTCTTTCCTCCAGTCAAAATCATATTGCGATTGTAGGGGTTGAAGCAACGGGGGAGGAATATGTAAAGGTAGGGCTTGTGACTTGGCCATGTTTAGTTTATAAAATGATAAACGTCCGAAATTGGCAATAATCTCCATAAGTCGGGGAATAGATTTTTGTGGTTTGGACAAAGTAAGAATAATATCATCTGCATAAAGTGATATAAGATGAGTTTTGTCCCTTATAGCAATGCCACCTACTTCTGGGTCCAGTCTAAGTATCTGGGCCAATGGTTCCATCGAGAGAACAAATATCAACGGCGAGAGGGGGCACCCCTGTCTAGTCCCGTTCGTTATTAAAAAGGGATCCGATACTACCCCATTAGTGAATACTCTAGCAGATGGTGCAGAGTACAGCGCCTCAATTGCTCTTAAAATAGCTCCAGCGAACTCCATGCTCCTGAGCACCAAGAAGGCATATGACCAGCAAATGCGGTCAAACGCCTTCTCGGCGTCCAATGCGAGAATCACCGCCTCCATTTTTCTAGAATTGATGTGGTGTATAATATTCAAAATGCGTCTAGTATTGTCGTATGATTGCCTCCCCTTCACGAATCCCACTTGATCGTGGTTTATTAGGCTCGGAAGACAATCAGCTACTCTATTCGCTATAATTTTTGGCGTAAATTTTTAAATCTGAGTTTAATAGGGATATTGGTCGAAAATGTTGGGGGCTGATGGCAGGCTTGCCCGGTTTAGGCAGCATCACCACCAGGGCCTCCTGATTCTCCCTCGGAATAGTTCCAGAGTCCACCGCAGCTGTTAAAAAGGACAGCAGCGGGTTTAGCAGGATTGGAGAAAACTTTTTGTAATATCCGTTAGTAAGGCCATCTGGGCCCGGGGATTTTCGAGGTGGCAGCGACTTGACTACTGACATCAATTCTGATGGCGAGATGGGCTCATTCAAAGAGTTCAATTGTATTTCTGTGAGTGTTGGTAATTGAGTGCTTGCGAGAAACTTGGCAATTTCTTGTTTCGTTGGATGTGTTACAGAGGAGTCCTCTCTAATGTTGTATAAGCCTTCATAGAAAGCTTTAAAGGCATTGGCAATGTCACTAGGGTCATAGATTTTGTGGTTGCCATCTTTACTCTGGAGAAACGGGATTTTAGACTTTGCATGTTTTTGCTTAAGTTTGGACGCTAGAAGCTTGCCTGCCTTGTTAGATTGAGAATAATAAGTCGCTTTCGCCCTTTTCAAGTTTTTCTCATAGTTATGCAGTAGACAGGCTGTCAGTTGATGGCGTAGTGTCACCAACTTTGCCGCATTGGAGGGGGAAGGAGACTTTTTGTTACTATTATCTATAGATTTTATTTGGTGCAGTAGTCGATCAGTTTCTGCTAACCTATTTTTCTTTTCAATGTGTCCTAGGCGAATAAATGTTCCTCTGATAAAAGCTTTGTGCGAATTCCACAATATGTCAGGGCTAGGGGCAGAGGGAGCATTGGTCCGAAAGAATTCCTTCAGATCATTTTCCAAAATTGCTTTATATTTTGGCTGTGACATTAAGAATTCATTGCACCTCCATACGTATGCTCTGGGGCATTCATATTTTTCTCTGAGAGTCAAGGTTATTGCCGCATGGTCTGACTATGTTATTTGTGAAATGTCCGATTTCACGGCAAGGGGAATACTAGCTTGTTCTATTAAGAATAGGTCTATTCGTGAATAGCTATTATGTACAGTAGAATAGTAGGTATAATCTTTTTCAGTATTATGAAGGATGCGCCATATATCAAATAAGTCATGGCGCCATACAGCCTGCGAAAATGAAGGATGACGTGTCGTTATGCCAGAAGTAGTGTCTACCACTGGGTCCGGAGCCATGTTAAAATCTCCCATTAATACTAGGCATCCTTGCTTTCTTTTCTCCACTACTTTCATAAGTCTCCCCAAGAAAGATACCTGCCTTCTGTTTGGGGCATAAACCGAAACCAATGTGTATGTGACGTTGTTAAGGATACAGACTAATATGACAAATCGTCCTCCAGGGTCAGCATGATGGGACACCAACTGAAATGCTACTGAATCTCTGATCCCAATTAGTGTTCCCCTGCGCTTGGAGGAGCAATGAGCGTGAAATAAATGTGGGTATGAGGAATGTCTAATACGAGTGGCATCTATCTCTAAAAGATGTGTTTCTTGAACTGCAAGAATGTCACAGCCTCGAGCTCGGGCCTCTCGCCATAAATTGGCTCTCTTTTGAGGGGAGTTCAAACCTCTGACATTCATTGACATGATATTAAGTACCATACTTTACAGTTAGTAATGCTGCAATGGTCTTACCACAACCACCCACATCAGAAGTTGTCAGTAGCAATAGGAAGCAGGTTCGTCTCTGCCTTGTGTACTCACGTCGTCCCAAGTGCCAAAACCGAGGAGAGAACAAACTATGGAAACATTGAAACCCGTGGTTAAGCCACCTAACTAAAACAAAAAGAAGAAATGTGGTACAGCGGACCAGCGGCTGTTGTAATCCTGGGGGGATAAGTTCAGCAGTAGTGGACATGCGAATTCCCTTGTAAAGTGAGTCTCTAGCTGTGCAGCCATTTTGGTGGACGTCTAGGGGTTTTCATTCGATGCCATCCATCAGACACTGGGCCAGGTGGTGGTTTGAGCGTCAGGTCAAGGATCGGAATGTCCCATTTATTTAGCAGCTTCTTGCCGTCTTCCGGAGATTTGATAACATGAGTAAGGTTGTCCCGGGATACGATCACTTGGACCGGGAATCCCCATTTATATAGGATGTTATGGTGGCGTAGTGCTGTAGTGATAGGGATGAATTGCCTTCTCAATTGTAGCGTTGCGGCCGAAAGATCGGAGTAGATGGAAATTTTATGGTATGGGTCAGGTAGACGGCCAATTTTCCGTGAGGTCAGCAGCACCAGTTCTTTAGTGCTGTAAAAATGGATCTTTGCTAAGACATCTGTGGATACGGATTCGTCCAGGTGTGAAGGCCTTGGGACTCTATGCGCTCTATCAATGGTTAAATCCATTATCGTGAGATTTGGTAGTAGCGTGCGTATCAGGTCTTGAAGGAAAACTGTCAGATTACTCGCAGTTACTGACTCTGGAATCCCTCTAAACTTCAAGTTGTTGCGCTGCGAGCGATCCTCCAGGTCTGCTATTTTAGCTTTTAGAAACGACACGTCTTTTTCCACCTCACAGTGAGCATCTATAAGAACATTGTGGGATGCAGCAAAGTCCGGCCCATTTTTGGAGTTTTGTGTAAAATGATCAATGATTTGACTTTTTTTTCATTCTCTTTTGTGTTTTTTCATTGCAAGCAAAATAAATGAAGATATTATTACCGAAGCATTTGTGATTGCAATCATTTTCTGGAAGAAATTGAGTATTTTCTGACAGAATTGCAGTGGTGCCAATACTTTTGGCCAGCACTGTATCCTCTGCAATGCTGAACTCCTCTCATCACCCAGATCTTGAGGTTGAAAAATATCTAGAACTCATTTGACTCTCATCCCACTTTATAAAAATCTTATCCTATCCATATACCTGGGAAAAAGAATTCAAAGACACTTGGAGTCCTGAGGAATAGAATAAAGCATTGATATTAATGCATAAAACTCTCCAATGTAGCTCACATCTGGAGGCTTCCGATAAGACAATTCTAAGATGGTATCTACCTCCTGTCTGACTTCACCATATTTTTACTTCGATATCTCCAACATGTTGGAGGAATTGCGATGGGCATGATCCCCTATTATCTTGTGTGCTTGTCCTAAAATTGCTATATATTGGCATGAAGTCTTTAATCTTCTGAATTCCTTTTTTGGAATTGAATTGATGGAAAACCCTCATTTGGCCTTATAACTCCTAAATAGCTCTACTATACCTCCTCCATACAGAATATTAGCTTGCGAAACACTTACCATGGCAAAATGAATTATAACCAGACTTTGGAAACAATGTATTCCCCTCTCTTGTGCATGTACACTAATGCTAGAATTTTCAAGATTG
Source organism: Leptodactylus fallax (assembly GCA_947044405.1). Classification (NCBI taxonomy): domain Eukaryota; kingdom Metazoa; phylum Chordata; class Amphibia; order Anura; family Leptodactylidae; genus Leptodactylus; species Leptodactylus fallax. The sequence goes on from CAMRHE010000352.1 coordinate 930,769, forward strand.
AGGAATTAGAAGCAACAGTTTTACAAGAGGAATATGACATAGTGGGGATAAACTAGACGAGGGTGGACAATAGTTATGACTGTGCTGTTAATATCTAGGGGTACAGTCAGTTCAGAAAAGATCTGCTAAGTAAGAGAGGGGTTTGCTTATAAGTAAAATCCTGCCCAAAGCCTGTCATGCAAGACGAAATCTGTGAGGAAAATTAACATGTAGAGTCCCTATGGTTGGAAATTAAGGGAGGGATAAGATTCTGCTGTGGTTGTGTGAGCCAAAGCCAAGAATGGCTATAAAGGGAATGGAAAATATATAGGAAGTGCTTATACTTCTACCTTCTTCTCAATCTACTCCTGGTTTTGGCTCAAAAAACCACAGCAAAATCTGCAACAACAAAAAAATCTGCGTTTCAGCAATATGGGGCCTCAACCTCAGAGAGGTTGTAATATAACACAATGTCAAGCAGAGGGGACTATAGCATCAGACCCCTGACCTAAAATTACTTGATATGCTGCATTCAGGGCCGGAGTCAGCCCCAAGTTTCTGAGGGAGCCCACTGGGCTGCTGGGTGCCGAATGCTTTTTGTTTTTTTTTGTTTTTTTTTTTAATAGGCCGTTACCTGCTGGAGTAACCCCAGCAGATAACGGGTCCTATTTACTTACCGATCCCCGCTACAGGAGCGAGGATCGGTAAGTAAGGCCAGAATCGCCAGGTGGTTTGGTTCAGACCAAATAGGTCCGAACCAAAACTGCTATTACAGTGGCGTAGCTAGCGAGGGTGAGGCTGCCCTGGGCCCACCCTGGGGCCGCCATTAATATATGTTTTTCTATTTACTAGATCGGTGTCTGCAGTTAAAATGCATCCTGTCACCTAATTGTCTTGTAAACCACAAGCCACTTCAGGCTTGCGGTTTACAAGACGCTGAGACCGCAGACACTGGACGTCGGCTTCTCAGCACAGACGGGTGCGATGTCGTCACATCATCGCGCCTCCTTCGCTGAGAGGCAGGCGTACTATGCGTGGACAGGGAGGAGGCAGCGTCTCCATTCATCAAAGGATCGCAGGTAGGTGAGTATAACTTTCTTTTTTTGTTTTTTTGGCAGTTGCGGGTAATTTAATAGTATAAGGGGTTGTTAGGAGGGGGAATTATAAGTATAAGGGAGGATTTATTTATGGGCTATTAGAGGGCATTATGAATACAAGGGGGGTCATTTATATAAGGGCTATTAGGGGGCATTATGAATACCGGGGGGGAGGTTATTTATATAGGGTCATTAGGGGGCATGATTTATATAAGGGGTCACTAGGGGGCATTATGAACATAAGGGGGTGGTCATTTATATAAGGTTTCCGTAGGTATAATTGACATGCTGCACGTATTTTTTCCACAATGTGTGGATGGGATTTGAAAGAATTGTAGGAACTGTAAAACGCAGTGTTCTTTTCCGCGGCATTTCTGCCATGTGAGGTCCGTCCTTAAGGAGTTTTCCAGCTTATTTTTATTGATGATCTATCCTCAAAATACATCATCAATAAGTGATCAGTGAATCCCCACTGATCAGCTGAATGAAGGGGCCATGGCGCCTGTTTATATCACACGCTGTCTGTTTATAGTGACCGTGTGATGTAATTCCAGTCTTGTCACATAGATGTGTATAGGACAAGGCTGTAGTTAGATTACATGGCCATTATGAAATGAATGACACTGTGTAAACAGAGAAGGGGTCACGGCACTTACACAGGTACCACGGTTCATTCAAACAGCTGATCCTGGGGTTCCCGGATATTGGAACCCCACTAATTTTACCTTTTTTTACCGTTTAATTAGGAAACACATGGGGCATTATTAATAAGGAACACTATTTGAAGGGAGTACACAGGGAAGTTATTAATTTTAAGAATGCACTTGGGGGTCTTATTCATTATTGGAGGTTATAGTATACATTTTATAATTGGGGGTAGCAGCAAGATGGGTGTGCAGGTGAGGACAATGTGGGTCAGGTGCCTGGAAAAGTAAGGAGCCAAAGATGTATGTTATGCTATGGGACAGTATGCCGTTTGAAGGGGCCGCTATGGGGCATTATACTGTGTGAAAGGGCCACTGTAGGACATTATAATGTGTGGAGGGGCCGCTATGGGCCATTATGCTGTCTGGAGGGGCCACTATGGGACATTATGTCGTTTGGAGAGGTCACTATGGGACATTATGCTATGTGAAGGGGCTGCTATGTGTTTAAATGGGGCGTTATACTGTGTGGAGGCCAGGAAAGGGGGCGGTATGCCATTGGGGGACCCAAGTCAAAAGTATGCTATGGGGCCCAGTCTTTGCCAGTTATGTCCCAGTATATATTTATTATACCCTGTCTGTGTATACTGTATATTTATATATGTATCTGTGGAGGCCAACTCAGTTTTTGCATTGAGCATTTCCATTAACACAGATGAAAGCGTTCATTGCACTGTTAACAGAATGAGGCCCCAAATCAGCGGCAGATTATTCCCTCATTCTGCCTCCCGTTGAAAATAATTAGTGAAGGACGCTGAAAAAAAAAAAGCGTCCTGCTGGATCTTGCCACGGATTCTGCAGCTGATTCGGAGGCCGCAGCTTGAGACTCCGCACTGATTAGACCCATTTATTTGGGCCTAATCAATGGTGGAAAGCTCTAAGGGCATGCTGGTGCTCTGTATCCACCACCGTGAGCCCGGGGGCAATAAATAAAGAGCAATCCGGGGCAGATGTCTGCCTAAAATTACTCTTTACATTTTGATGTCTGAACAGGTTCTATCTACTTGTATGGAATGGACTGTATTACAGTACACTCCAGTAGGTCTGCCTCAGCAAAAAAAAAAAACAACCCATTTCGGTAGTTTTTTTGCTGCGGTGTGCATGGGTTGCTCCAAAAGGGGCCCACTGAGGCTCTGTTGCCCAAGGGCCCACAAAAACCTGGAGCCGGCCCTGACTGCATTATTCAAAAATAATAGTACATGAAATCAATAGGAAGTCCATACACAGAATACATAACCAATGTTACCTGACAAATATTCTTGAGAGCATAGTCCATATTAAGCGAGTAAACCATATACAGAATCACTTATGTATAATTCCATTATTTCATAAAGGTCCACGTGACACCATATCTACTGGACTCAATAAATGTACGTGTATTACAACATACTGGAGTGCATTGTTTTCCTTCAATACTACTAAGGAGAGGGAGCCTATCACTGCACTCAAGCAGCAGCATTCTGTTTAATTATTCTCCAAGTAGTAAGCGGAACAGTTTCCAATGGAACAAATGGAGAAGTCAGCTAAGCATAATGAAGTAATTATTATGTGGGACTTCAATTAACCAATATAAATTGGGAAACAGAAACCTCTAAATCCAATAGAGGAAAAAAAAGTATTTGGGAATAATTAACCCATGTGAGGGTTAAAACATAACTTGCACTATATTCTATATCACAGTATACAGAAAGCACAAGAGGGTGGAATGTTCTGTAAACAAGACTGCGTAGTTGATAAGGACAGACTTGGAGTCTGGGGGAGATATCAACAGTTCTGCCGATTTCAGCAGAACTAGTAGTCTTGGAAGAACATTTAGATAAGGTGAAAATGAAAACATCTGGGGTGATGGGTAAATGAACAAATTTGTGTGATAACGGAACTGGAAAGACCATATATGTATATTGATCACATGACTGTTATGCAATTGAGCTTGCTTTTAAAACTGTATTGAACTACGTAATAAAGTAGAAACTGTTCATACACGGTACCTGTGTACGTCTTGTTTCCCGAGCGCTCGAAACTGGTTATCTATTTAATTAGGCTTACGGTGACATCCATCCCGGGGGAGATTAACCCCCGACAGAAATTGGCGACCAATGACGTGGGGCCTCGAGATCGTCTGATGTGCAGCCGATAGAGAGCCGACCACTCACCGATCGACTTGAGGACGGGACCAGAGGACCTCAGATAGATAAAAACAGTACTGTGAAGGTAAGCCTTTGATCTTGCCAATTAGTATATCTGAGGTTCCTGTGTGTCTATTCTCTGTATCGATGAGTGAGATAAGCTGCTGCATGCTTATATGACATCTCGATGCCAATTGTATAGTACGGAAGAACCTAAAAGGGACATGTCACCTGTAAATGATATGGAAATTGTTTTCTTTGCTTTTTGTCTTGCCTGTCTATTGATGTTTGCATGTTACCTGTGTTATAAGATATATAAGGCTGCAAAGAATGGGGAACAGTTCTCTATTCTTAACCCCTAGAGTTGCGGACAAGGTTCGGAACTGAGAAGCACTGAGTGATTGAAAAGTCCTTGTTTTGGAACACTAGCCTCCAGCCGTGCCTGGACAGTCAAGGTCGAATGGGACCTGAGTAGTAGCATGAAGGACTTAGTAGAATCTGCGCGAAGTGCGTGTAGTGATTTGGGAGTGTTTTGGTAAGGGGACACAGGCAGAAAGTTGAGCCTGTGGAAGCCAATTGAGGCATTGCCCTGAGCACTACTCCTGAACTTGCACAAGTAGAGTAGTTCATAGAAGACAGAAGAGTCTGTCTGGGAGTTCTCACTAAGTAGTCATAAGTGACCCTCTATTGTCTAAAGGTTGCCCTAGAGGAGTGAGAGACTCATCGGCTGATTAGCTACCAGCCAAGATGGGGAAGGGACCATCTAAGATATGGTACACCCCATGTGAACTAATAGAGATAGGGGAAGGGAAAGAAGTAGCCGCACATGTAAAGAAAATCTTAAAAAGAGCAGGAATACACAAAACTGGGTTGGTAGACAGTAAGTTTTGGGATCAGTGGAGATTGGACTATGCAGGACTGATTCAAGAAAATAAGCTGCAAGGAGGTATATATGCCCTGATCGAAGGAAGCAAGAAAATAGAGAATGGGGAATGGTCCCGAAAACAGGATAAACTAGGAAGGATGCTGTATATGCCTCCTTCAGAGGAATATAAAGGGAAGGGCCCCACCCAAACAGGACTCACCTCATCTCCTCCACCTTACAATCTGAAGGGGTGGACTTGTCAAACATGTAGTACCCAGCAACCGTGCTGGGGAGATCCATGCTCTGTATGTAATACCCCTCGTCCCAGGGGGGGTCTGTGGCCCTAAAATAATGCATGCAGATTTACCTTTACCACCTCCGCCACCCCCAACACAGAAATTGTACCCAGTTGTCACTAGGTCACAGACAAAGAGAACTGTTAGCCGTACCCCCGCTAGTGGGACAACCGGGAGTGTATCTGGGGAAGAAGTAGAAGAAACAAAAGAGGAAGGGACACCTAGAAGGGGACGGACGGGTGAGGATGATATGATTACAACTACTTCAGTAGAATGGAGACCTTGGTCTCCTGGGGATCAGCTGTCTATGGCACAACAACTACCAGACCCACAGTTAGAACCCAGTGCTTTTCTTAGGAAAATGAGGATGATTCAGATGAACTATAGAGCTAGCTGGAAGGACTTAATGGCCATAATTCAGGTGAAATGTTCAGAGGGGTTGTTGAGTACGATAAATATTATTTCTAGATTTGATCGAAATATTCCCCTGAACACAGAATCCACAGATAGTGGAAAGGACTTTTTAGATAAATTGGAGTTGTGGTGTGAAAAACAAGCAGAAACCCGTCGTACAGCATTAACTACATGTAAAAGGGAGAAAGGTGAGGCAATAGAAGCTTATTATGGAAGACTTCTCACTAAAGCAGTAGATGCCGGGTGGGAGGAGCATGCATCTCGAGCCCTGAGAAACACCATGCTTTCTGAAGCATTCATGCAGGGAATAGGGGGCACCCTGGCAGAAAAGATAAGAGCTTGTACCCCGGATTGGAGAAGTTCAAATCCTGATGATTTATTTGCTAAAGCAGTGGGGTTTTCCATAGATGAGAGGGAAAAGAAAGCAGCAGCACCAATTAAAGCTTATATAAACAATGGTGCAAGGTATCAGGGAAAGACAGGTCCCCGCCCTAGACAACAACAAGGACAGATGGAGACCAGAAAATGCTTCAATTGTGGGAGACCAGGACACTTAGCCAGGGATTGTCGGTGTCCCAAACAAAGGGACAACGATGGGCCCAGGCAACATAAGGGTGGTCCGCCCATGTCTGAGACAGAGAAAGACGAAGTTTTTTATCAAGCACAGGATGATACACAATGAAAGACAGGCTCTCCCGCCCCAGTATCCCTTTTGTCCTCACAGGATAGGGGAATTCAAATTTTTCAACCTGTATTGATTAATGGAAAGGAGGTGCCATTCTTGATAGATACTGGGGCAACAAAATCATGTGTAAGCAAACATGTTGCTAGTACACTTAAACTCCCACTCTCAGGAGATAGCCAGGTGGTCCAAGGGGTATCAGGGCTACCAGTCACCCTGGATCAAACTGATCCTGTAGAAACTTCATTTCAGGGTAGCAGAATACTCACTAGGTATTTAGTCTCAGACACATCAGATAACATTCTTGGTACAGATGTGATGGGAGTATTAGGTTGTAACATCATGTTACATTCCTCAGGAGAAGCATTTGTAAAAGTCACACATACTAACCATGAGATTTTGTGTTTGTTATCTGCCGAGTTAAATACACCAAATTGTATTTTTGTCCTCACTGAAGAAGAAAATGTACTGTTATCCCAAGTGCCAACAGCATTATGGGCAACTGGGAAAACAGACTTAGGTAAATTGGATGTACCCCCTGTTATGGTAACCCTGAAACCTGGTGCTCAGCCACCCAGGATTAAACAATATCCTCTGACCCATGCCCAAGAGGATGCCATAGCAGTAACAATAGTGGAATTAGTGAAAGCAGAGGCATTGAAGGAATGCACTTCTGTAGCAAACACTCCTCTTTTCCCAGTGAAGAAAAAGGGCAAAAAGGGAGAACCAGACACATACCGTATGGTTCATGATCTTAGGGAATTGAATAAAGTAACGCTACTTGAAACCCCAGTGGTACCTAACCCACACACCTTGCTGTCAGCTGTCCCCACAGGTACCACCTGGTACAGTTGTATAGATCTTTCCAATGCATATTTTTCTGTGCCTTTACACCCCGATTGCCAGTATTTGTTTGCATTTACATTTAGGGGTAAACAGTACACTTGGACAGTACTACCACAAGGGGCGCAAAACAGTCCTAACCAATTCACAAGGTGTCTCACACTTATTATGAGTACTTGGTATTTTCCACATGATGATGTTGTTCTGTTACAATATGTTGACGATCTTCTTCTTTGTGCTCCAGACAAACCAACCTGTGAAGCGGCGACCATCAGCCTGTTGTGTTTCCTCTACCAGAACGGCTGCAAGGCCAACAAGGACAAGTTGCAATTTTGCAAACAAAAAGTGGTGTTCCTGGGACACTGTCTCGGCCAGGGTACCAAGCACCTGTCAGATGAGAGGACCAAGGTGGTGAGAGACATGCAGGTGCCGACCTCTCATGCTCAGCTACGTACCTTCTTGGGATTGGTATCCTACTGTAGGCCATGGATCAGATCTGCATCTCTGACCATGCAACCTCTGTACGATAGCCTCTCCTCAAAACCATTCAGCCTCACACCTGAGGCCTTGGATGCGTTTTACCAACTGAAGTTGCAGATAGTCAGTGCTCCGGCCCTAGGCCTACCTGACTATGGGAAACCTTTTCAGCTCTACGTGACTGAGATGATGGGACACGCAACTGCAGTCCTCACACAACAACACGGGGATAAGAAACGCCCCGTGGCCTATTACAGCTCAAGGTTAGATGCTGTGGCCAGGGGGACCCCCTCCTGTGTGCGTGTTGTCCTCTCAGTACAAGCGTTGCTTGAGAAAAGCTCAGACATTGTCCTAGATCATATACTGGTTGTGTATACACCTCATGACATCCATGCTATCCTCACACAGGTAGACAGACGTCACCTTTCTTTGGCACGGCAGTGCAAAATGGAATTTGCTCTGCAGTCCTCCTCAAACATCTCTTTTCAACGCTGTTTAACTTTGAATCCTGCAACTCTTCTTCCTGTAGGAGTTCATGATTCAAAAGGGGGAGTGGAAGATGAGTTATTTTTAAATTCCCTCTCTGAAGAAGAACTGTTTGACAGCCAGCATGAACATGATTGTGTGGCTCTTATGTCACAGGAAACAGTGGGATTTGACCATGTCACGGATGTGCCGTTACAAAATCCTGATTATGAGATGTTTGTGGACGGCTCAAGGTATCTGACAGATGAAGGCAAATTTGTTACAGGGTATGCTGTAGTCACTGAACATGACATCATAGTCCAGGAAGCTCTTCCACCACACATGTCAGCCCAAGAAGCTGAGCTTAAAGCCCTTATGGAGGCTTGTAAGATAGCCAAAGGTAGAACAGCTAACATATACACTGACTCCAGGTATGCTTTTGGCATTGCACATGATTATGGTCCAATATGGAGGGCAAGGAACTTCCTAACGGCCCAGGGCAAGCCAATTAAGAATGGAGATGTGGTAAGTCGACTGATGGAGGCCATACTGCTCCCAAAGCAGCTGGCAATTGTGAAAGTCAGAGCTCACGCAAAAGGAAGGGACCCTGAAAGCCGTGGAAATGAGAGAGCTGACACAGCAGCCAAGGCTGCAGCACTACTGGCGAGAAGGGGTCCCAACCAGGTGAGCAAAATGGACATTGACCTAGCAGACCCAAAAGGGCTGTACTCAAAGGTTACCAGTGTGGAAACTGAAAGATGGAAGAAAGCAGGTGCTACAGAAGGTGATGGTATGTGGAAAATGGGGGATCGATTATGTCTGCCCGCAGCAGTCTACCCCCAGATGGCTGGCTTGGCCCACGGTAAGGTGCATGCCTCTCAAAATGCCATGGAGTCATTAGTGGGTAAATTATGGTTTGCCCCAGGTTTTGGAAGAGCTGCTAGTAACCACGTAAAAGCATGTCACATATGTGCTCTACACAACCCAGGACAGGTAGTTAAAACACCCACCAAGTGTACACCAAAATCCCTGTACCCATTTCAGAGAGTACAGATAGATTACATACAGTTGCCTAAGTCTGGAACATACGAGTATGTATTGGTCTGTGTGGATCTGTTTTCAGGATGGCCTGAGGCCTACCCTGTGAGCAAAGCAACCGCACAAGCAACTGCCAAGAAACTGATGTCTGAGCTTGTGTGCAGGTTTGGAGTGCCCGAGGTGATTGAGTCTGACAGAGGTACACATTTCACAGGTGAGATAATGAAAGAAATAATGTCTGCACTAGGGATTGAGCAAGCTTTCCACACACCCTACCATCCTCAGAGTTCAGGCAAAGTGGAAAGGTTGAATGGCACACTCAAATTAAAGATCCAAAAAACGATAGCAGAGACAGGGAAGCCCTGGCCTGAGTGTCTATCTTTAGCCCTTTACTCAGTAAGAACCACCCCTAACAGGAGGACAGGGTTGTCACCATTTGAAATATTGTTTGGAAGTGCACCCAAAACAGGGTTATACTTCCCTCAGACGTTACAGCTTAACTATGACAGTATTTCTAGCTATGTGCAGAGTTTGTGCCAGAAATTGAGAGAAACACATAAAAAAGTGTTCTCTTCTATTCCAGACCCTTCTGATTTTTCAGGAACGCATAGCTTGCAGCCTGGTGATTGGGTGGTCGTGAAAAGACACACTAGGAAGTCTCTTGAACCCAGGTATGACGGTCCCTTCCAAGTACTGCTGACAACTGCCACTTCAGTAAAATTGGAGGGAAAACCCACCTGGATACACGCTTCACATTGCAAGAAAGTTGAAGCACCATCAAAATGAAAACACGACACTTGCTGATGTTTGCTGGATGCCTTTTAATAATATGGACCTGGTTTGAACTTTACAGGAAAAAAGACAGCCCAAATCGGGGAGTAAGGGAGCTGGAGGAACACATATGGAGAACAAAAGAGAATATGTGGTTATATTTGGCCCGAGTATTAAACATGACAGAATTTTGTTTGAGAAATGCATATTCCAGTAATGTGTTAGAAACTTGTTTGATTGCAGTGCCGACTTCTGTTACAGTATGGACTAAATTGTTGAAACTTCAGTTAAATGACACTCTTTTACAGGAAGCTGATCTCCATGTGCATGCAGACTGGAAAAGTCCTTATTATGCTTGTATGAACTGCACTGCCTACGCAGATTTACAGGAGAATATGATAAGGATATCGACTGGGGCAGTAGCAAGAGCAGAATTGTGTTTCAAATTTTCATGTAATAAAACAACAATACCTAATTGCAATCCTATAATGAATAAAGGGCAGTTTCCACAAATCTGCAATAGAACTGACAACGATTGTCAAACCCTGAGGGAAGGGAAGAGGATGCAATGTAACAGGACACTTATTGTCCCGTCACTAGATTTACATGTACCCTTGCCACCTGGGTGGGTTCTAGCGTGTGGTAATAGCAGCTACACCTATATACCTGCCAATATAACTGGAGGCATATGTGCCTTGTCTAGATTAGCATTGACTATGATACCCACACCATATGAACAGAGTTCACAGAAATCGCATGTACATATATTACACAAAAGAAGTACTATCCCACTGCCTGAGGATTGTAATTATGATGTGAAACTCTTATCGAAAGCAGAATACATAAGCCTAGCTGTGTCACTGGTAGGAGTACCAGGTTTGTCTGTATATAATGCTAAGATAATATCACGTATTGCTTGCTTTATGGTAAAGAATATAAACACTACTAGCGCTATCATTAAAGATGTTGTATTAGATTTGCAATCACATAAAAAAGCAATATTGCAGAATAGAGCAGCTATAGATTATTTACTGCTTAAACATGGTTATGGGTGCAACACTTTTGCAGGAATGTGCTGTTTTAATTTGTCTGACCATTCAGAAGATGTGCATGATAAGTTGAAACAGTTGCAGGAAATGGTAACACATATTAAACAAGATGTCAACCAAGGATGGTGGGACTGGCTGTTAGCTTTCCTACCTGACTTGGGATACCTTCGACAAATCGTAGGTATAATCCTTTGTGTAATCATTTTTATGATATTAGGATGTTGTTGTATCCAATGTATTCCTTCGCTATGCAATCTCATGAGGGACAATACTCAGTATGTAAGGTAGGATCATTATTTTTAACATTTTCAATGGAGAATCCATCACAGATGGCACACAGATAGTGTGAATGTATTCATTGAATACTGATTAAAAATAAATTCCTAAAATGGGGGAATTGTAAGGGTTAAAACATAACTTGCACTATATTCTATATCACAGTATACAGAAAGCACAAGAGGGTGGAATGTTCTGTAAACAAGACTGCGTAGTTGATAAGGACAGACTTGGAGTCTGGGGGAGATATCAACAGTTCTGCCGATTTCAGCAGAACTAGTAGTCTTGGAAGGACATTTAGATAAGGTGAAAATGAAAACATCTGGGGTGATGGGTAAATGAACAAATTTGTGTGATAACGGAACTGGAAAGACCATATATGTATATTGATCACATGACTGTTATGCAATTGAGCTTGCTTTTAAAACTGTATTGAACTACGTAATAAAGTAGAAACTGTTCATACACGGTACCTGTGTACGTCTTGTTTCCCGAGCGCTCGAAACTGGTTATCTATTTAATTAGGCTTACGGTGACATCCATCCCGGGGGAGATTAACCCCCGACACCCATTAATGACAGCCTATTTTGGCCTCCAGGATGAGGCATCATTTTTGCTTCACAATTTTTTTATTTTTACATTAGCGTACCCATTTTATGGCTTGATTTTCAAGTATTTTTAAATGGAACTATTTTGGAGTGCATATAATGCATTAAAAAACTTATTTTTAAAAAAAATTATTTTTTTTTACGACATACGATATAAATGACAAGCTAAATTTATTCTGTGGGTCAGTACATTACAGTACAGATTACAGCAATGCCTAATTTAGAAAATTTGGGGTACATTCAACTTTTTGATCACTTTTAATTCCATTTTTTGGGAGATAACATTAACAAAAATGTACATTTTTGTGGGTTTTTTAAAAATTTTTCTTACACTGTTCACTGTGTGGGTTAAATAACACGCTAGCCTTTTAGTATGGGTTGTTTTGGACGCAGCAATACCAATTATTTGCTTATTTTAATTTTAACATAAAGTTCTGTGTTATGCTAGGTTCACACTAGCATTGCATCTCCATCTCACGAGGCAGACTGCTAAAACAGAGGTTACACATGGAGCCCGGCAGACCACATTGGCTATAATGGGGTCTGTCAGGTGTATGTTGTTTTTAAACTGAAACCGAAAGAAAAAAAATTATGATATATTTAATGATTGTTTGTTTGTTTTTTTAAATATTTTTTAACATTTTTAGTCCCACTAGGGGGCTTGAACCGGCAATCTCTTAATCGCTTGTATACTATCAAAAGTGGAGGTTGGTCACCTGGGTAATAATGACTATAATATACTACATATAAAAAGATGCTTAGCAGAGGAGGCATGAAAATACTAAACTTCAGAAAGGCCAATTTTCATCAGCTAAGAGATGACCTTAGGGCCATAAACTGGGACAATATTCTCAAAAATAAAAGTACACAGGCTAAAGGGGAAATTTTTAAAAGTATCTTAACCACATCCTGTGAAAGATCTGTACTATATTGGAATTAATCATTAAAGAAAACCATTGTGGTTAAACAAAACTTTATTAAGAGGTGCAATAAATAATAAAAATAAAAAGGAAGTAAACAGGAAAGAAATGATGATGCACTAAATAATTATAAAGATAAAATAAGACGCATAAAAATAGATAAAGGTAGCAAAGTTTGAGAGAGAGAGGCTCATTGGCAATGTAAAAATAATTTCCAAATATTTTTAACTACATTAATACACTCCTCAACATTGAAATTGCAACATCAAGGACAAGCAATAAGGATTAGTGTTTAGCGAACCCTTCGAAGTTCAGGTTCGACGAACTTGACCCGAACCCAAGCCCCACTGAAATCAATGTGGACCCAAACTTGGTGACCCAAAAATGGCTGTAAAATCAGGATAGTAAGGGGTAGAGGGCTGCAAAATTGGGTAAACAACAGGGCAAGTGCCCTGCAAAAAAATGGGGTAGGGAAAGTACATAAAATAATAACATAAAATAAAATAAATAAATAAATACATTTAAAAAAAATAAAATAAAATAATAATTTTGAAACAGGTAGTAGAAGTCCAGGGGGAGGAGGAGGAGATGGAGGTGGATGTGGCATTGTCAGTGGGTGGAAGAGGCAGAGGAGGAGGTAGCCAACACTTTAACCACTCAGATACTCTTGTCGGTGATGAACACACGTTCTGATTAGAGATGAGCGAATCGAAGCTGCAGAAGTGGAATTCGATCCCAATTTCAGGAAATCTTCGATTCACCACGATTCCGGGTTTCTTCACGCTTCGATGCATCGAATTGCATTTTTTTATAAAATGGCCGCTGCACATGTTAGGACAAGGGGCAAGGGAATCTGGGAGCACGGAATCACCCACAATGCCAAGCGTGCAGCTAATCAGCAGCCAGCTGGACATGTGATGTCACAGCCCTATAAAAACCCTTGGCTATTTTAGGTACAGTCATTCCACATCGCTCTTACTGTAGCAACAGACGTCAACAGGAGCTAGGGAAAGACTTAGAAAACAGATAGAAGTTCAGGGAAAGAGGATTACAAGTGTAGGGGAAGGATAGGGAGGAATTAAGAGAAGAATTTGGGTTGGTTGCAGGGTCATTTACAGCAAAAATTTGCAGCATAATTCACATTGCAGCACTCACTGCCGTTATACTGCTGCTCATTACTCATATCTGTGTCTTCAAGGTGGAACACAACAAGCCTTTTGCAGTGCAGTACAGCAAAAAAACAGTGAATTATCATACACTAATATCTGCACGTATCTGTAAAAAACGCCTTTTTAAAGGCGTTTATTATAAGGGGCTTATTCACTGTTATTCCAAGGCATAACATTAGTCAGTACTATTGTGCCAAAGAAAACTGAATTATCATCCAATAATATCTGCACTTATCTGTAATAAACGCCTTTAATGTGGGGAAAGACATAACGACTATATTCGCCATTTTGTTACCAGTGTAAAGTTGCAGGCCATTTTTAAAAACAGTATTATCAATAATAATTCAATAATTCTTAGCAGTTATCATCACTTATTTAAATGTCTTCATTAGTGTCTAAATCCATAAGGAGGACCATATTCGCCATTTTGTTACCAGTATAAAGTTGCAAGCCATTTTTAAAAACAGTATTATCAATAATAATTCAATAATTCTTAGCGGTTATCACTTATTTAAAGGTGTTTATTAGTTTGTAAACGCATAAGGAGGACCATATTCGCCATTTTGTTACCAGTATAAAGTTTCTGGCCATTTATCAAAACAGTATTGTCAATAATAATTAAAAAATTCAATAATTTTTAGCGTTTATCACTTATTTAAAGGTGTTTATTAGGGTGTAAACCCATAAGGAGGACCATATTCGCCATTTTGTTACCAGTATAAAGTTGCTGGCCATTTATCAATACAGTATTATCAATAATTCAATAATTATGAGCCACAAATCTCTGCCTTTATCACGCTTTTTTTATTGGTGTTCATTAGTGGGGGAAGAAATAAGGGGCATATTTGCCGTTCTCTTCAAAGTAGAAAATAACAGGCCTTTTTGCCCTTTGCAATTAAGTTTTTTCATTGAACAGTATGTCAGACAGAGAAGCGAGAGGCCATGCACAGGGGAGGGCCGCAGGCCTAAATGTTTCTGGCACAGGCACAGGTCGCAGCAGAGTAAGGGGACGTGGCAGCAGGGGTCAGTTACAGAGGCCTGAGATCCCAGTGTCAAGTAGTGGTCGTCTCTTGACCAGCAACCCAACGGTTCTAGACTGGTTGACTCGGTCATCCAATTCATCCCAAGTCACATCAGACACTCCCAGACAAGAGTCGGTGGGTTCGTCAGACACAACCCTTAGTTGGCATGGCCCGGCAGCAGGCCCTGTGCCCTCACCTGTCCTCAACCTGCCTCTGTCCTTTTCTGTTTCCTCAGCTAGAGAAGTACTCTATGCTGTGGGCTCAGATCCACTGTACAGTGAGGAGGAGGTACTAGAGGACAGTCAGCAGCTACTGCTCAGCCAAGATGTGGAGGAGACATCCGCCGCTTCCTGCGGTAGGCGGCAAGTAGTGATGAGGAGAGTGGCATGGGAGCTGGTGTTGAGGAGGACATCAGTGACCTGCAGACAGTAGTGGATGACGATGTAGCCGATCATAATTGGGAGTCGGGTGACAAAGAGGCCTCATCGTCATCAGGAGAAGAGGGTTGCAGCTTGTGCATGAGGCAGCGGGGGAGTCAGCAGGGTGACAGCAGTGTGAGGTCGGGAGCTAACCATGCCCGGGGTAGACCACCCGCTTCGCAAGCAGCCTACCTGCCCGGAAAGCAGGGGTTCACGGAAGCAGTGGTGGTAGCAGTCAGTTATTGCGGAGTGTTGGGGGTAAAATCACCTACTCGGCGGTGTTTTTTGTAAGTTCAATCTGTGGGCAGAAGGTGAAGCATGGCCAGGGTACCAATGTTGGCACCACAGCCCTGCGCCAACATATGCAGCGTGGCCTGGGAGAGCCATGGCTCCAATGTGGTGGTCCAGCCTGCCGCAGCAACCGCTGCAGCACCCAGTGGCACGCACCTTATTTCAGGCAGTCAAGGCTCCACCACCTCAGCTGAAGGAAGCTGTGTGTCCTTCCCATCATCTGCTGGTCGTGATGCTCCTGCTCTTCATTCTCCTAGTCAGTTATTGCGTCAGCAATCAATCACAGAATCAATATCTCAGAGACAACAGTATGCATGCACTCATCCAACAGTGCAGAAGCTGAACGTGCTCCTGTCCAAGTTGCTGGTGCTGCAGTCACTCCCTTTCCACTTGGTGGACTCTGCACCTTTCAGAGAACTGATGGCTTGTGCCGAGCCGAGGTGGAGAGTCCCAAGCCGTCATTTCTTTGCCAAGAAGGCAGTACCAGCCCTGCACAAATATGTAGAAGAGAAGTTGGGCCAGTCCTTGAGCCTGTCAGTGTCTGCCAAAGTGCCCGGAAGTGCCGACGTGTGGAGCTGTAACTACGGTCAAGGAAAATATATGTCATTTACGGCCCACTGGGTTAATGTGGTGCCTGTCCAGACACACCAGCAACTTGGACAGGTGACGCACATTCTGCCTCCACGTTCTCACGCTGTTGGTCCTGCAACAATGTCCGTTTCATTCTCCACTGTCTCCTCAGCCTCCACTGCAGGGACAATTCACAGTGCTCCTCCAGCATACCACACGTGCAGGGCACAGCGGTGTCACACTGTTCTACACCTCGTTTGCCTGGGCGAACAAAGTCACACAGGGGAGGAACTGGGTCACTGTATGTTCTCCTCATGCCGCAGCCACTGGTTCACTGTATACCATCTTCAAGCCGTTTCCACTGGGTCACTGTATGCCCTCCTCATGCCGTTTCCACTGGGTCACTGTATGCCGTCCTCATGCCACTGTCACCGGGTCACTGTATGCCCTCCTCATGCAGCTTCCACTGCGTCACTGCGTCCTCCTCATGTTGCTGCCACTGGGTCACTGTATGCCCTCCTCATGCCACTGCCACTGGGTCACTGTATGGCCTCCTCATGTTGCTGCCACTGTAAGCCCTCCTCATGCCACTGCCACTGGGTCATTGTATGCCCTCCTCATGCCGCAGCCACTGGGTCACTGTATGCCCTCCTAAGGCTGCTACTACCTCCACTTCTGTCACTGGGTCACTGTATGCCCTCCTCTTGCTGCAGCCACTGGGTCACTGTATGCCCTCCTCATGCTGCAGCCACTGGGTCGCTGTATGGCCTCCTCATGAAACTGCCACCTCCACATTATGTCACCTTGCCACTCTGTGGTTTCCTCATGCTGCTGCCAACTCCACATTATGTTGCCTTGCCACTCTGTAGACATATACAGTACTGTATGTGGAATCGACAGACGACGGTGTAAAAGGAGTGTGCTCTTTCACTCTACAGTAGGATGTTGGGCCTCTGCACAGTTCTTTCTACCTGACACTAACATGGACCTGTAAGGCTGAGTTCACACTTGAGTTAGTTGGTCAGTTTTGGCCCCATAACTGTCCAAATAAGTGAAGTGTGCAGTGGTTCTAAGAGCGACGCCTGTCATGTGCATACTGTTTGACTACCACAGTAGGCTCCCTATGCATGTTACTGCAAGGCAGTGTTCTACACCACTATACAGGCTCTCTGAAGCTAGGAAATAGGTATTTTTTAGCGATATTCGCCGCAAATTAATTCGGATCGAAGCAAATTTTTTTGGAACTTCGAATCAAACTGCAGAATCGAACTTTTGAGAAATTCGCTCATCTCTAGTTCTGATAGGACACTTGCCATAGGGCAGGCCAGAACCTCCAAGGCATAGAGAGCAAGCTCTGGCCACTTGTCCAATTTACCAACCCAGAAATTGAATGGGGAGGACCCATCGCTGAGTACCAGGAGACGTGTCAACAGATACTCATCCACCATGTGAGTCAAAGTCGGCGCTAGGAGACAGTATAGGTACACACGCAGTTATTTTCACTGCGCTAGAAGACAGCATGTACAGTGCTGGCCAAAAGTATTGGCACCCCTGCAATTCTGTCAGATAATACTCAATTTCTTCCAGAAAATGATTGCAATCACAAATGCTTTGGTAATAATATCTTCATTTATTTTGCTTGCAATGAAAAAACACAAAAGAGAATGAAAAAAAAAGTCAAATCATTGATCATTTTACACAAAACTCCAAAAATGGGCCGGACAAAAGTATTGGCACCCTCAGCCTAATACTTGGTAGCACAACCTTTAGACAAAATAACTGCGAACAACCGCTTCCGGTAACCATCAATGAGTTTCTTACAATGCTCTGCTGGAATTTTAGACCATTCTTCTTTGGCAAATTTCTCCAGGTCCCTGAGATTTGAAGGGTGCCTTCTCCAAACTGCCATTTTGAGATCTCTCCACAGGTGTTCTATGGGATTCAGGTCTGGACTCATTGATGGCCACTTTAGAAGTCTCCAGTGCTTTCTCTCAAACCATTTTCTAGTGCTTTTTGAAGTGTGTTTTGGGTCATTGTCCTGCTGGAAGACCCATGACCTCTGAGGGAGACCCAGCTTTCTCACACTGGGCCCTACATTATGCTGCAAAATTTGTTGGTAGTCTTCAGACTTCATAATGCCATGCACACGGTCAAGCAGTCCAGTGCCAGAGTCAGCAAAGCAACCCCAAAACATCAGGGAACCTCCGCCATGTTTGACTGCAGGGACCGTGTTCTTTTCTTTGAAGGCCTCTTTTTTTTTCCTGTAAACTCTATGTTGATGCCTTTTCCCAAAAAGCTCTACTTTTGTCTCATCTGACCAGAGAACATTCTTCCAAAAAGTTTTTGGCTCTCAGGTAAGTTTTGGCAAACTCCAGCCTGGCTTTTTTATGTCTCTGGGTCAGAAGTGGGGTCTTCCTGGGTATCCTACCATAGAGTCCCTTTTCATTCAGACGCCGACGGATAGTACGGGTTGACACTGTTGTACCCTCGGACTGCAGGGCAGCTAGAACTTGTTTGGATGTTAGTCAAGGTTCTTTAGCCACCATCCGCACAATCTTTCGTTGAAATCTCTCATCAATTTTTCTTTTCCGTCCACATCTAGGGAGGTTATCCACAGTGCCATGGGCTTTAAACTTCTTGATGACACTGTGCACGGTAGACACAGGAACATTCAGGTCTTTGGAGATGGACTTGTAGCCTTGAGATTGCTCATGCTTCCTCACAATTTAGCTTCTCAAGTCCTCAGACAGTTCTTTGGTCTTCTTTCTTTTCTCCATGCTCAATGTGGTACACACAAGGACACAGGACAGAGGTTGAGTCAACTTTAATCCATTTCAACTGGCTGCAAGTGTGATTTAGTTATTGCCACCACCTGTTATGTGCCACAGGTAAGTAACAGGTGCTGTTAATTACACAAATTAGAGAAGCATCACATGATTTTTCAAAGGGTGCCAATACTTTTGTCCACCCCCTTTTTTATGTTTGGTGTGGAATTATATCCAATTTGGCTTTTTGACAATTCTTTTTGTGGTTTTCCATTGAAGACAAATTAAATGAAGATATTATTACCAAAGCATTTATGATTGCAATCATTTTCTGGAAGAAATTGAGTATTATCTGACAGAATTGCAGGGGTGCCAATACTTTTGGCCAGTACTGTATATACAAACGCAGTTATTGTTACTGAGCTAGGAGACAGTATGGGTACACATGCAGTTAATTTTACTGTGCTAGGAAACGGTATGGGTATACACACACAGTTTACCGTCACTGCCCTGAAAAGGGCAATTATTATTTATAGACTAACTGTCCCTCACAGTATTAGGCTTCTCTCCCTACCTGGCTGCATTGCCATGAAAAGGTCCTTATCTCCAGCTGCAGCCTCTCCCTACCTAGCCTAACTAGCTGGAATGGCGACGGGACCAGTGACTTCAGCGCTGAAGTTCGGGTTCGGGAACCCAAACCCACGATGTTCGTCACGGACCCAAACTGTGCAGTTCGGGTTCGCTCATCACTAATAAGGATGAATATTAAGGAAGTAGCAGGAGTCATTACATATGCAAATGATCACATTTTTAAGCACCTACCTCCAATCTGTGTCCTGACAGGGACATAAAGACCACATTAAAAGCAAGACTTTTAGCCACATGAAAACTCAAAAATCAGATCAAGCGTTGTTGAATGAATGCGAGATGCCTCCTGGTTATCGGTGTTCCAGTCATTGCCACTTGTTGCAAGTGTGACAGAATCCTTGAATTGAGAGACCTTGATTTATCACTTCAGCAGACTACTACATGCCTAGGCCAAGATGTCAGCACTGATCAATGTTTCGTGTCCTCCTGGTTGCGATAACAACAATGAACTGAAATGACAATAAGAGGTGTTCAAAGGCAAACCTCAGCACAGAGAGATCATCTAATTATGAATGGCAAAAGTGAAATTCGACATCACATGTCAAGCCTAAGGTGGCAAGCAGTGTTAACACAAATCATCAGAAGGCATTTGCACAACACTGGACTTCAATTCAAACATCCATCTACAGGTGTTCTATTGACCTCACACCACCGCTTTCAAAGGCTATCATGGCACACAGCAGAATGGCAACAGAGGCTGGAATGGAGGTCTCCTCCTCAACAATTCCCACTTTTGTCTCAGATGCAATGATAGCCAGTTATTGCTCTGGAGATCAATTGGGCAAATCCATGAAGAGACCTGCACAAGGGAACGTCACACTGATCCTACTGCTGAGATTATGAAAAAAACAGAAACCCTACAGTTTTGATATGATTTTTTTGTAGCACAGTTTTTGAAATTGTAGCAGAAACATAAATTTGTTACACTTGTAAATTTAGAAAACCTCACCAAAAACCACATCAAAACTGCATGCATTTTTCCGTCGCAGTTTTGATAAAATTGTAATTACATCGCAACTGCACCATATAAATACACCCTCAAAGCTACACCATCCTATACTTTCCACCCAGCACATACAAAAATTCACCTTTAACCATTACCAAGCTCCCTTAGTGGCACCACATATTGTCATGCTCCGCAGTGGCTCAAAACACAGTAAATAAGTAGTAATACTCCCCAGTGCCCTCCTGGCAAGTAGTAATGTTCTCCAGAAGCCCCCAGGCAAGTAATAATGTTCTCCAGTGGTCCCCAGGCTTTTCTGGTATGTGCCCAAGTGCTGGAGATATCAGTGCTGTTAGATATCTCTCCACTGTTAGAACTCTTCTATAGCCTTGTACTCTGTGTTACTGACAGCCAGGGCCGGTTTTAAAGTGTGGCCAGTTTTAAAGTGTGGGCAAAATTATAAGCGGTGCCCCAAATCCTGACATACCATACCAACACCGTCATATTCAGTCATTTCAGAAGTGAGTGCTGCACTTCCAGTGGCACTGATATAATCTTAAAAGGAAAACAAAAAAAAAATTTAAAACATATGTACAGTGGGGAAAAAAAGTATTTAGTCAGCCACCAATTGTGCAAGTTCTCCCACTTAAAAAGATGAGGCTGGCCTGTAATTGACATCATAGGTAGACCTCAACAATGAGAGACAAAATGAGAAAACAAATCCAGAAAATCACATTGTCTGATTTTTTAAGAATTTATTTGCAAAGTATGGTGGAAAATAAGTATTTGGTCAATAACAAAAGTTCATTTCAATACTTTGTTATATATCCTTTGTTGACAATGACAGAGGTCAAATGTTTTCTGTAAGTCTTCACAAGTGTGATGATTCTGCTTAAGTGTGGCTATAACTCAGCTGTATTTTGATCTCTGGGTATAGGGTCTCCCTTCTTGCTTGCACTCATTCATAATGTGCACAGCCTACTCATAGGTATATTGGCAGCAGTGGCCGGGCTGGAACAATAGGGCTTTGTATCCATCACAGCAGGGACCCATTGTATTCCTACACAGCTCTGAGTGATCAAACAAACATGCATTGTCCAGCTGCACTGGTTGACCAGATATGGCTGAAAACATTGTATCATGTCACTTGGTCTCATCTACATACAAAGGGTCTGGACTTGAGTGGATTATTCTATGAGACCTGCTGCCGCCGGTGACCTCATTCTGGGAGGTGGCATAAAGGGTATAAAAGATGAGGTAAGAGTCAGTGGGAGGAGATTATGCTATGGAGTTGAGACAGACCATCACAGACTACAAGAGAACACCCTGAGGAGATTTTTTGTGATGAGACTACTGGACTAATGCTGAGAGACTGTGATGAGAGCATGCAGGCTGGATTATCGTATTAATGCCACATGCTAAACAGCCTCCACTGGTTATTCACACATGACAGAGCATGTGTGAGTGTTGGACTATAGAACCACATCAAGGACATGTGTGGTAAAGTAACTATTTCACCTATATCCCTTTTATTTTATTTGTACTGTATCTTGTAACTAGTAACTGTTAATGCTTGCATATATCTGCATATCTGTTCTGAACTGTATATGTTAGATGTTAATACCGACCCATTTAGGGGTTAATAAATATATAAAATTTAGAAAGCTTGTCTTGTATTTATCTGGTGAACCCGACATTCACTGGCGGTGAGTGTGGTTTTATATGAAAGAAGACTCAGGTGGGGCCACAGCGGTGTTGGCGCACTGAGGATCTTTCACAACAAGGTTGGCACACACTGTTGCTGGTATGTTGGCCCATTCCTCCATGCAGATCTCCTCTAGAGCAGTGATGTTTTGGGGCTGTCGCTGGGCAACATGGACTTTCAACTCCCTCCAAAGGTTTTCTATGGGGTTGAGCTCTGGAGACTGGCTAGGCCACTCCAGGACCTTGAAATGCTTCTTACGAAGCCACTCCTTTGTTGCCCTGGCGGTGTGGTTGGGATCATTGTCATGCTGAAAGACCCAGCCACGTTTCATCTTCAATGCCCTTGCTGATGGAAGGAGCGTTGCACTCAAAATCTCACAATACATGGCCCCATTCATTCTTTCATGTACACGGATCAGTCGTCCTGGTCCCTTTGCAAAGAAACAGCCCCAAAGCATGATGTTGCCACCCCCATGCTTCACAGTAGGTATGATGTTCTTTGGATGCAACTCAGCATTCACTCTCCTCCAAACACGAGGAGTTGTGTTTCTACCAAACAGTTCTACTTTGGTTTCATCTGACCATATGACATTCTCCCAATACTCTTCTGGAACATCCCAATGCTCTCTAGCAAACTTCAGATGGGCCCGGATATGTACTGGCTTAAGCAGGGGGACACGTCTGGCACTGCAGGATCTGAGTCCCTGGCGGCGTAGTGTGTTACTGATGGTAGCCTTTGTTACGTTAGTCCAAGCTTTCTGCAGGTCATTCACTAGGTCCCCCCCGTGTGGGTCTGGGATTTTTGCTCACCATTCTTGTGATCATTTTGACCCCGCGGGGTGAGATCTTGCGTGGAGCCCCTGATTGAGGGAGATTATCAGTGGTCTTGTATGTCTTCCATTTTCTAATTACTGCTCCTACAGTTGATTTCTTCACACCAAGCTGCTTGCCTATTGCAGATTCAGTCTTCCCAGCCTGGTGCAGGTCTACAATTTTGTTTCTGGTGTCCTTCCACAGCTCTTTGGTCTTCACCATAGTGGAGTTTGGAGTGTGACTGTTTGAGGTTGTGGACAGGTGTTGCCCATACTGATAACAATTTCAAACAGGAGCCATTACTACAGGTAATGAGTGGAGGACAGAGGAGCCTCTTAAAGAAGAAGTTACAGGTCTGTGAGAGCCAGAAATCTTGCTTGTTTGTAGGTGACCAAATACTTACTTTCCACCATAGTTTGCAAATAAATTCTTAAAAAAATCAGACAATGTGATTTTAAAGATATGTTTTCTCATTTTGTCTCTCATAGTTGAGGTCTACTTATGATGTCAATTACAGGTCTCTCTCATCTTTTTAAGTGGGAGAATTTGCACAATTGGTGGCTGACTAAATACTTTTTTCCCCACTGTATAGTTGTGAAACTGCTATGTGTGTACTGCTATACTGGGGAGAATTATTACCACTATACAGACAATTACCAAACAAAACACATCATATAATTACCAATAATACCTCTATACTAGGCCCAGGTAGTACACTGCCTCAACATAGTGACAACCTCCATTACACTACATAGTGATGCAAAGACAATAGTCGTGCACTACACAATACTTGTATCCTAATAAACATCAGATCAATTAAAAGGGTTTTTCTGGCCCCAAATAGATTTTTTTATACTGATAACCTATCCACAGGACAGGTCATCAGTATGTCAGCATGTAATCTGTCAGGGTTTGACACCCGAACCCCACACAGATTATTTGTTATAGCAGGTTCCAGGTGCCAGACACTGCTTGTGGACAGGATGCAGAACTGCTCCTATTCAAGTAATAGGAATGGCGCTCTAATTACCCAGAAGCACCATTATACAGTGGATGGCTCTGCTGTACCACTCCTATTACTTGAATAGTAGCGGTGCTGCATCCTGTCCATTAGCAGCTTTCAGCCCCCGGAGGCTGCTAGAACAGTAAGGCCCCGACAGATCACATACTGATGTCCTATCCTGTGATAGGTCATAAGTGTCAAAAATCAGTTTGCGGCTGGAAAACCCTAGATCCTCCTTATAAATAGCCCACTTATTAATAACTTATGTCATGGATCTAATATGACATAAGTTAAAGTGTTTTAGATAGCGGTGGTTTCCACTGTGGTATGGATCTATGATGTAGACATAGGTGGGGCATCTGTTATGTTTGTGCACTGACCCAGGTGATTCATGTAGTCATATGAGAGTTTTTTTTTGGTTTTTTTTGGCACGCGAGAGTAACATGCAGTAACTGAGCAGGACATTATATATCCGTTGGCAGGTAATATGGTGACTATAGCCATGGTTTGATGCACTATATTATGTATGTTTATATTTATATCTTAATTTATGTGGTTTTAATGAGTATATATGTATAGAATTTGATGTTTATAGGAAACTAATGATTGGCTCTTTGTTACAAGGTTGGGGATTGGTGGTTTCTTGTATAAATTGCACTGGAGTCGATGTGTTTATTTGCACTTGAGAAAGGTTCCTGTGAGAACCGATACGTGGTGTATTGCTTTTCCAATAAAAGGACATTTTCCATCTTTACAAGTTGCTGGCAGATTGGATTGTTTTATATATATATATATATATATATATATATATATATATATATATATTTATATGGAGCCATTTGTAAAGAATATCTATTAATAATAAGGCTGGGGAAACTATTACATAAGGGGGGGGGGGCTAATATTAACAATAATATTACCCTGGACTTATTAAAACTAATTCCTGTTCATAAATGTCTGCTCACCTTATCAGTCATAAAGCCTTTTAATTTCACAGAAAATAATAAAACTTACTCACCTTACCATGCTCTACCACTGAGTCCTGATGCTGAAGCCTCTCCCTGCTTATGGACTCCAGAGCAGGTCCTGCAGAGGGGGCACGATGCAATCATCTACTCCATCATCGCTCCCCTTCGTCTATGCAGTCATCTACTGTATGTCAGAGCAGATCCCTGCTCTATCATAGATGTCTACAGTATTGGCGTGCATAGCCATGTACATACACACGTGTTTCTAGGGCTCCCCTGATCCGGGTCACCAGACCAAACGTGTGGTGTTGCAGATCCCAGGGCCCTTTTGGAGACGGGGACCCTGGGCATTTGCCCAGTTTGCCCCCCCCCTAACGCGGGCCCTGCTGACAGCCCAGTGATAACTCTAGGCTGTAAGTACTGCCTTTCTATCAGTGCCAAAACTAATGACACCAATATCTCCAGCACTGCTTATGGGAAAGCTGACAGTGCGCTGAATTCTGCATCCTAAGGACATTAAAAGGGGACGTGCGGACATTTCCCCACCGGATTGTTGCGGCACCCGGGTTAGGGAAACGCTGCTCTATATAAACAATCTGATCCACAAGACTACAGCAAACTTGGACATACATATGAAAAAAGTACAATGTATTATAAAGTAAGCCTTGATATTATAGGCCGGTAATGAAGGTTTTTACGGAGATGCTATGTTGGAGTATCTCGTATCTCAATGAAAATAACCTTAGTTTAGGTTCACATCTGTACGGAGGACTTTTCTCTCCTCCCGTTTCAGTATAAAAGCGTCGGAAACCTAATGGACACCCGGTGGACTCCATTATAGTGAAAAACATGGCTAGCACACTGACTATGCACACAGTAGTGTGCATGAGGCCTAAAACACTTGATCAGCATAGGTTTTTGCAGGATCAGTGTGGTCAGACTAATCCTATCAGTGGAGGAGATAAGTTCCTGACTGTACCTGGGGAAGGCTGCGAATATACTGTATCTGGACTTTTCAAAAGCATTTGATAATGTATAACTTGAACAGTTTGCACTGTATATAAAATGAGAATATTGGGCCTGAGAAAAACATGTGTATTTGGGTTCATAACTGACTTAGTGATAGGAAATAGAGGGTACTTATTAATAGTAACTACTCAGACTGGGTCACAATCACCAATGAGGTGCCAAATATTCTTTTTAACGTTTATAAATGACTTTGTAAAGGGAGTAGGATTTCCATATTTACAGATAATATTAAGCTCTGTAAAGTAATCAAAACTGAGTACGATAGTAGAATATTATAGGTGTTTGATGTGAGCAATACAACTTTCTTTATTATACAGTACATTTTAGTGTGCATACATGTACGTTTTTTTGTGCAGTATCCTAGTCCTTTGGTCCTTGATCCTGTTATTATTATACAGTCATGGCCAAAAGTTTTGAGAATGATACAAATATTAATTTTTACAAAGTCTACTGCTTCAGTTTTTCTAATGGCAATTTGCATATACTCCAGAATGTTATAAAGAGTGATCTGCTTAACAGCAATTACTTGCAAAGTCAATATTTGCCTAGAAAATGAACTTTATCCCCCAAAACACATTTCAACATCATTGCAGCCCTGCCTTAAAAGGACCACCTAACATCGTTTCAGTGATTGCTCCATTAACACAGGTGTGGGTGTTGATGAGGACAGGGCTGGAGATCAATCTGTCATGATTAAGTAAGAATGACACCACTGGACACTTTAAAAGGAGGCTGGTGCTTGCCATCATTGTTTGTCTTCTGTTAACCATGGTTATCTCTAAAGAAACACGTGCAGTCATCATTGCACTGCACAAAAATGGCCTAACTGGGAAGAGTATTGCAGCTAGAAAGATTGCACCTCAGTCAACAATCTATCGCATCATCAAGAACTTCAAGGAGAGAGGTTCCATTGGTGCCAAAAAGGCTCCAGGGCGCCCAAGAAAGACCAGCAAGCGGCAGGACCGTCTCTTAAAAGTGTTTCAGCTGCGGGATCGGGCTACCAGCAGTGCAGAGCTTGCTGAGGAATGGCAGCAGGCAGGTGTGAGTGCATCTGCACGCACTGTGAGGCGGAGACTCTTGGAGCAAGGCCTGGTCTCAAGGAGGGCAGCAAAGAAGCCACTTCTCTCCAGAAAAAACATCAGGGACAGGCTGATATTCTGCAAAAGGTACAGGGAGTGGACTGCTGAGGACTGGGGTAAAGTCATTTTCTTTGATGAATCCCCTTTTCGATTGTTTGGAACATCTGGAAAACTGCTTAATCGGAGAAGAAGAGGTGAGCGCTACCACCAGTCTTGTCTCATGCCAACTGTAAAGCATCCTGAAACCATTCATGTGTGGGGTTGCTTCTCAGCCAAGGGAATCGGCTCTCTCACAGTCTTGCCTAAAAACACAGCCATGAATAAAGAATGGTACCAAAATGTCCTCCAAGAGCAACTTCTCCCAACCGTCCAAGAGCAGTTTGGCACTCAACAATGCCTTTTCCAGCATGATGGAGCACCTTGCCATAAAGCAAAGGTGATAACTAAATGGCTCAGGGAACAAAACATAGAGATTTTGGGTCCATGGCCTGGAAACTCCCCAGATCTTAATCCCATTGAGAACTTGTGGTCAATCATTAAGAGACGGGTGGACAAACAAAAACCAACAAATTCAGACAAAATTAAAGCATTGATTCTGCAAGAATGGACTGCTATCAGTCAGGATTTGGTCCAGAAGTTGATTGAGAGCATGCCAGGGAGAATTGCAGAGGTCCTGAAGAAGAAGGGTCAACACTGCAAATATTGACTTGCTGCATTAACTCATTCTGTCAATATAAGCTTCTGTTACTCATAATATGAATGCAATTATATTTCTGTATGTGATAAAAACATCTGACAAACACACATAAAAACCAGAGGGCAGCAGATCATGTGAAAATATAATATTTGTGTCATTCTCAAAACTTTTGGCCATGACTGTACACTCTATTTGTTAGTTAACTGTCCTGTATTACCAATTCCTTTTCATGTTGTTTCTATGCAGTCTTGGTTGCTGCCATCTGCTGGCCAGAATTTGCATGCCGCATGCTTTGTTGTTTATAATTAAAGTTTTTCTCTCTGGGCGTGGTTTTAGGCAGCCTTGGTCCATATCACTTCCTGCAGCCATTTTAGTTCTCCAAAGCTGTGTGACTAGACATGGTTATTATTATTACTTATATAGCGCCATCATATTCCGCAGTGCTTTACAGACATTGACAGTCACTATCCCATATAGGGCTCACAAGCTACATTCCCTATCAGTATGTCTTTGGAGTGTGGGAGGAAACCCACGCAAACACAGGGAGAACATGCAAACTCCTTGCAGATGTTGTCCCTGGCAGGATTCGAACCCAGGACTCCAGCGCTGCAAGGCTGCAGTGCTATCCACTGAGCCACCGTGCCAGAATGGAGTTTCTCCTGATAGGTCCTTCCTCCAGCAACTCCAATCTAGTCACCTCACTAGTGAACAGTCTAGAATGGAGTTGCTGGAGGGAGGACCTACCAGGAGTAACTCCATTCTAGACAATTCATTACTGAGATGACTAGATTGGAGTTGCTGGAGGGAGAACCTGCTAGAAACAACTCCAATGTAGACAGTTCATTACTGAGGTGACTAGAATGGAGTTGCTTACAGGAGCTGCCGCCAGAAACTCCAATCTAGTCACCTCGCTACAGGAGAAGCTAGAGGGAGGATCCTGGAGTCAGAACTGGCCAAGAGGGACATGATATACTGTATATATAAATATATATATAAATGTATATAAATTATATATATATATATATATATATATATATATATATATATATATACATATAATTTGTGAGTGCCATATGTATATATAATTTGCACCAGACCAGTTTTGAGACATTGTGCGGATATGGTCTGAACAGGGCGGTGACGCCTCGGCCTGACGTGTTGTTGTAAGTGATAATGGAAATATATGGCAATTCATAACTGACATAGATCTAAATTCTGACGTATCGCTGTGCGCCTGATTTATGAGTATATAGTTACTGCAGGTAGGTTCATGGTGTCAGTATATTCTGTAGTTGCTGTAGGTAGGTCCTCATTACAACTCCATTCTAGCTGTTTCACTACAAAATTGACTACAATGGAGTTGTTGCAGGTCGATTCATAGTCTCAGTATATTCTGTAGTTGCTATAGGTAGGTCCTCCTTACAGCAACTCCATTCTAGGTGTCTCACTATTGACCTGACTAGAATGGAGTTTCTGCAGGTAGGTTCATGGTTTCAGTGTATTTTGTACAGGTTGGTCAGTATAGGGTCTATATCTAACACTAAGCTCCCCATACAGCAATATTAATAAAACAAACAACATCGACATTTTAAAAAATATATTTGATTGAAATAAAACCCTCCGCACAAACCTCATTAACCATTTTATTTATTTATCTTTTTTTTTTTTTTTATAAGCCCACCTCCACTGGTTATCAACGTAGTCTATAAAAGCCAAATAAAATCCATACCCCCCTTCCCCCCCAATGATCCTACTTAACTGTCCAGGTCTTGTATTGCCTGCTCTCATGGAATAAACCAGCCAATGGCGTGTCATGTGATGGGGTTAATAGAGTAAAGCTAGGATCACATCTGCGGCTGGTTCTACGTCATCGGGGGACCAGAATGATGGAGAGCCAGACTGCTAAAACAGCGGCTACCCATGAACACCAGCGGACCCCATTAACTGTAATGGGATCAGTCGTTTCCATACTGAAAGGGGCAGAGAGAAAAGTCCTCCATGCAGGACTTTTCTCTCTGCCGATTTCTGCGGCCGATGTGAACTTAGCCTCAAATGAAGTCTAGTAACCCCCCTTTTTTGGTTATTTGAGCACCAGAATGTGAGGACTCCTACTGAAAGGATAGTAACTCAGGATAGGCAATCAGTGCAGAGGTACCCTGCAGATCTCTGCTGCTGTACAAACTGTAGTGACGAGTGTAGGTACCACAGCGCTGCCCCATTAAAGTCTCTGTACCAGAGATCTGCAGGGGTATCAGGTGTTGGGCCCCCCTGCAGATCTAATATTGATGGCCTATCCTGAGAAAGTGGATAAATCCTTGAGGGAGGCACCCCACGTGGCCTATACGCCGCGATTTGCCAGCGGCAGAAACGTGGCGGAAAAAAACACAAGTCGTGGTTTGGAAATCGCTGAATGTTAATTATAACTACAGAAACGCCGGAAGCTTCCATATGTGTATAATTGAAGCAGAAAGTCCACAGAGGAAACCTGCGGCTTTTCCCGCAGCACTTTTATGTTGCGGGACGCTATGTGGGCCCTTAGCCTTAACCACAGTCATGTCAAGCTTGTGATTAACCCCTTCTTGGATAATCAGCAATTCAATCACTTAGATGGAATCACTGATTGCAGGAGGTTTGGGGAGTCCTTGGTGAATACATTGGGGGACAAGTTATATTAATGAATATGGGGGCAGAACACAGACAGCCTGCTATGCAAATAAAGTATAGCAGCCCTAATGTTCCTTAGGGATGCACCTACTATACAGAAACATTTGTTAGAGTTG
The DNA here is from genome assembly GCA_947044405.1 of Leptodactylus fallax. Classification (NCBI taxonomy): domain Eukaryota; kingdom Metazoa; phylum Chordata; class Amphibia; order Anura; family Leptodactylidae; genus Leptodactylus; species Leptodactylus fallax. The sequence goes on from CAMRHE010000352.1 coordinate 961,279, forward strand.
CTAACTCGTGCACTAGAAAGGGTTAATTGTAGTCATAATTTGACCACAACTAAACCTAAGTGCAGGGGTTAGTCACGGTCAAGGGTTTACACTCGGTCAAGAAACACAGACAAGTTATGTCTAGGATTCGCACAAACACTGCTATCATTATATTCTGGGGTCATTTCAGACCCCAGAGTATAATGATCGGAGGGCCAGGGGAGGTGAGGGAACATAAAAAACAACGTTACTTACCTCTCCTACGCTCCGCAGGCTTCAGGCCTGTTTGGTGATGTCATGTAGGCAGGGCCTGCGTCATTATGCGTCACTACGCCGAACCGGCTCTTGCGAGATCTGGTCCAACATCGAAGATGGCCGAAGTGCGGGGAGTGCGCCGGAGCCAGAAAGAGGAAAGTGACATTGCTTTTTTTTGTTTGTATCCTCCCCTGGGTCTCCAATCATTATACTGTGGGGTCAGTGACCCCCACAGCCTCCCCTCACACACAGGCAGCACCCCTAGAGACCCCCCCCACTTACATGAAGACAGCACCGCACACAGGCAGCAGCCTCTCAGGGACTCCTCTTCCCAAGGCACAAACGGCAGCCCCTAGGGTCCGGATCACCCCAGCACACAGACGGCAGCTCCTCAAGGACTGGAGCGCCCCCCCCCCCCCCCCCTTAGCATACAAGCGGCATCCCCCCAAGGACCGGAGCACCCTCCCCTTTAGCACACAAGTGGCAGCCCCACAGGGACCATACTTCTCCCAGCACACAAGCGGCAGACCCCCAGGGAACAGACTTCTCCCAGCACACAGGCGGCAGCCCACCAGGGACTGGAGACCCCAACACATAGGTGACGTCACCCCAGGGGCCAGACCCCTCCAACACACAGGCAGCACCCCCACACGCACACAGGTGGTAGCACCCCAGGGACCACCATCAGCAACCCCCACCCACAGAGAGGCAGCACCACAGGAACCCCCCCACTTACATGAAGATAGTACCCAAAGGACCCGCACACCACACGGAAGCACCCCTCGGACCCTCCACCAGCACCCCCTCACACACACAGCTCTCCAGGGACCCCCAAACATGCACACAGGTGGCAGCGCCCTGGGACCACTTCCAGAACCCCCTCTCACACAAAAGCAGTACCCCAGGAACCCCACACACAAAGTCAATACCCCAGGGATCCCACAAAGACACATGCAGCAAACCCCCCAGGGACCTGAACCCCACAAGACCCTGCCCATTACATGCAAGCAGCACCCCAGGGACCCCTGCTCCCCATTTAGATGACAGAAGCACCCCAAGGACCCCTGCCCCCCTTTAAATGCCAGCAGCATCCCAAAGGACCCCTGCCCCTCCCCCCCTTTAGATGCCGGAAGTACACCAAGGACGCATGCTCCCATATTTAGATGCCAATGACACCCCAGGGACCCGTGTCTCCACCCCTTTAGTTGCCGGAAGCACACCAGGAACCCCTGCCCCCTATCCATGCCAGCAGCATCCCCCCTTAGATGCCGAGGACCCATTACCCCCTATACAGTGCCTTGCAAAAGTATTCGGCCCTCTTGAACTTTTCAACCTTTTGCCACATTTCAGGATTCAGACATAAGGATATAAAATTTTAATTTTTTGGTGAAGAATCAACAACAAGTGGGACACAATTGTGAAGTGGAACGAAATTTATTGGTTATTTTAAACTTTTGTAAAAAATAAAAAACTGAAAAGTGGGGCGTGCAATATTATTCGGTCCCTTTACGTTCAGTGCAGCAAACTCACTCCAGAAGTTCAGTGAGGATCTCTGAATGATCCAATGTTGTCCTAAATGACTAATGATGATAAATATAATCCACCTGTGTGTAATCAAGTCTCCGTATAAATGTACCTGCTCTGTGATAGTCTCAAGGTTCTATTTAAAGCACAGAGAGCATCATGAAGACCAAGGAACACACCAGGCAGGTCTGTGATACTGTTGTGGAGAAGTTTAAAGCCGGATTTGGATACAAAAAGATTTCCCAAACTTTAAACATCCCAAGGAGCACTGTGCAAGTGATCATATTGAAATGGGAGGAGTATCAGACCACTGCAAACCTACCAAGACCCGGCCGCCCCTCTAAACTTTCATCTCAAACAAGGAGAAGACTGATCAGACATGCAGCCAAGAGGCCCATGATCACTCTGGATGAACTGCAGAGATCTACAGCTGAGGTGGGAGAGTTTGTCCATAGGACAACAATCAGTCGTACACTGCACAAATCTGGCCTTTATGGAAGAGTGGCAAGAAGAAAGCCATTTCTCAAAGATATCCATAAAAAGTCTCGTTTAAAGTTTGCCACAAGCCATCTGGGAGACACACCAAACATGTGGAAGAAGGTGCTCTGGTCAGATGAAACCAAAATCGAACTTTTTGGCCACAATGCAAAACGATATGTTTGGCGTAAAAGCAACACAGCTCATCACCCTGAACACACAATCCCCAATGTCAAACATGGTGGTGGCAGCATCATGGTTTGGGCCTGCTTTTCTTCAGCAGGGACAGGGAAGATGGTTAAAATTGATGGGAAGATGGATGGAGCCAAATACAGGACCATTCTGGAAGAAAACCTGTTGGATTCTGCAAAAGACCTGAGACTGGGACGGAGATTTATCTTCTGCGGTGACCAGATGGAAGGTAACGCTGCAGTTGGGATTGCGGGGTGCAAACAGCGCAGACTTGTCACGGTCTCTGGGCACGAGGGTGCAGCGCTGGTGCTGTCCCACGTTACCACCACTGGTACCGGTGATGAGGGGGCTGCACAAATGTTGGTGGTGATTGTTCCCCCGGGGCGCTTCCCCTATACTGTGCCGACTGGTGGTGTTTGGGGCGCCCTGATGTTGTCGGTGCAGAGTCAGACACAGAAACGGTTGTAAAGTTGAACTTTTACTTCCATGGGTGTGGAGGCACAAATGCTTAAACAGTTTCTTCAATACAAAACAACGGGGTACGCCTGGTGACACAGCAAAGTCCTGGGGTGCAGGGTGGACTTGATGAAAGGTGTTCCTAGCCCCTTATACTTCAGTGTTACAGCCCTAAGGTGCGTCTGGGCTCCTATTTGGCTCATAGGAGGATGCCCACCGTGATACTAGTACATAATATTCCCCACTCACGTTATGTGGTCCTGATAGCTCAGAGTTTCGGGGTGCAATAGTCAGGGTGGCAGGATATTCCACAGGTCTGGCCTTAGCCCCTGGATCCTGTGATACTGGCTATGGAGCACGTGTTCCAGAATGTTCTCTCCACAGTCTCATGCTGACAAGATAATGATGCTTGACTTCCTTCAGGGCGATGGCTAGGCAGACAGGGGACAGGATCTTCTGAATAGCTGGAGTATGTCAGCTCTCCAACCTTCCTGGGCCTGTCTAGGACTTGAGATTCCTGCACTAAACTCACTGCTTTCTTCACAGGACATCACACTTATCTCCTCACCTCCTCCTCCTAACACTCCACACTTCTAACTCCTCACACGCAGGACCTTCCTACAGGGGTGTTACCATGGGGACCCAGTGATCAGCTGACTCCTCCCCTTTTCCCAGGCGATGTCCTCCCATTGGACATTTGGTTACTATTCAATCCTATGGGAGGTGTAATGCATGTGTGAGGCTCACTAGGTGGCGCTGTGTTGTGTGAGACTCAGGACCCCCTGCTATGTCACACAGGCTATGAAGCAACAGGAAATAATACAATGCACAGAGATCACCCTCAGCCCAGCCATAGCCAGCTCTGGGATGCCACACTTCCAACAAGACAGTGATCTTAAACATAAGGGAAAATCTACAATGGAATGGTTCACAAATAAACGTATCCAGGTGTTAGAATGGCCAAGTCAAAGTCCAGACCTGAATCCAATCGAGAATCTGTGGAAAGAGCTGAAAGCTGCTGTTCACAAACGCTCTCCATCCAACCTCACTGAGCTCGAGCTGTTTTCCAAGGAAGAATGGGCAAGAATTTCAGTCTCTCGATGTGCAAAACTAATAGAGACATATCCCAAGTGACTTGCAGCTGTAATCGCAGCAAAAGGTGGCGCTACAAAGCATTAACTTAAGGGAGCCGAATAATTTGGCACGCCCCACTTTTCAGTTTTTTATTTTTTGCAAAAGTTTAAAATATCCAATAAATTTTGTTCCACTTCACAATTGTGTCCCACTTGTTGTTGATTCTTCACCAAAAAATTAAAATTTTATATCCTTATGTTTGAAGCCTGAAATGTGGCAAAAGGTTGAAAAGTTCAAGGGGGCTGAATACTTTCGCAAGGCACTGTAAATGCCAGCAGTACAACAAAGACCCCCCCCCCCCTTAGATGCCAGCAGCACCTCAAGGACCCCTGATCTCCTTTACATGCCAGAAGGACACCCCCCCTTAGATGCCAGCAGCACAACAAGGACCCTTGCCCTCCTTCAGATGAGAGCAGCACCTGTCTCCCTCGATGCCAACGGCACCCCAGGGACTCCTATACCACCCTAAACATCAATCCATTCCCCCAGACTTTACAGGATACAGTCCCATGTAAAACATCACTCTCTTTTCAGCCCCTCAACTTACAGTCCCATGTAAATACATCACTCCCTCCCCTCAGCCTCCTCCAACATGCAGTCCAATGCAAAACAATCCTATCACTCTCCTTCCATCATGCAATCCCGCAAAACAGTCCTCACAGCTTTCTGTCCTCTATCTACACGAGCTCCACTCCTGCTTCCTCTATACAGCACGGAGTTGTAATAGAAAAGACTCTGCCCTCATCGGAGAGGCTCCGCCCCTTCCTGTGACATCATACCTACCAGGCGCAACTCCATTCTAGTCACGACCGACTGGACATACAAACACTTTGGGCTTGTGAAGGCATCAGTTTTTGACCAGCAGTTAGCCTCAGGAAAGACACCAACAGGACAGCATCATACCACTACTAAGCAATTACAGTATTGTATCATCGCTTGTCGCTGTTCTTGCGTCAAATAAACCCACTTTGATCCATATCATCGTGTCTACGTTTGAATCCATCTAACCTGAGCTCCTGCCGGTCCGGTCTGCTCCACTGCTTGGATACGAAGGTAGGAAAGTCACACAGCCGCCGCTATCAGTTACACCTTCATTCGCCTTCATGTGGGGACAGAATACTATTATTGTGCTCCCGGTCATCTAGTATACATGATGGTGTCCTAGTCATGTTTGATATTTCCCCCTCACATTTGGCTTATAGTTATTCCAACTGTTTTTGGTGCCAGATTGTTTTGTGGGCATTCCTGTATATACTGTATATTTTTTTGACTTGGAGCGGCATCCCTGTTACTGCAAATGTATTAGGTATTCTCCATCGGTGTTATTGTTGATGTAAATGCCCATTGGCGATGCTAGGGGAGGCAGGTTTGCTCTGCTGCTCCCTTATTGGTTCTTGATTCGCGCATGCGCAGGCTATCTCTGCCCCGTCAGGTACGGCCTCCTTGCAATCAGCTGGCGTGGTATGGACTAGCAATTGGCCATTTCTGGAGTAAGGGAGTGGGCTTTGCCCTATATAGGAACCAGAGCTTCTGCTCTCCCGTGCAGCTGTATACTAGTGCTGATGGGGGAGCGGGGGCTACTAAAAACTTCTGTGCAGTAAGGTATTTGGCACATAGCCTCAAATCCTTTTCACTGATAACATGTTGGCGTGTTGACCATAGAAACGCGTTAGATGGATATGTATAGCGGTGTGCATACTGCTCACTGCTTATGGCTTGAGAGTCAGTGGTTATTTCCACAGTTTTACCTTACATGGGGGAGAGACTGCTCATAGGCCATTATGTGTTAGCTGGGAGGCTTGTTTGAATCACTATAGCCCTGGCATCATATGTCTTATGACCAGGCATTTTGGAAAATACAGTGCTGGCCAAAAGTATTGGCACCCCTGCAATTCTGTCAGATAATACTCAATTTCTTCCAGAAAATGATTGCAATCACAAATGCTTTGGTAATAATATCTTCATTTATTTTGCTTGCAATGAAAAAACACAAAAGAGAATGAAAAAAAAAGTCAAATCATTGATCATTTTACACAAAACTCCAAAAATGGGCCGGCCAAAAGTATTGGCACCCTCAGCCTAATACTTGGTAGCACAACCTTTAGACAAAATAACTGCGAACAACCGCTTCCGGTAACCATCAATGAGTTTCTTACAATGCTCTGCTGGAATTTTAGACCATTCTTCTTTGGCAAATTTCTCCAGGTCCCTGAGATTTGAAGGGTGCCTTCTCCAAACTGCCATTTTGAGATCTCTCCACAGGTGTTCTATGGGATTCAGGTCTGGACTCATTGCTGGCCACTTTAGAAGTCTCCAGTGCTTTCTCTCAAACCATTTTCTAGTGCGTTTTGAAGTGTGTTTTGGGTCATTGTCCTGCTGGAAGACCCATGACCTCTGAGGGAGACCCAGCTTTCTCACACTGGGCCCTACATCATGCTGCAAAATTTGTTGGTAGTCTTCAGACTTCATAATGCCATGCACACGGTCAAGCAGTCCATTGCCAGAGGCAACAAAGTAACCCCAAAACATCAGGGAACCTCCGCCATGTTTGACTGTAGGGACCGTGTTCTTTTCTTTGAAGGCCTCTTTTTTTTTCCTGTAAACTCTATGTTGATGCCTTTTCCCAAAAAGCTCTACTTTTGTCTCATCTGACCAGAGAACATTCTTCCAAAAAGTTTTTACTTTCTCAGGTAAGTTTTGGCAAACTCCAGCCTGGCTTTTTTATGTCTCTGGGTCAGAAGTGGGGTCTTCCTGGGTATCCTACCATAGAGTCCCTTTTCATTCAGATGCCGACGGATAGTACGGGTTGACACTGTTGTGCCCTCGGACTGCAGGGCAGGTAGAACTTGTTTGGATGTTAGTCGAGGTTCTTTAGCCACCATCCGCACAATCTTTCGTTGAAATCTCTCGTCAATTTTTCTTTTCCGTCCACATCTAGGGAGGTTAGCCACAGTGTCATGGGCTTTAAACTTCTTGATGACACTGCGCATGGTAGACACAGGAACATTCAGGTCTTTGGAGATGGACTTGTAGCCTTGAGATTGCTCATGCTTCCACACAATTTTGCTTCTCAAGTCCTCAGACAGTTCTTTGGTCTTCTTTCTTTTCTCCATGCTCAATGTGGTACACACAAGGACACAGGACAGAGGTTGAGTCAACTTTAATCCATTTCAACTGGCTGCAAGTGTGATTTAGTTATTGCCACCACCTGTTATGTGCCACAGGTAAGTAACAGGTGCTGTTAATTACACAAATTATAGAAGCATCACCTGATTTTTCAAAGGGTGCCAATACTTTTGTCCACCCCCTTTTTTATGTTTGGTGTGGAATTATATCCAATTTGGCTTTTTGACAATTCTTTTTGTGGTTTTCCATTGAAGACAAATTAAATGAAGATATTATTACCAAAGCATTTGTGATTGCAATCATTTTCTGGAAGAAATTTAGTATTATCTGACAGAATTGCAGGGGTGCCAATACTTTTGGCCAGCACTGTAAATCCTATTGGAGCTACCTGTAACATGTTTAAGCCCTATGTAGTTACTATTTAAGTGCCTGATGCATGAGAATCAAGCCTGGTGAGGGTGACTAGAAGCAAATTAGGGATCTTTAGTTAACATACCCCTTTCTTTTTGGTTTCATCACCAGTTACACTGGGCAGTGGGATTTTTTATAAGACTGGGGTACCGAGGAGTTTCAGCTTATTAAGTCATTAATAAAGATTCATTGCGGCTCCCAGAGCTTTAGCCCATGTTCTTGTTGGACTGACCAGTTGTTGGCTTATGTGTAATATTTGAAGTTTATGTATTATACTCAATTTTAATAGTATTTAATTAAAGTTTACATTTTAATACGTTCTGTTATTAGAGAACGACTTTCCTAACTTTTTTGTCTGTATTTACGCATAGGCATGTAAAATTTCTTTACATTCTTGTGTTTTATGACAAATGTGGGTGTGGCATTTAAATCATGTCTGTAGAAAAGAGACAAATGCCCCAAAATTGTGTCGTAAAATTGTGGCTCAAAGTAAGCCAAATAAAAGGTGATATGAACCCTGATTGAACAGTGTAAAGATGCACCAGATTTATCAGCTAGTGTGAGAAGTTTACATTGATTATGATGTTAATCTGTTTTCCCTTAGTCCCAACATCATCACAATAGTGGGGTATTTCTATCCCAGCGTGCTGTTAGGACAGAATGTAATTTTTACTAAAATACCTACAAATAGTTAAATTAAAGAACCTCCCCCTCGCCAATATAAGGAAGGAAGAAACACTGCCCCAACTGTGTGATTATAAAGACAAAAATATATGTACATAAGGAGGGAGCCTTATGCTGCTGTTGGGACTAAGGGAAAACAGATTAACGTCATAATCAATGCTTCCCTTATGTCCCACCAGCAGCACAATAGTGGAGATCTAGTAAGAAGAACCCCTAGGGAGGGCCCTCTTGAAGAACAGAATTCAATAAAGAATTCAAAAGCAGTGGCCTCCGAAACCCGTGTGTGTAATCTATAATGATTTACAAAGGTTAAATGTGAGCTCCAAGAGGCAGAGGCACATACTGTATTTGTTCCAATGGAACAGAATTACTCTCTGCCCAAGATGTTGACATAGACCTGGTTGAATGTGTGCTAACAAATTCCTTTTACATTCCTGAACTGTAAAAGCCAAATGGATGGTCTCTTTAATTCATGGAGACAGGGAAGGTTTAGAGGCTATAAGCCCTTTGTTTTTCCCAAAGAAAGAAAGCAATAGATTTTCTGCCTGTCTGAAGGGCAGGGATCTCTCAAGATAAATCCTTAGACACAATGAACGATGTCCAGAGAATGGAGTTTGGTCTCTTCAGGAGAGGAAGGATCTGGAAAAAATACTGGCAATGAGATTACCTGATTCAAATTGGCATATGATGTAACTTTAAGACAGAATCCCGACATGAAACGTAACTGGACTGTGTCTACGTTGAAGGAGATGTATGGCTCCACAGAAGACAATGCCTGAAGTTCTTCAATTCTCTTTGCTGAGGTAATTGCCAGTAGAATCACAGTTTTAAGCATGAGAAATTTGAGTTTTACATCCTCCAGAGGCTCAAACGGATGCTCACACAACCCTCTAAGTACAGAGAACTCTATGCAATACCTGTAATGAATTATTTCTAGGACCCAGGGGTCTAGGATGTTTTTCTCCCAGGTTTCTAGAAAAAGAGAAAGCTGACCCCTGATGGGAACGTTGCGCACTGGAGAAGGAGGATATTAGTCAGGTTTCCTTCTCTTTTTGTCGTCCCTGGGGTTACGACGGCCAGGATTTCTTCTCTGAAACCTGGAACATCTTTGAAACTGACCCCTAGACTGCTGAGGTCTCTGCGGGGATTGTCCTCTATGGTGTGGCCTACCACGCCCTCGAAAGGACTGAGGCAGGGTTTTCCCTACTTGTTTGGAAGAACCTCCATTATTCTATCCGACTCCTGGCCAAATAATTTGTCAGGTTCATAAGGAAGGCCACATATATATTAAATTTGGAAGCATTATCTGCTATCCAGGGCTTGAGCCTCAAGGGTCTGCAAGCTGCTGTGGCAAGGGCCTTAGACTTAGCATCTAGTTTGATCTGATGCACTGAAGCTTCATTCAGGAAGTCTGCTTGTAAAGAGATTCTCTTCAAAGAGGACAGCAAATCATCCCTTGAGACATCAGAATCTATGTCTCTCCTGAGAGAAGAGAGATCCATGCCGAGCATCTTAGCCACCTCACTGGAGGCAACACCCACAGTACACTGGGCAGAAGCAGCAGAATAGCCCCTTCTTAAGGAGAGCACTCAGCACGTATGTCCATGGGGTCCTGCAGGTTTGATCCATTTTCCGAAGGGACTAAGGTATACCTGGACAATTTGGCTACCGCCATGTCGACTTTGGGTGGAGGGCCCCAATTCCTGTACTTACTTCTGATACAAGAAACAAGTTCTTAAACCTTCTGGACAAGCCTTTTCAGGGTGCTTTCATCTTCACCTTTTCAGCAACATGTCAGAGGCTTCCCCAGGATCAACATCATGGTCACCTGACCTGACAGATTTCAGCAGTTTCTTGATCTTTTCCAGAGGAAATAGGGATTACCCATGTCTGTCTCAGAATTCAACGAAGAGGTGTTAGTCTCATCAAGGATCCTAAACTCTTCATCAGAGCGGAAAAAAGAGGTAGATGTCTCACTATGTCTTGGTCTTTTCCTCTGGCATATGGACTCTTTTAAGTCCTTCATAGAATATTGCACAAATTCCTTCATCCAGATTACTACGTCTCTTATAGTAGGCTCGCCAGAGGGCTCCCTAGGGCTACACTGATAGCAAGTATCAAACTCATACCCATCCAGTAAAAGGGTGTCATAATTCCTGCAAGAAAGGTGCTTGCGTATAGATGAAGATTTACGTCTAAACGAATCGCCATCTTCAAAACGCAGATGAAGACATCCGGTAAAAAAATAATAAAAATTTAAACCAGACTCATAATAAAATGAGGCAGGAATAAAAGTTAAATATTTACCTCTGTAAAAAAACAATAAATAAATAAATTATTTACCTTTGATGAGGACACAGAAAAAGTGTCTAAACAAATTAGGGTGGTATAAGAGTATGAACCCATAGGGCGCTAATGAGCAACCCAGGGCCAGGCCTGAAAAGGTCCTCAGCCACACCTATGGGTCGGGCATAACTCCAGAGGGAGTGGATACAGCAGCAGAGCTGTTGTGGCGACCTGCAGGAAGCAGGGAGTGTGTAACCAGCCAAGGACAGACAGGCGGTCTGTGCCGGGAGGACTGGGCTCCAAAAGAGGACTTTTGGCTCGAGCGGAGCATGAGTCAGGCTGCTTGTTGCCCCAGAGGATAGATAGGAGTCAAGCAGTGAGTTAGTGCCCTAACTGTGGCCCAGGCTGTTTTTGTTTTGTTTATGTTCCACTTTTAAAGTTGAAATAAATCCATTTACTTTACACGAGTACCGTCCAAATGCTGCTTCTCCGGCGCCCAGTACCACCAACACCGCTGTCGGGCCCATGAGTCTGCCGCATTTGTGGCTAATCCCCCCCCCAAATTGCCACAGTGGGTTCACACTACCATTAGATATCCGTTTTGATAGTGTCCGTTAAAAAAAAAAAAAAAAAATTACGGACACCTATCATAACAGACATTAACGGACACTAACTGATGTTGATGTTAATGTGTCCGTTTTTTTAACTGATCTATTTGGGAGTCGCCGGGGCCTTCCTCCACGGTTCTGCGGGCGGCCCGCCACACTGACTCTGCAGCAGGGCCTTCTTCCTAGGCTGGGGTCCCACTTCTACCGAGGTCCCACTTCTACCGAGGTCCCACTCAGCTCCGGGCCTGCCACAGACCTGCCCACTTAGGACCCTTCCGCAGCCCCCACAGACTGGGCTGCCGACATCTCTGGACTCAGCCCTTCCCCCACCTGCTGGAAGTCAGACATCACAGGGCCTCTGCTCTCCACAGCATGAGGTCAGTGCTCCTTCTCCCCAGCACTCTGCCGCAGCCACCCAGCATGGTCTCCCCCTCTTTCAGGAGCCGCTCCAGTTCTCCCCTGCAACTCCTCCTTCTCTCCCAGGATCTGAGGGCTCCAGAGACTCTGAGGACCCTGACCTGGGGGTCCCCCCTGCTCAGTCCCCAAGGATGCTCTTTGTGCAAGATGCCTCATCCTCACAGCCTCCTGTGCTGTCTCCCCAGGAGCACCCCCCTCACCCCTCCCAACCTCCCTCACAGTGGTCAGGGTGGATTTCTCAAATACCTACAAAGACAGACTTTAAATCCCTCGTTGATGAAGTCACTGAGTCATTTAGGGTGAAGTGGACACGTTGGAAGATGATCATGACCACACTAGGGAATATGTGGCGACCCTCTGTGACACTATTGTTGATTAATCCTCGGCACTTTGGGACGTGCAGTGCCAATGAGAGGACCTTGACAATAGAGGTCAGCGCAATAATATTTGCATCAAAGGTCTCCCAGAGGCTACTCATCAGGACGATCTGCATGTTATAGTGGGGGAAAAAAGTATTTAGTCAGCCACCAATTGTGCAAGTTCTCCCACTTAAAAAGATGAGAAAGGCCTGTAATTGACATCATAGGTAGACCTCAACTATGAGAGACAAAATGAGAAAACAAATCCAGAAAATCACATTGTCTGATTTTTTAAGAATTTATTTGCAAATTATGGTGGAAAATAAGTATTTGGTCACCTACAAACAAGCAAGATTTCTGGCTCTCACAGACCTGTAACTTCTTTAAGAGGCTCCTCTGTCCTCCACTCCAATTGTAGACCTGCACCAGGCTGGGAAGACTGAATCTGCAATAGGCAAGCAACTTGGTGTGAAGAAATCAACTGTGGGAGCAATAATTAGAAAATGGAAGACATACAAGACCACTGATAATCTCCCTCGATCAGGGGCTCCACACAAGATCTCACCCCATGGGGTCAAAATGATCACAAGAATGGTGAACAAAACTCAGATCCTGCAGTGCCAGACGTGTCCCCCTGCTTAAGCCAATACATATCCGGGCCCGCCTGAAGTTTGCTAGAGAGCATTTGGATGTTCCAGAAGAGTATTGGGAGAATGTCATATGGTCAGATGAAACCAAAGTAGAACTGAGTAGAACTGTTTGGTAGAAACACAACTCGTCGTGTTTGGTGTAGAGTGAATGCTGAGTTGCATCCAAAGAACACCATACCTACTGTGAAGCATGGGGGTGGCAACATCATGCTTTGGGGCTGTTTCTCTGCAAAGGGACCAGGATGACTGATCCGTGTACATGAAAGAATGAATGGGGCCATGTATTGTGAGATTTTGAGTACAAACCTCCTTCCATCAGCAAGGGCATTGAAGATGAAACGTGGCTGGGTCTTTCAGCATGACAATGATCCCAAGCAAACTGCCAGGGCAACGAAGGAGTGGCCTCGTAAGAAGCATTTCAAGGTCCTGGAGTGGCCTAGCCAGTCTCCAGATCTCAATCCCATAGAAAACCTTTGGAGGGAGTTGAAAGTCCATGTTGCCCAGCAACAGCCCCAAAACATCACTGCTCTTGAGAAGATCTGCATGGAGGAATGGGCCAACATACCAGCAACAGTGTGTGCCAACCTTGTGAAGACGTACAGAAAACATTTGACCTCTGTCATTGCCAGCAAAGGATATATAACAAAGTATTGAGATGAACTTTTGTTATTGACCAAATACTTATTTTCCACCATAATCTGCAAATAAATTCTTAAAAAATCAAACAATGTGATTTTCTGGATTTGTTTTCTCATTTTGTCTCTCATAGTTGAGGTCTACCTATGATGTCAATTACAGGCCTCTCTCATCTTTTTAAGTGGGAGAACTTGCACAATTGGTGGCTGACTAAATACTTTTTTCCCCACTGTACATTGGAAGCGGTATTCAGTTCTATCCTTCAGGAGCCCCCTTCCCACAAGATTAAATTGGACAGAGATCACCATGCCCTCCGTCCTAAAGACACTTTATCTGCACCAAGGGGTGTTATCTGCTGCGGCCACGACTTTGCCCTGAAAGAAGTTATTATGGCTAAGGCATGGAAGCTCAGGGACTTTGACGGCACCAAGCTGCAGCTTTATCAGGATCTCTTCCTCATCAGTTATTTCATTTATTGCTTGTTTATTGCTGTCCGGGACGAAGCGGCACCACCTGACTCTCTTTCCCTCCTTATTTTTCTCTTTCTTTGTGCGGATCTAGAGTCTGTTGGTCATCCACTCCTGTTCCTCAGGTCACCTTCCCCTTACTGGGGATGTCATTTTACTCTGTTCTTTACATTTATCAGTGTGGCTTACCTTCTGGTGGGAGATTTAGTCCTGCCCATGATGCTATGCATATTTGTACTTATGTTTGGTTTTTCTCAATCTTGTCTTTTGTTTCCTTCCCTCCCGTTCTCTCCCTCCCCTCTCCCCGGGTGCGGAGACTTTGATTTTAGATCCTTGGTCCAGCCTGTGAATTGCGACTTGTGCGTCTTGTGATGTGGGTGAGCTTGCTTGCAATCTGCAACTGTCCTCATTTACTGGGTCCCCATGGTTAGATTTGAGACTATTAATGTTAAGGGCCTGGGCTCCAACAACAAGTGGCGTCTGGTCTTTGGGGAGCTTCGCTCCCTGCATGTCGATGTAGCCTTCTTACAGGAGAACCACCGATACCAATACCTTGAGCACAAGCTCAGGTTGCAAAGGAGTTCCGCCGGTTAATTCGTTCTCATGCATTGTATGACCTTTGGCGAGTGGATAACCCTATGGGGCACTCTTATACTTTCTTCTCCCACCCCCATACAGGGCCGGTTTTAGACAAAGTGGGGCCCCGGGAAAATTAAAAGTGGGGCCCCAAATGTTGTAATATTGTACCTACTGCATAGTCACATTCTGTTAATTTGATGTGATGCAGTGCTTACAGGGGTGTTCCTAAGGTCTTTAAGGCCGGGGCCCTCCACGGTGTGAAAACGCAACGTTTTACAGTACCTGCAAAGTGGAGGGGATTCTGACTAATCCCATACACACATTGCAGAAAAAAAATCTGCAGCGGAAAAGCTGCATTTTCACAGTATGTCAATTATACCTTCATAAATGCTGGTGTTTTCCATAAAGGTATAATAGGTACAGAAAGTCCACAGAAAAAAACACTGAGATCGCAATGAAAAACGCTGCTGAAAAAAAAACACAATACGTTTCCACCGCAGTCTTTTCCGCAGCATGGGCCCTTAGCCTAAAGGGGTTGTTTCATTTGTATGTAAATTTTTTTGCATAGCCAAACTAGTTGCTTGTGACCCTTTATAAATCAGGTGCACAAGTAACAAGGCATATGTCTTTTCCTACACAGAATAAAAAAAAATGTACATACATACAGAATTATCAAATAAGACCGCTATACCAGGACTAAATACCATCACGTCACCCGCTGACCACTATACCAGGACTAAATACTGTCATGTCACCCACTGACCACTATACCAGGACTAAATATCGTCACGTCACCCGCTGACCACTATACCAGGACTAAATACTGTCACGTCACCCGCTGACCACTATACCAGGACTAAATATCGTCACGTCACCCACTGACTGCTATACCAGGACTAAATACTGTCACGTCAGCCACTGACCGCTATACCAGGACTAAATACTGTCACATCAGCCGCTGACCGCTATACTAGGACTGAATACTGTCATGTCACCCGATGACCGATATACCAGGACTAAATACTGTCACGTCAGCCACTTACCGCTATACCAAGACTAAATACTGTCACGTCAGCCACTGACCGCTATACCAGGACTAAATACTGTCACGTCACTCATTGACCGCTATACCAGGACTAAATATTGTGACGTCAGCCACTTACCGCTATACCAGGACTAAATACTGTCACGTCAGCCACTGACCGCTATACCAGGACTAAATACTGTCACGTCACCCGCTGACCACTATGCCAGGTCTAAATACTGTCACGTCACCCACTGACCGCTATGCCAGGTCTATATACTGTCACGTCACCCACTGACCGCTATACCAGGACTAAATACTGTCACATGACCCGCTGACCGATATACTAGGACTAAATACTGTCACGTCACCCGCTGACCGCTATACCAGGACTAAATACTGTCACGTCACCCGCTGACCGCTATACCAGGACTAAATACTGTCACGTCAGCCACTTACTGCCAGATTCCCCTCTGTCCTCATAGTATAATCCACAAATCGCAGATTTTACTGTATAATGTTCTCCTTGTAGCGCCAAACCCTACGATCAGAGTTACTCCATTCCCCATCTTGAGAACATAACCCCTTTTATTTGCAGATGCCCCCTCATAACGCCAGCCAGCAATTAACCTCTCCCTGCCCTGCACTGTAATAGTATGCTGCAGTAAGCAGTTTGTTCCTAGGACTACACTTTGCAGAGACTGACAAATGACCGTTTATGCCACGTGGGGCCCCGGCCTTAAGGCTGAGGCCCCACTTTGTGGAAAAGCAGCTTTTTTTGTTGCAGATTTTGCTTCAGTTTTTTGAGCCAAAGCCAAGCAGGGCTACAAAAGGATTGTGAAATATCTAGGAAGCTTCTTACACTCCCTGCTCAATCCACTCCTGGCTTTGGCTCAAAAAACAGCAACAAAGTCTGCAACAAAAAATCCGCTTTTCTGTAATGTGAAACACAGCGATTGTGGCTGCTGTAGAAATGTGCGAGCAAAGTGAATAAAATGTCATCATTTAATCTCATCCACAGCAGGTTAATTTCAGCTGTGGAGTCGCGGGAATTTCCACATATATTTACCGTAATAGGGAAAGAAAGTGAATGAAAAACACTGTGGGAAAAAACAGTGTTTTTGCTGCTTTTTATCTCCTGTGCTTTTTAGCTGCGTTTTGCTGTGTTGGGTCTTATCCTTAAAGGGGTTGTCCAGGAATTACAGGTTTCTGCAAGGAGGCCGGGGAAGGTGAAAAATAAAACCCACACTCACCTGTCCCTCGTCTTCCCACCCCTGTCCGGTCCAGCGGAGCTTCGGGGCTTGTTCCAGCGGCAGTCCTCGCCACACGTAACCGCTGAGGCCTATCAGCCGCCTCAGGAGCCTAAGGAAAGGAACCTGGATGTCACGTGTCCTTTCCTTAGGCCGCTGATTGGCCTCAGCAGTTACGTGCGGCGAGGACTTCTGCCAGAACAAGCCCCCGGGCACCACTGGACCGGACAGCTGTTGGAGACACTGTGGACAGGTGAGTGTGGGTTTTCTTATTTTTCACCTTCCCCAGCCTCCTTGCAGAAAACAGTAATTCCTGGACAACCTGTTTAACATCTCAATATACTGAGCATCACGCTATACCAGGGGTAGGCAACCTTTTTTGTTCGGCGTGCCAATTTCGATTAAAAAAATCAAAGTTGAGGTACTCGGATTGCCGGTCAATAATTGTAAGTCTGACGACCCCTGCACACTGTATTATGTCACATAGCGGCCCCTGCACATGGTATTATGTCCCATAGCGGCCCCTGCACACGGTATTATGTCCTATAACAGCCCCTGTACATGGTATTATGCCCCATAGCGGCCCCTGCACATGGTATTATCCTCCATAGTGGCCCCTGCACACAGTATTATCCTCCATAGTGGCACCTGCACACAGTATTATCCTCCATAGTGGCCCCTGCACACAGTATTATCCTCTATAGTGGCCCCTGCACACAGTATTATCCTGCTATTGCTATTATTTTAGCATGTAACGGATATAACTAGAGAGGCAGGCGGCGTATTTTACTCTATAAAGGTCAGGTATGGACAGGACAGGGACAGTGAAAAAATGTAAACTTTATTGGTGACTTTGTGCATGTGTTGTGTAAGTATTTGGTGCCACAGTTTTGGCGCTGTGACCTGGAGGATGGTCACAGCGCCAATAAACTTCCTGGTTATGTGATTAGGCTCAGAGGGTTATTACATTATCTCTCTATTTGACAATCAGAGAGCAGAAGTATAGTATGCTCTCTGATTGATAGGAGTGGGGATAACATGGACAGAAGTCCATGTTACCCCCCTGGGGTAATCTGCAGCTTATGCACAGACAATGAAGATTTATCATTGTCTCTGCAGTCTGCAGCTCCTCCTCCCCCTCCTTCCTTAGCTCTAAGATGCTGCCTGAGGCAGGAGGGGGGGACAATTTTAGAGCCCCATTTCTAAGGATCTGTTAGGGCCACAAAGATGCAACTGGATTCATTTTAAGAGAATCTCATCTTTAAAAAGATACCAAGATCGCCATGATAGACCTTACAGATTCAGAGCGATTCACTGTTAAAACGATGTCGGGAATTGAGATCTGCATTGGGATTTCAATGCCGAACATCGTTTTCACTAGCGAATCGCTCAGGATGTTTAAGGACGATCCTGGTGATCTTGGTATCATTTTAAAGATGAGATTCTCAGTGTTTCTTTATAGCTTTAACCAATCCTGAGCAATTCACTCAGGTACAGTAGTGAAGCCGGTAATTACCGGCTTTACTGCTGTACATAGACTGTGCAGAAGCCGAGTGCTGCCGCATCCATCTTCACCCGGCGCTAATGAAATTTTAAGGAAGCCGGATGGAAAAACGCTGCAGGTAACGTTTTTCCATCCGGCTGAGGCACAGATCCGGCGCCAGAACTGATGCCTCTTGTGCCAGAACCGATCCCATAGAAAACTTTGGGATCCATGCTGGCATCAGTTTCCCTCCGGCTTGTGAGCACAACACTGGAGGGAAACTGATAGCTGCGCCGGACATATGTGAACGCACTGTTACTCACTTTCTCCTGCGCTCCGCAGCCGCTGTGTGGGCACTTCTCCCTGACGTCAGCGACCGCTGATTCGGTCTCAGAGGTCACGTCGCATCATTATGCGTAATGACGTCGGACGTGACCCCTGAGGCCCTGTCAGCAGTCTCTTACGTCAGGCAGAAGCCCGAAGAGCGCACAGCGGCTGCAGATCCAGGGAAGGTGAGTTAACATTGTTTTTTTTGTTTGATCACCTCCCCGGGGGCTCCGCTTATTATACTCGGGGGTCTGAAGAGACCCCACAGTATAATAATAGCAGTTTAGTTTCGGCCGTGTTTGGTCTGATCGAAACTGCTGGGTGAGGACTCCTCTGCCGTGCCAGGGAAATAAGTCTCGCGTGTCACTCTCGGCACGCGTGCCAAGGGTTGCCGTCCCCTGCTCTATACAATACAATTCTAGTATGTATAATGGTACACATGTACAGAAGAAAATATAAATAGATAGACAATAATATGTTGTATATACCTACATATATACCATATATTTACACACATACAGTCATATGAAAAGATTTGGGCACCCCTATTAATCTTAATCATTTTTAGTTCTAAATATTTGGGTGTTTGCAACAGCCATTTCAATTTGATATATCTAATAACTGATGGATACAGTAATATTTCAGGATTGAAATGAGGTTTATTGTACTAACAGAAAATGTGCAATATGCATTAAACCAAAATTTGACCGGTGCAAAAGTATGGGCACCTCAACAGAAAAGTGACATTAATATTTAGTAGATCCTCCTTTTGCAAAAATAACAGCCTCTAGTCGCTTCCTGTAGCTTTTAATCAGTTCCTGGATCCTGGATGAAGGTATTTTTGACCATTCCTCTTTACAAAACAATTCCAGTTCAGTTAAGTTTGATGGTCGCCGAGCATGGACAGCCCGCTTCAAATTATCCCACAGATGTTCAATGATATTCAGGTCTGGGGACTGGGATGGCCATTCCAGAACATTGTAATTGTTCCTCTGCATGAATGCCTGAGTAGATTTGGAGCTGTGTTTTGGATCATTGTCTTGCTGAAATATCCATCCCCGGCGTAACTTCAAATTCGTCACTGATTCTTGTACATTATTCTCAAGAATCTGCTGATACTGAGTTGAATCCATGCGACCCTCAACTTTAACAAGATTCCCGGTGCCGGCATTGGCCACACAGCCCCAAAGCATGATGGAACCTCCACCAAATTTTACAGTGGGTAGCAAGTGTTTTTCTTGGAATGCTGTGTTTTTTTGACGCCATGCATAACGCCTTTTTGTATGACCAAACAACTCAATCTTTGTTTCATCAGTCCACAGGACCTTCTTCCAAAATGAAGCTGGCTTGTCCAAATGTGCTTTTGCATACCTCAGGCGATTCTGTTTGTGGCGTGCTTTCAGAAACGGCTTCTTTCGCATCACTCTCCCTTACAGCTTCTCCTTGTGCAAAGTGTGCTGTATTGTTGACCGATGCACAGTGACACCATCTGCAGCAAGATGATGCTGCAGCTCTTTGGAGGTGGTCTGTGGATTGTCCTTGACTGTTCTCACCATTCTTCTTCTCTGCCTTTCTGATATTTTTCTTGGCCTGCCCCTTCTGGGTTTAACAAGAACTGTCCCTGTGGTCTTCCATTTCCTTACTATGTTCCTCACAGTGGAAACTGACAGGTTAAATCTCTGAGACAACTTTTTGTATCCTTCCCCTGAACAACTATGTTGAACAATCTTTGTTTTCAGATCATTTGAGAGTAGTTTTGAGGAGCCCATGATGCCACTCTTCAGAGGAGATTCAAATAGGAGAACAACTTGCAATTGGCCACCTTAAATACCTTTTCTCATGATTGGATACACCTGGCTATGAAGTTCAAAGCTCAGTGAGGTTACAAAACCAATTTTGTGCTTCAGTAAGTCAGTAAAAAGTAGTTAGGAGTATTCAAATCAATAAAATGATAAGGGTACCCAAATTTTTGCACAGGTCAAATTTTGGTTTAATGCATATTGCACATTTTCTGTTAGTACAATAAACCTCATTTCAATCCTGAAATATTACTGTGTCCATCAGTTATTAGATATATCAAATTGAAATGGCTGTTGCAAACACCCAAATATTTAGAACTAAAAATGATTAAGATTAATAGGGGTGCCCAAACTTTTTCATATGACTGTACATTCATATACAATATACACACATACCTGTCTACAATCATACAGTACTCACACAGTAGCTAACACACATAATGTAAAATATACACATATATACATATTATATACATATTAAATATACATAGTTTACACAAAACACACACTTACATTTGGCTGAATTGCTGGGTGCACTGGAAATGGAGGAAGCTCATGTGCAGCTCTGTCTGGCAGTAGTGAAAGCATCGCAGCAGACTCCCCCCTGCACACTACCATGTGCTGGATGCCTAACTGCATGGGGGGAGGGGGGGAAGCTAGTAGCTGTTTCTAAGTGCCGGCAAACTGTAGAAGCAGCGACCAGCAGAATCTGCATCTGCCAATACTTTCATCTACTGCCGATTAAGAGTCCTAATAGTAGGGAAAGTATGGGTCCCCTATGGGTGTTGGGGCCCTGGGCAATTGCCCAGTTTGCCCCCCCCTAACGCCGGCCCTGCCCCCATAGCACCCATATGCGCATTGATTTCTTTGGGAACTCCCCTGCCCTCCGACTACTGATTGACACTGTCATTGGCCCTCTTTCTTGGTCTGACCATGCCCTGGTGGTTGTGACTCTGTCCCCTAATCCCCTGACTACACGACACTGTCACTGTCGCCTTAATGAGTTACTATTGAAGTCCCCGACCTCACTCCCTACCCTACGCACTCACTTGGGTGATTATTTTCGTGATAATCTGGGCTCTGTCGATTCCCCTGGGATTCTTTGGGAAGCCCATAAGGCTGTTATGCGGGGCCACTGCATCGCGTTGGCCTATAAATTTAAAAAGGCGTGTTAGTAGCATATCACGGTTAAAGCCAATTGCTGTGATATGGTTGTGTTAGTAAGATACGATAGTGAAAAATAGTCCTGGGTGAGAAAGTATGCTGGTAGGACATTATAACATACGTTAATCACCTAATAGAGGATATTTTAGTAAACACTAATCGTTTTGACAAATTAATTCTAGCTTAAAAGTGTTGGCTATTATAACACTGTGGACGCTAGGCAGTGATTTTTTAAGCTGAAGGAACCTTATGCTCTAGCAGTCCAATCTTTGCTCCTGTAATATATATGGGGTGGAAAGGGTTATCTAGATAGGTTTATATTGTGTTATTTATACCTATCAGGAGTGAGATATTATGAAGCTTTAATATGGACCCCTAACAATTAGGTTTGGTTTCATAGTGGAACAATTCCTTTCCATCCTAGCCTTTTTATTATTTATGTTGTAGTTTAGCCCAGTTTAGTGTTTTAATGAATATTTAATAAAGGTAATATTTTAATGCGTCCAGATATTAGAGGGTGACTCTCCTAGTTTAAAAATAAGTTTTGATTGGCACGCAATATCTTGTTGTAATTTTCTAGTTTGAACGATCCCTAACCTCTTGCGTTTGCTTGAGGTCTATAGCGATTTCTCTGGGTATAAGGTAAACCCCTCGAAAACTGAGGTGCTCCCCCTTAATATTCCGCAGGATCTCCTCACCCTTCTTCGGAGTAACTTTGATTTCCAATGGCGAACCTCCTCTATTTGCAACTTGGGGATCCAGATATCCCCCTCTTATTCGACCCTCTATTCAGTGAACTATCCACATCTTTTCCGTGATCTGAGAGCCCTCTTAGATAAGTGGCAACCCTTGTCTATATCCCTCTTAGGGAGAATTGCTGCGGTCAAGATGTCCCTCTTCCCGAAGTTGCTCTACTATTTTGAGACACTCCCGTTAGCGGTCCCCCATGCGGATCTTCGGACCCTGCAGAAGGCGATTTTTCAGTTTATATGGCAAGGTAAAAGACACCGTATACCTTGCTCAGTCATGCTGACGGCGAGGGGGTGTGGGAGACTGGCTGTTCCGCACCTATTGCAGTACTATTGGGCAGTGCAGCTACACTGCATCCCATTTTGGGCAGCTGTGTCGGCGTACACTAAATGGGTTGAAATCGAGAAGCTCTGGCTTGCACCCATGCATCCTAACGCACTAATGTGGGTTGGCTCCCCCCTGCCCCCCTCTACTCTACTCTGTTGTACCCATTCGCTTTACTGGTGTCTTCGCACTCCTCAATGGTATCCATCCAGTTTAATCCTCTCCTGCCAGATAGTCTGTCCTCTGCTATGGTCAGGGTGTAGTCCACATTCGGCCTTTTCCAGATTGCTGATATGGTAGACTCCGTGACACTGGAGCTCAGGTCCTTTGATTATCTCACGACTACCATGAATCAATCCCTCCACTGAATGGCTTCACTACTCCCAGGTGGTCCATTTTGTTCGCTCACTCCATGGGTACCTTAAAGTTACTCTTCCCACTGCCTTTGAGAAGATTTGTCAGGCGGGTATGTCTACTAGAAGACTCATTTCCTCTATTTATCAGCTTCTGTCCTCCCATACTGGGGATTCCCCCCTGTGCCATCGATATACTGTATGTCTAAATGGGAGGAGGCAGTGGGTAGATCTATGTCTCCGGGACAGTGGCAAATTGTATCGTCTTGTGCCCAGAAGTCCTCTCAATGTTTTTGAGAAACCCATTATAAGGTGTAGGTGCACTGGTATCATACCCCTGCTCTCCTTCATGCTTTGAACCCTGCGATTCCCCCAGGGTGTTGGCGCTGCCAAAATGCGGTAGGTACCCTTTACCACATTTTTTGGACGTGTCCTCTTATTCTGGACTTCTGGAGGGAGGTTAAGGCTCTGACAGTTGCACTTTTTATTCAGGGGGTCTCCCTTGATCCCCTTGTTTACCTCGCTGTGCAAAGGTATAGGAAAAGCCTGGATGCCCTCCTACCCAGGCGTCTAGGAGGGCATCCAGGCTTTTCCTATACCTTTGCACAGCGGCTAAGACTCTCATAGCTAAAAATTGGAAGAGTGCAGCCCCCCTACTGGTCCTGAATTACTAGCCAGGATGAAGGATGTGCATAGCCTTGAGTATCTGAGTCTTAATAATACCATTGATGCCTTCCAGTCTATTTGGGCCCCCTGGGACACTTACTGCATCCTGCAGGGCTTCTGATCTTGAACCTCCCTCCCCAATTTCCTCCTCCTCTTTTTCTCCCCTGTTCTTTTCCTTTGTCTTTTGTCTCATGTTTGTCTCCCCCCCCCCCCCTACACTCTCTTTTTGATTATTTTTTTTTCTTTCCCTTTTTTCTCTCGCTTTGGTTGGCCCTTGGGCTTTGATTATGTGATTGCATTTCACTCTGTTTGGGGTTGTGGGTATCTGCCCCTCCCCTCCTATTTCGGTTTCTGGATTTTGTATTGAAAATATCTTTAATAAAAGTTACAGTTGAGAAAAAACAACCCTACACTGATATTGTCTGACTGAGAGAACAATAATGAGAGACAAAAGAGTTGTCTGCTCTTCTAACCATGACATGACCAAGTGAAAAAGCATATCTGACAGGAAAAGTTCAATTGAATTCCCAGAAAAGTTTTTGACAAAAAAAATTTGTTGTGGAAGATTTTTAGCAATTATTTTCCATCCCAAAGATTTCAAGAGGACTTACAGGTGCATCTGAATAAATTAGAATATCTTTGAAATGTTTATTTATTTCAGTAATGAAATTAAAAAAAGTGACCTCCTATATTTTCGAGATTATTTACACACAGAGTGTTCTATTTCAAGTGTTTTATTTCTGTAAATGTTGATTATGGATTACAGGTAATGAAAACCAAAATCTAAGAAAATTTGAATATTGTAAAAAATGTTCAGTACTGTAAATTCAGTGTGTCACCTGCCAAGGTTTCCTAAGCCTTTAAATGATCCCTCAGTCTGGTTCAGTAGGATATACAATCATGGAAGACTGCTGATTATGAATTGAATTACTGAAATTAATGAACATTTCAAAAATATTCTAATTTATTGAGATGCACCTGTATGCAACCATTGGGGAGAGGAAAAGATTTCCAATAAGTCATCCAGATAAGGTACTATCAGAATCTCCTTTTGTCACATTTAAGCTGCAACTTCTGCAATAATTTCTGTGAAGAAAAGGTCAATATTGACCATGTGACTAAGTGATGGGGCCAGAAAACCATGAGAAACACTGTAGCCTTGCAGCCCTGGAGTCTTAGGTTCAAATTCAGTCAAGGACAACATCTGCAGACAGTTTGTATGTTCTCCCTGTATTTGCGTGGATTTCCTCCGCGTACTCTGTTTTCCTCTCACACGCCAAAGACAAACTGATAAGCAAAATAAATTACGTATAAACATGTGAGCTGGCAAGTCTGCTATGGAAGCAACTGCACAGGTAGCACTACATGCAGCAGGTGATGTCATCACTTTGCATCTTGAATATTATAAAAGTTAACTTCTTACCTTCGCAGACATTTTTTGATTTTCATTTTTGACTCCCCGTCTTCCAAATCCCATAACTTTTTTATTTTTCTGTTCACAGAGGGATATGAGGGCTTGATGTTTGCGGAACAAATTTGACTTTGTAAGGCTAGGCTCAAATCTGTGTTGGAGACTCTGCCACAGATTCTGCCTAAAATTGGCGGAGAGAAAAGTCCTGCTAGGAAAACCCAGCAGACTCCATTACAGTCTATGGAATCCATGGGTGTCCGCAGGTAACCGCTTTTTTTTATATAACTGTAATTTTATTGAAAAATTTTTCATTAACAAGGAATAAAGAAAAAAACAAAAAAACAATAATAATCAAACAAACAGGAAGCATTGAGGTAAATAGAGGCTATCTGCCTCCTCCCCCTTAAGCAATATGCATTTAAATTAAGCAGTGAACAAGGGAGGGGGGAATGGAGGGGTTAAGAAGACAAGGGTAGGACCAAAGGGAAGGGGGGGGGAGGGAAGGAGAGGACTAGAGATCAGAGACCCTGTGATGTACAATACATGTCCCAGGGTGCCCAAATAGCCCCAAAGGCTTCCCGTGAATTATGTAGGCCAGCAGTCAGGTATTCAAGACTCCTCACATCCTTCATTCTAGCCACAAGCTCAAGACTAGATGGGGGACTCACCTTCTTCCAGTTTCTAGCTATGAGAGTTTTAGCTGCAGTACAAAGATGCAAGAAAAGCCTGGATGACTTATTGCTCAGGTGTCTGGGGGGAAGGTTCAGGAGATAAAGAAGAGGGTCAAGAGGAACCTCTTGCAAAAAGAGAGCAGTCGTCAGAGTCCTGACCTCCCTCCAAAAACCGAGGATGAGAGGGCACGTCCAAAAGATATGGTGCAGGGTACCCACCGCAGCTCCACAGCGCCAGCACCATGGGGGAACTAATGGGTTTAAAGTATGAAGGAGAGCCGGAGTATGATACCAATGCATCAACAGCTTATACTGCGTTTCCCTAAACGTAATGCACTGAGATGATTTCTGGGCCTGAGACCATACAATCCGCCACTGTTCCTGGGAGATGGGTTTACCCACCGCCTCCTCCCATTTAAGCATATAGCGATGATTAACAGGAGAGCCTGTAGTTTGTGAGTTAAGAAGTTGGTAAATAGAGGATATAAAGCCCCTAGTGGACGTGCCTGCATGGCAAATCTTTTCAAAAGCGGTGGGGAGTGACACCTTAAGAGACCCATGGAGGGAGCGGACAAAGTGAACCACCTGCAAGTAATGGAACCATTCAGTACTTGGCAGGTTTTGATTAGCTGTAAGATAAGCAAAGGACCTGAGTTCCAAGGTTCCAGGGTCAACCATGTCAGCAATCCGGTAAAGGCCAGCTTCAGACCACACTTTAGTCATGGCAGAAGTCAGGCTCTCTGGGAGAAGGGGGTTGTATAGTATGGAGACCATAGATGAGCGCGGGGACATCAGGGAGAATCTAGCACAACAGGTAGACCAGATAGATCTAGTAAACCGAATGGGGCCCAACAGGTACGAGGCAGGGGGGGGGGGGGGGAGCTGACCCACAGAAGCGCGTTAGGATGCATGGGTGCCAGCCATAGCTTCTCTATCTGCACCCATCTGGTGTATGCTGGCATAGCCGCCCAGAATGGGATATGGCGTAAGTGGGCCGCCCAGTAATAATGTAACAGATGTGGGACAGCCATACCCCCAGACCCCCTATCCGCCAGCATAACAGATCTAGGTATTCGGTGTCGTTTTGCTTTCCAGATAAACTGGAAGATAGCTTTCTGTAGGTTCCGTAATTCTCCCTGAGGTATCGCGACTGGGAGCGTCTCGAAAAAATACAGTAGCTTCGGGAGGAGAGTCATCTTGACCGCAGCAATTCTCCCCAAAAGGAAGATAGGCAAGGGTTGCCATTTGTCCAATAGGGCTCTTAGCTCACAAAACAACCGCGGGTAGTTTGCCGAGTAGAGGGTCGCATAGGAGGTGGATATACAGTATGGACTCCCAGGTAGCGGATAGAGGACTCCCGCCACTGGAAATCGTAATTACTGCGGAGGAGAAGGAGAAGGTCCCGTGGGATGTTAAGTGGGAGTGCCTCAGTCTTCGCGGGGTTCACCTTATACCCTGAGAGATCACCATAGGTCTCTAGCGAGCGCAGCAAGTTTGGAAGGGTAGTATGAGGGGAGGTGAGAGTGAGGAGTACATCGTCCGCAAAGAGAGATATCTTAAATTCCTTATCTTGGACCATGATGCCCTTGATATTAGGGTCTCGCCTAATCTTGGCCGCTAGCGGTTCAATGCAGAGGGCAAGTATGATGGGTGACAGGGGGCAACCCTGCCTAGTGCCATTTCGAATAGGGAAGAAGGGCGAAGATGCATGGGGAAGCTTAATTGCTGCTGAGGGTAAGGAGTAAAGGGCCTGGATAGCTGTGAGAAACGGTCCCGTAAGCCCGAACGCCTTAAGCGTAGTATGCATAAACGACCAATTTATGCGGTCAAAAGCCTTTTCAGCGTCCAGGCTCAAGAGAAGGGCCGGGGGTAGAATAATGATTGGCCACCTCCACCAAATCCACAGTCCTCCTGGTGTTGTCACCACCCTGACGACAGGGGATGAATCCCACCTGGTCCTTATGGACAAGCAGAGGGAGCCAAGCATTCAGTCTATTGGCTAAGAGTTTGGTGAAAAGTTTCAGGTCCGTGTTCAGCAAAGCAATCGGTCGGTAGTTAGCACAATCCTGCAAGTCCTTACCCGGTTTAGGGACCAATGTGAGTAGTGAAGAGAGCATAGTCGGGGGTATAGGGGAACCTGAAAGGAAGGAATTGAAGAGGGACAATAGATGAGCAGAGAGTTCACCCTGGAAAACCTTATAATAATTGTAAGTGAACCCATCTGGGCCTGGGGCTTTCCCATTTGGGAGGTCCCTCAGGACCCCTTCTAGTTCCTCCCTGGTGATGGGGGTGTTCAGGGAGGTTAGGGCCTCAGGAGGAAGGCGTGGGAGACAACAATCCTTTAAATAGTCTTCCAGTAGTGTTGAGTCATCCCCAGGGAGTAGTGCTCGTGGGGGGGGGTAAGTCATACAGCTTAGAGTAGTAAGAGTGGAACGCCAGCGCCACAGCATCAGGGTGATGTTGAAGAGTACCCGCGGGGTCACGGACAGAGTGTGGTGTGGAAGAGGCCCGATGATCCCTGAGGGTTCCTGCCAGGAGGGTATGAGATTTATTACCTCGTTCAAAAAACCGCTGACGGGTATAAAGGAGAAGTCGTTCCACATGGCGGGTCTCCAAATCACGGAGGTCCGCCCGGGCCAGGACCAAACGGCGAAGAACCCCCAGGGATGGATGCGCTGCCAAAGTCATCGTAAGGGACCGAATACGGGCTTGGAGGAGCTGTTCCTGGGCCTGTCTGTCCCTTTTAAGCCTAGAAGCCAATGCGATACAGCATCCTCTCATGACCGCCTTATGGGCTTCCCAGAGAATGGCAAGAGAGTCTACCGAGCCTAAGTTGTCCCTAAAATAATCTATCAAGTGTGTGCGCAGGGTCTCGAGGGAGGTCGGCGAATTGAGCAGTGTTTCGTTAAGACGCCAATGACATTGGCGAGTAGGCACTGGAGTCGTAGATAAGGTAACCACGACTGGGGCATGATCAGACCAGGTGAGAGGGCCAATGTTCGTGTCCCTAAGCAAACGAAGAGCGGGAGCATTTCCAAAGAAGTAGTCAATGCGGGTGTGAGTGTTATGAGGGTGAGAAAAGAAGGTGTAGGAGCGCGCCGTAGGATTGTCCACTCGCCAAAGGTCATACAAAGAGTGGGCGCGGATCAGCCTGCGGAACTCCTTTGCAAGTTGGGTCAACCTATGGGGGGTTGGGCCCTGGGGTAACGCCAGACGATCCGCCCGTTCAGAGAAGACCATGTTAAAGTCTCCCCCCACCAGCCAAGCTGATGGTGGGAGAGCGCGCAGACGGGAGAATACCCGGCGCAAGAACGGGATCTGTGCTGAATTGGGGGCATAGACATTGCATAAAACAATCGGGGCACCATAAAGGAGCCCCTCCAAGATAACAAACCGGCCACCTGGGTCTATGTGGGAAGTCGTCACTGTAATTGGGCAGGATCGAGAAAGAAGGATAGCCACCCCAGCTCTGCGTCGATTGTGGAAGGCTGAAAAAGCTACGGGAAAATAATGCTTAGCAAAGGCAAAAGTACCAGCGCGGTCAAAATGAGTCTCCTGAAGAAACGCCACATCCGCTCGTAAGGAGCGGTGTTCTCTAAGGACATGGCGCCTTTTAATGTTGGAACCCAGGCCCTTGACATTAATTGTCACGCACCTAACCATTGGGACCCAGGATTGGAGGACAGTGGCGGATTGCAATAAGCTCACCCATCTCACATGACGCTGGCAAGTTTCCCTCGGAGAGGCAAAAGGGCAATCCACAAACAGGAACCCAAAGTCGAGGCAGGGTCTCTAGATCAGGGAGGGGGGGGAAAGAGAGGGAGGGAGGGAGGCAAAAGACATCATAAATGACAAAGTAAAAATAAAAACAGTTAAACAATACTTTGTGGGCGAGGCTAAGTCACTCGCCTGGGGACCAATGAGGGCAGCCAGAGGTCCAATCAGGATCAATGGCCGCACAGTCCAAGTATCCCCTTAGGGGGGAGAGCGTGGACAGGAGGTCGGAGGGGAGGCGGTGGATCCCCAACCACCAGTAAAAAGAAGGAAGGAAGGGGAGTCACCGGAACCCCACCCCCGCCCCCACTCCGCTAAAACAATCCAATAATAAGCATAATAGATGAGACCCGTAGACCTAAAAAAAAAAAAAGAGAAGCAAACATAACATTAAGGCATGCAGATTCCAAAGCACCACCGAGAAAAGGGAGAACGTCTCAAGGGGGGGCAGCCTCCTCAGGGATCAGTCTCCAGCCGGGACCTGCGAGTGGTCACCACCGCGGAGGATGCATGACGTCGTCTGGGCTCCAATCGTTGCCAAACCGGTGGTGGGGGAGGGGGTGGAGAGAATAGCTCCCAGTCTGTTAAATCCGGCAGGGGAACATCCAATAGGTCACAGAAGAGAGGCAAATCCGCAAAGGAGCGAAGCGTAGCGGAGCGACCATCCCTACGAGCAATGAGAGCAAACGGAAATCCCCACTGGTAAGGAATTTGGTGCTCCTGAAGAATCTGGAGGAGGGGTCGGAGATGGCGGCGTTTCTGGAGGGTGATTAGCGACAGATCCTGATAGAATTGTAGTGGAGCTCCCTGAAACTCGAAGTCTTTGAGTTTGCGCACTTTGCTCATTATAGCCTCTTTAAGGGTGAAGTCGTGGAGGCAGCAGATGACATCACGGGGTGTGGCGGAAGATCCTCTGGGTCGAAGGGCTCGATGTGCCCTATCAAACTTAATTTTGTGGGACGGGGGCTCCTGCAGTATAGTGTTGAAGACAGCCTCCAGCAGAACAGGCAGATCCTCAGATTGGTCAGCCTCTGGGAGTCCCTTGATGCGTATATTGTTGCGCCGGCCCCTGTTGTCAAGATCCTCCAAGTGGCGTTGCATGTCCCGTATAGCTGAACCCTGTTCAGTGGTAGTATCATGCAGTGAGGCAACATAGTCCCTGGTAGTGTCATGGTCATTCTCCAGCGTGTCCATTCGGTTAGCAATGGAGTGTAAATCAGTGCGGAGGGTAGCAATTTCAGATCGGAAGGATGCTGTGATTTCCGCAACCATACTTATAAGGTCTTGTTTAGTAGTAAGTTGAGGAAGAAGGTCCGCCATGGATGATGGTGCTGAAGATGGGCCTGGAATGCAGCTCTGGGGGTACAGGACTGGAGGGGGGGAGCCATAATCCTTGGGAGTGTGGGGCGGAGGAGCCCCTACTCCAGCGCCTTCCACCGCGCCATCCCCCCCTGAGCTATGGAGGGGAGGGGCGATGGGGGAAGATAGTAGATGGGGGGCCACAGAGACCAGCTCTGTGGCCACAGGCTGCAACTCATCAGCGGTGTAGGAGGGAGCAGAGCCACTGACCTCAGAACTCCTTGAGAAGCTGGAAACATCCGGGGTCCTCTCATGCCGCTCTGCCAGGAGTGCTGGTGAAGCAGAATGTAGTTGCTGGGACATCCCAGGGTGAGGAGACTGTGGGAGTACTCGTGCTGGGGAAACTCTGGGTTGCCCAGGCGCCGACAGGGATCTCTGTTGAAGCGGCGCTCCGCTGGCTGACAGGGGGAGCGCGGGAGGAGAGAAGCTGCGCTGCGACCCCTGTGCCTGGAGAGCGGAGGAAATCCAAGATGGCCGCCCCGCAGCAGCCTGGCCCGGTAGAGAAGGCCGCTGGGCCAGAAAGGCGTCCAGGGTGGCCCCCCCAGACCTCTCCACGGGCGCTGGGGTGCCCGGGGCCACCTTCCTCGGTAAGCGCTTGCCCATACTGCGCCTGCTGAGGGGTCCACGGGTCTCAGTAGCGAGCGGAGGAGCGGAGAAGGACCTGCGCGCGTGCTACTCCATGCGCGTCCAGGCCATGCCCCCAGGTAACCGCTTTTAAAGCAGACAGGCTCTCTATCTTTCAGGTCCCCATGTGTGTAATATCCACTCTCCTTATGCGAAGCCGTGATCTACTGGCCATCTGGCTGACCTACCAATTTCTGGATCACTTCACTTCTTGGCTTCCCCTCTTTTTATCCAGTGAAATTCCTACCCTCATCATGGATGACTTTAACATCCCCATTAACACCCGTCTCCCAAGCTGCCTCACAGTTTCTCTCAATAACCACTTCTTTTTGTCTTTCACAACTTTCCTCTTCCGCCACACATGTAGATGGCAACACGATTTATCTTGTCTTCCATCGACTCCTCACAGTTTCTAAAATTTACTAACTCTTCTCTGCCCCTCTCTGATCATAACCTTCTGTCTCTCACCATCAGTACTTTCTCTTCTTCACAGCACACACCTACTCATCATACATATAGGAACTTACATGCTATCAACATCAGGCACCTCTCAGATACTCTACAGTCCTCTCTGTCCCCCATCTCTTCGCTCTCCTGTCCCAAACAGGCCACCAGTCAGTATAATGAAATCCTTAATAGTGCACTGGATGAGGCGGCTTCCCCCTCCACTCGAAAAGTTCGACGCAGGAGGCAGCAACCCTGGCACACTCCACAGACGCATTTGTGGAGAAAATCACATACACCTGCAGACTTCCTCCACTTCAAATTTATGCTCAAAGCCTATAGTTCTACCCTTCACCTTGCCAAACAAGCCTATTTCACCACTCTCATCTCGTCTCTCTCCTGTAACCCTAAAAGTCTCTTTGAAACTTTTCACTCCTTACTCACTCTCAAAGTGCAGGTGCCATTCACAGACCTTAGTGCAGAAGACCTGGCCTCTTATTTCCATGACAAAATTGATAAGATCCGTCAGGAAATAACTGCCCAATCCCCAGGTGTCATTGATCACCTCACCTACTGCACTTCAGACTGTTCATTCTCCTCTGTTGAACCTGTTACAGAAGAGGTAGTCTCTCAGTTACTTTCTTCTTCTCGCCATATGACCTGCAGTAGTGACCCTTACCCCTCACACCACAATCTCTGTCGCCTGCAGTTACGACTTACCTTACCAAAATATTTAACCTCTTGCTCTCTTCTGGAATTGTTTCATCCTCTTTCAAACGTACCAATACGTCTTTGCAGAACAATGAAGCCATTATCTGGACGTAAAAACCCAATGGGCGGTCCAGAAGTGGTTAAAGGACACAACTGGTGACGGCTCATACAGCTTTTTTTATGTGTAATGAAAGTAACCTCTATCACAAAAATGTCTGGACCATTGTATAAGCAATGCTACCTCCTATGCCGCTTCTACTACCTCCTATGCCGCCCCTGCTACCTGCTGTGTCACCCCTCTACCTCTTAGATTGTAAGCTGTTGTGAGCATGGCCCCTTAGTCCCATTGTGTGAATTGACTATTTCTTTGTACTGTATCTTTTTTTTTTTTCAAATCATATATTTTATTGAATTTTTATAAATAAACAACATAAATCAAAACAGACCATAAATACAGAAATACAAACAATGTGGACCGGAGCCACCAAAGGGCACCCCAAGATGGCCACAATCATCAAGGCAACATAAACATTGATTAGAGGAAGATGAAGAAAAAGTGGAGAGGGGAGGGAAGGGAAGCAGAGAGAGAAGAGAGAAAAAGAGGAAGAGGAGGAACGAAAAGATGTGAAAAAAAAAAAAGGGGGGGGGGGAGATTGGTCTGGCAGGGAGGGTAATGGGGGAGTGAACAGGATAACATACCATGTGTGGGCTCTGAGGGAGGCCCGGAGGACAACACGTGTCAGGGCCACATTAGAAGGACCTGAAATTCACTATGTAAGGACAGACAAATACAATGGTAGGACAAATGCTAATGGTGGGAGACTATGCTCAGAGCTCAGAGTCCAGCGTTCAAGCCTGGGAGGGGGGCCCAGAGCCCAGAAGTGTACAATACTCTACAGTACGTTGGAATTCCAACCAGTAAAACCAAGTTTTATTAAAGGTTTCACCTGTGTCATGCAGGAAGGAAGTGAGGTTTTCCATTCGCATAATCTCATTGACCTTCAGAACCTAGAGGGAGAGAGGAGGAGGTTCTACTCGCTTCCAGAATTGCGGAATGTAAGTTCGGGCTGCAAGGACCAAAAAACGGAGTAGCGACCACCTGTAGATACGCACCGGAGACTCGCAGTGGTGAAGTAGAAACAGAGCAGGGCCCAACTGATGAGAGGTCTCAGTAATCTGCAAAATGATCCGTTTAACACCATCCCAAAACGGGGAGAGAGCTGAACAGGACCAGAAGACATGAAGCATGTCGCCCTCCTCCTGCCCACACCGCCAGCACATCGGGGAGACCTGCGGGAAAAGCGTATGTAGTTTTGCAGGGACCCTATACCATCGGGACAAGATCTTAAAACTGGTCTCATGGTAGCGGGAGCTCACAGAAGCCCCGTGCGTGAGTCGGAAAGTACGTTCTCTTTGTTCCTGGGGAGAGAGAGAGAGAGAGAGACAAATCCGCCTCCCATTTCAACATAAAGGGGGGAACAGACCTGCTAGGAGGATCGAACAGAAGCTTTAAGATAACTGAGAGTGAATAGCGCAGGATACTGTCACCAACTTAAATGCGCTCCAAAAATGTAGGTTCTGACCTAAATTCACTTGGGGCCGGGAGTGAGTTCATAAAATGACGAAGCTGCATATCGCGCCAGGCGTCCAGAGGGGGTAAATCAGTCGAGGCCAGGGTAGCTGGCA
The DNA here is from genome assembly GCA_947044405.1 of Leptodactylus fallax. NCBI lineage: Eukaryota > Metazoa > Chordata > Amphibia > Anura > Leptodactylidae > Leptodactylus > Leptodactylus fallax. The sequence continues at coordinate 995,339 of CAMRHE010000352.1, forward strand.
TCGTCCGTCAACTGGAGTCACTTTGGAGGTGACATACACGGTAGATCCAATGGCGACACCAGTTGGGGAACACCCTTTTTTAGAGATTCTGGTAGGAAACCTGGGATTCCCCAAGATGGGGTAAATAAAGAATCTAGAGGAAGGAGGTGGGAGCGGATCAGACGTCTGGAACAGATTCTGAGCGTAGGGCCGATGGTGGGGTGGGAACGGAGGGCTGACAATAGAGCAGGCTCAATGCTTGCTCGATGTAAACCCAGGGTTTAATAGAACTATGTCTACACCAGTCAACTATCCGGGCAAGATGAGCAGCTAGATAATAAGTCAGGAAGGGGATAAGCCGTCACAATTCTTGGGGCGAAAAAGAAGGGACCTACTAACTCTCGCTGGTTTGCCCAACCAGATAAATGTCAGTTGGATGGAAGAAAGAGTCTGGAAAAAAAGGAGGAAGGGATATGAATGGACAAAGTCTGCATGAGGAAAAGAAGACGTGGCAGGATATTCATTTTAAAGATTGTGCACCTCCCAAACCAAGTAAATGTCCCAGCTATCCATCTATTACAATCGGCACGGATTAACACCAAAGTGGGTGGGAAATTATGCCGGAAGAGGTCTTTCAGATCGGGTGTGAGATGAACACCTAGGTATTTTAAAGCATGGGTCGACCAGCAAAAGGGAAAGGATTGGCTCAGGGAGGAGACATGGGAAGGAGAGAGAGTCACATTAAGCGCCTGTAATCAGAGGCATAGCTAGCGGGCGGGGGGGGGGGCAGAGGGGGCGGCTGCCCCGGGGTGGGCCCCCAAAAATTCAATGGGCCCCATTGAAATTTTGGGGGCCCACCCCGGGGCCGCTATTAATACATCCTTTATTTCTAACTAGATCGGTGTCTGCAGACACCGATCTAGTTAAACGTAACCTGAAACTTAACAGTATTGTAAACTGCAAGCCAATACAGGCTTGCGGTTTACAAGACGCCGAGACCACAGACGATGTCTGCTTCTCAGCACGGGCGGCGCAATGACGTCACAACAATGCGCCGCCTGCGCTCAGACACAGACGTCCTGTGCGTGGACAGGGAGGAAGCGGCGACGGCTCCATTCATCAGCATCGCAGGTGAGTATGACTTTTGTTTTTGTTTTTTTAGCTTAGTTGTGGGTACATTAATAGTATAAGGGGTGGTTAGGAGGGGGAAATATAACTATAAGGGAGGATTCATTAGGGGGCATTATGACGATGGGGGGTCATTAATATAAGGGTTATTAGGAGGTATTATTAATACAAGGGGGAGGTTATTTATATAAGGGGCCATTAGGGGGCATCATTTATATTAGGAGGCATTATGAACATAAGGGGGTGGTCATTAATATAAGGAGCCATTAGAGGTGCAGTATTTATGTCAGGGTGAATCAGGGGCATAATATGAGGGTCAATTAATTTAATTAAGGTGGCACTTGGGTTTTAATAAGACTAAGGTCCCACATAGTGGGCTGCAGAAAAAAAAGCGCTGCAGGAAAAACCGCAGCGGTAACATTGTGGTTTTTCCCGCAGCACTTTTCACAGAAGGTCCGCAGAGGTTTCCCCTGTGGACTTTCTAATTTCAATACACCTATATGGAAACCGCCAGTGTTTCTGTAGGTATAATTGACATGCTGCAATTTCCAAAACCGCAACGGTTTTGGAAATCGCAGTGCGTCTGCTGCACATATTTTTCCACAATGTGTGGATGGGATTTGCTAGATGTAAAATGCCGGGTTTTTTTCTGTGAGTTTTCGCCACTTGTGGCCCCCATCCCCACTTTGCGGTAAAATATGCGCAGCGGATATGCTGCAATTTCCAAAACAGACACAGTTTTGGAAATCGCAGCATGTCAATTATACCTACAGAAATGCTGGCAGTTTTCCTGTAGATATAATTGAAGCAGAAAGTCTGCAGTGGAAACCTCTGCGAACTTTCTATGCAAAGTGCTGCAGGAAAAACCGCGATGCATCGCCACTGAATTCAGCGCACTGCCGGATTTCCCGCTATGTGCCCTGGGGCTGGAGATATCGGGGGTCTTAGTTTCATGGTTTACTGTCAGAAGGGCGTTCCCGACAGTCTAGCTACGCTGTGAGGAACGCCCTCCCTGACAGTTCTCATTCATAGACTTGTGCTGGGGGGGCGTTCCTCACAGCTGAGCGTCATCGCTGGGCTGTAAGGAACGCCCCCTCTGATAGTACAGCGCTATGGGCGAGTACAGAGAGGGGGCGTTCCTTACTGCCCGGCGATGACGCTGAGCTGTGAGGAACGCCCCCTCAGTACAAGTCTATTAACGAGAACTGTCAGGGATGGCATTCCTCACAGCGTAGCTAGACTGTCAGGAACGCCTTTCTGACAGTAAACCGTGAAACTAAGACCGCCGATATCTCCAGCCCTGGGGCACATACCGGGAAAGTCGGCAGTGCGCTGAATTCAGCGTGCTGTCGGCTTACTATCGGTATGTAAAACAGCATATACATGAGGACGTGAAAGGTCCTCTTTAAGGAGTTTTCCAGCTCATTTTTATTGATGGTCTATCCTCAGAATAAAATATCCATAAGAGATAAGCGATTCCCCACTGATCAGCTGTTAGAAAGGGCTATGGCGCCTGTTTATATCACACGCTGTCTGTTTATAGTGACCATGTGATGTAATTCCAGCCTTGTCACATAGACATGTATAGGACGAGGCTGTAGTTACATTACATGGCCGCTATGAAAAGAATGACACTAAGTAAAAAGAGAAGGGGTCACGGCGCTTACACAGGTACCATGGTTCATTCAAACAGCTGATCCTGGGGGTCTGGGATATTGGAACCCCAATAATTTATTTTCCCTTTTTTTTCCTTTTTAATTAGGAAACAACTGAGGCATTATTAATAAGGGGCACTATTTAAAGGGGTGCACAGGAAAGTTATTAACTTAAAGATACACTTGGGGGTATTATTCATTATAGGGCGTTATATTATATATTTTATAATTGGGGGTAGCAGCAGGATGGGGGCTTTGTGCAGGTGAGGACAATATGGGTCAGGTGCCTGGAAAAGTAAGGAGCCAAACATGTCTGTGTTGCAAACTTTACAGAGACTGGAAGAAATGGTCATGGCCGTCCAGATAAAAGATACGGGGAATGTGAACGATTAGTCAGAGACATCACCGGTAAGTCATTAAATGCTACTGCCCTGTATTCATCTAAATCGTCTGCAGAGCCCTGTGTAGAGCTGCTATATACCACTATACGCTCACCGTATACTGATAGTATCGGTATACGAACAAGTCCAAGTTGGGGGCCCACTTGGACATGTTCAACCCCCCCTGTGCTGAACCCCTAGCTATGCCTCTGCCTGTAATGTATCGTTTTTATCTGTACTATGAACCCTACAATTTGTAAAGTGCTGCGGAATATGTTGGTGCTATATAAATAAAATGTAATGTTGTTCTCTGGTCAGAGCACACTTGAAAAGTTGTTATATGTTTTGACAGTTTAAAATAGTGGAAACTAAAATGGAGATAGGAGGAGAATCTGCAGATCCTGAGGTAGCTCTAAAAGCGGGAAAAGTGAATGCAGATGCCTTTTTTGCACAATGTAATACACAAGATCATTTTCTAGTCTTGAGTACCAAAAGAGTTTAAAGTGACGCAATTGGCAGAAAAAGAAGTGAGATTATTTTGGACAGTTAACTCGTTACAATCTTATGAGAATAGTGGTAGAGTACCACGAGGCCTGAGAAGTTTTAAAGAGCCAGCACAATATCAAGATGATGTTGTATTTATGGAGCAATGGAAGCAATTACATCTAGACCATTCACAAAAAATCTTGAAATTGATATTGAGACATAATCAAAAAGAATATGAACGTATCACAGCTGAACTTTGCAAAAGCAAAAACTGAACTAAGGACAAGATTGACAGACGTTCAATTCACTACATATTTGAAGAAATTGGAAAAGTGATTAGTTCCCATTCAAGCTGAAATTAAGGAGCAGAAAAGAGACAAGTTTCTTAGAGATAAACAGGATTTCGATAGTGGTCAAATTTTTGTCTGGGCTGAGAAAAAGTTAAAGATAGTTAAAAAAGTTAAAGTTAAAAATACAAAAACGCAGACCTACAGATTATTGGACTACAGAATCCAGTGCATCAGATGACCAAATAGAAATTTCATAACAAACTGTGAGATACATTTTCTCCTTTAACCCTTTGTGAGTATGAAAAATGAAATGTCTAAAATTCACCTCCATATTGTTTTAATCCCCGTGAAATGCTTAAAGGCTTATCTAACTTCCCAAATGCTATTTTGAATTATATGAGGGGTGCAGTTTTGAAAATGGGGTGATTTATGGGGGGTTCTAATATATAGGCCTTTATAATCCCCTTCAGAACTGAAGTGGCCCCTAAAAAATTAGTGTGGGAAATTTTCTTGTAAATCTGGAAAATCACATTTACACTTGTAAGCCTTCTAACGTTCAAAATAAATTAAATGACAATTAAAAGATGATGCCAATATATAGCAGAGATATGGTAGATAATATTTATTAATGTTTTTGGGTTGTATGACTATCTGTGTGAAAAGCAGAGCATTTCACATTTTGAAAATTGCGATTTTTTTCCAAATTTCCATCAAATTTCCTATTTTTTTTATAAATAAATACAAAAATATTGATTAGTGTTTACCACTAATGTGAAGTACAATGTCTCATGAAAAACATTCTCAAAATCACTTGTGTAAGTTAAAGCGTCTCAAAGTTATTGCCATATAATATGACATATGGCAGTTTTGAAAAATGAGGCCTGGCCCTTAACGAACTTTTGGGCTTGGTCCTGAAGGGGTTAAATATGCTGGTTGCTCTGGAGCTCAGCAGGTGCTCTAGCCAAAACCAGGCGCTAATGCCCATGATTAGTGCCTGCACTGATTGTAGGCATTAAGGCCCCTGGCGCCTCGGTCTCAGCTTTGACCGAGACGCTATTTTGCCAGGCGTCCCGTTACCATGACAGCCGGGAGCCTGTTGAAGGCTCCCAGGCTTGTCTGACATTACCTTCTATTGCAGGCTACTCTATGCAGCCTGTAATAGAAGTGACGATATTTTGTAATATTAAAAAAGTTATAAAAATAAAGCAGAAATCCATCACTACTGAGAGAGTCCACAGGCCTAAACCAAATGCTAATGACATGCCCAACGATGTCATCTGCGGGCTCTACTCGGTGGACACTTCAATGGTTCTGCAGGCGGCGAGTGAATGGCCGAGTGTTACATACGGCGATGTAGTTATTCAACTATTCCAGGATATTGCCCTTTCCACATTGCAAAAAAGGTGCACACTCCGTCCTCTCCTGGAATCCCTAAGAGCCAACAACTTCTTCTAAGCCTGACTGTATCCATTTGGAACCTCCATACTTAAAAACAGCAAGAGGATTCAGATCCATACACTGCAAGAGTTAGAAGCTGCCTGGCTACTGCTTGACGGATCAGGTGCTGTCATGGTTCACCCTGAGCTCCGAGCAGATTCAAAGAAACACAAACTCACCATGTGTCAACTGGAGCATGCCCCTAGGGACCAGAAGCTGTCTCCCCACATGCTCCTATAGAGGCCCGTAAGTTATTTTGTCCCCCTAATTAATTTCCCCATGTATTCTTTACTTATGAGACTTCTCCGATACTGTGGGTATTATCTTAGTTTCATATGTTTCTTTGCCTATCCACAGTTTATGTTCCTAGGGCCACAATTCTCTATTCTACCTGAGTGGTACTGAAACGCCTTGTTAGCCATGATCTACGGCAATGCTATATTTATGCCTTCCTATGCATGTAATTTGCCCTGTGCAGCAACTTATAGTCTCCCCCATATGTGGACATTAATGCCCTTAACATCTACACTGGCTGTCCTAGAGGTCTTCTATAGTGGATGGGTCAGCAGTTGCCACTTAGCTTGTCGTGAGTGTTCTTCTGTCAGCCGACCTGTGCCTCTACGCTAGCTGTTCAACACCCCAATTACCTGCGACCTCCGTCTGGATTGGCACAAGTTAACTGCGTTCTCTACACAAATATGTTAGCCTACCTTTCATCTATTCTATATAAATGCTACCCTATTGTATTATACTATTTAAAGTGTTAATGAGAGCACTCATTATCCCCTGTATGATCCCCTTAAACCCACACACACTCCCTCCTACCCCTCCCTACCAACCTTGACAGCACTCCTCCACCTCTGTTGCCCTATATAACTGCTTTGATACTTGCCGGCAGTATCTGGAGAAATCAGTAATATCAGTCTCCCTATCCCAGCCATAGGATTCCATTGCTCTTCTCCACGTAGTGACCTGACTGGCGAAGCGCCCAAATGCATTAGTTATCCTACATTACATTCCCCCAAAACCCCCCATCCCGTACCATTACCCCCGTACTCCTTCCTATTTTAATCACTAGCTTAGACTCTGCAGACTGTCAGCACCTCATTTCTGACCTCTGAGCTTAAGTATTGTTGCCTCTGGCTTACTTACCCTTACCACCACATGCATCCCACTGATGTGGTGACCCCTGAGACATGCTTGTGTAGCTACAGGATATTTCTACTATGTAAGACTCATTGAACATGTGATTCTGTTTTACTCCACTGCTTACTGTGTTTACTGCAACATGTGCTTTAGAGAGTGTATTTTAATGACTCAGTCTATCAATGTCAAATTGCTCTTTGCCATTTGATACTACTATTTTTTCTTGTTGTCTACACTATTACTGGATATACCTTTTACTCTTGATTACCATTTATTGAGTGCCTCACTTGATCTGATCCCGATCAGGACACACTCCTCACCCTCACTCACTTCTTCCATCTTTAAAACCTTTAATTCTGGTACAGCAGTACCTTTTACTCTTAGGGGACTAATGGGTCTACTCAACTGAGACTCACTTCTCTGTGTCTTTGTCTTCTCTCCACTAACCTCGTGTACTAACATCTCCTATCCCTTCCCACTTCCCACCCTCTGAACCCCTTCTCCTATTTCTCGACCAGTGGCACTACTCACCACAAGTGATCCAACTCTCTCCCACCAGTGCTGGTCCATTCCAAGGATGACAGAGCTGATCTGCACTTCGTACAACGTAAAGGGCTTCAGCTAACCTAACAAACGCCATCACATTGTCCTTTTGTTACGTAGACTTCTTACACAAGCAGCTTTTTTTTTTTCTTTTTTTTTTTTAAACACATTTTAAGAGTTCCAGACTCCAAGCATTACTGACCAAACAATTCTCTAAATGGTTCCATAACCTTAACCAGACCTCTTCCTCGAAAGGTGTCTCAACTCTCTTTCACAACTCAATTCCCTTCCAATGCCAACATCAGTACCACACCTCCACTTCTCATATAACAGCTGAATTTGTTTCCTTTTAAACAGACCTGTACAATCTGTACTCCAATTCCTCAGCAATTCCAGAGGAAGAGAAAGCTAACTTAAACAAAGAATACCTTAGCAAACTGTCTCTTCCCTCCTTGCCCACTGACTCAGTAGAGAGATTGCTATCACCCATAATGCTGAATGAGATAAAGGGGACTCTTAACAGTTTTCCCACCGGAAAAAGTTCTGACCGTGACGGCCTACCGCTTCTTTGTTACAAGAAATTCCAGACGGTCTTGGCTCCCCAACTGTGTCTGATGTGTAACGCCCTTCAACAGGAAGCTCAGCTTTCTAGGCAAGCCCAGGAGGCGCATATTACCCTTATTGAAAAAGAAGGCAAAGATCCCACCTTGTGTAGCAGCTACAGACCAATCTCGCTGTTGAACTTAGACGTCAAAATCTTGGCAACGACAAACTAGTTTTACCATCATTGATCCATGACGAACAATCTGGATTCGTACATGGCAGAGAGGGAAGGGACAACAGTGCCAAGCTACTTCCTCTGATTGGTCTAGCTCAATGCACTAATCACACTTTGATTCTCCTTGGACTTAACGCTGAAAAGATGTTTGACAGAGTGGTTTAGAGATTCATGAAAACTACCTTAGAGAAATTTGGTTTCCTGTACCCTTTATCAATGACATCTTCTCCCTCTTCTCTCAGTCACATGCTCATCTAAGGATTAATGGCACTTTCTTCTCTGGCTTTGACATAACCAATGGCACACGACAAGGCTGACCCCCTCTCACCATCTTTCTTTATCCTAGCCTTCAAGACCCTTCTGCAGGCAGTCCGTCAACACCCTCACACCAAAGGTATGCCAATTGGAAGCAATACTCTCCTGCCTTTTCAGATGATGTCCTCTTTGTCATAACGAATTCCGCAGAGGGTCTTCATAGAACTCCTTGAGGAATATGGCAAAATCTTCAACTACAAAGTCAACTTCACGAAATCAGAAATCATAAGTGTCACTCTTCCCGCTGCTGTGAAGACGCGCATACAACAATCCACCCCATACAATTATGCCCTGTCCTGATGGCATACCACTGACTCTGGAAGACATCCTGGCAATTTTCCCAAAGCTCAGACGTTTCTCCATGTGCAATACCTGCAGCAATGCTTGTCTTTGTTCTGGGGAAAAACTGTGGTCTACACACAGTTAACTCCAATCGAGAAGCTCTTAGGGTCCAAGACAAGACTCTTACAGAACGCTGTAAGAGTAAATGCTGTAAAAGCGAATCCCGTAAGAAAGTCACACAAATGCACTTTTTCTCCAATTCTGAATTTTTTTCCAGCTTCCCAGTAAATTGTACAGAATAATAAATGGTACCTGTCAGGAGTGTCACTTCAACTGCTGCTTCTTTAAGGTTGCCGTGACAACCTGGGGAAGCTCTTGTGTTGTATACTTCCATGTCTTGGCCAATTAGCAGCTGAAGAGGCCTATATAAGACCACTCCTTTCTGATACAGGTACCGACTAATTAGTTTGTTGCTAGCTTGGCTCTCTATCTTGTCTGTGTATACCCATTTGCTTACTGACCTCTGGCTTGCTCCCTGGATTACCTATTTACCTCCTGATTCTGCTTTGATGTACCAGTTTGGATTTGTGACCTTTGGATTTTTTTCCCTGGATACTGCTTTCATCTTCCAATTCTGTATATTACGTTCTCTCCTGGTTTTGACCCTGCTAGTACGACTTCTCTTATCGCCACACCACTGCGTAAGTTTTAGTGGATTTTGTTTTGCTTTCTGCAGTGGTGCATTTATTATTGGTACATCTCTCTGCCTGGTGACAATTCAGATTTCCAGATTCAGCGCAAGTACATCTTGTCTCGCGAACAGCTCTGATGAAGGCATCTGGGGATTGGGCTTGGCTCACAGAAGTGTGCTAGTATTAAATAGCTGTCTCTACTGCTTGCAATTGTCAGCCAATCTCCTGTTATTGCTTTTATTGTGGCCTTGTATAAAATCATAACAGTACCATTATAAAGAACAATTTGTCCCACAAACTTTAAGCCCTCATATGGCTTTATGAACAGAAAAATAAAAAAAAAAGTTATGGGGTTTGGAAGGAGGGGAGTCAAAAATGAAAATCAAAAAGAGTGGCGCGCGAGGCTTATTTCCCTGGCAGGGCAGCCCGAGTCCTCTCCCAGCTGTTTCGATCGAACCAAACACAGCCCAAACCAAACTACTATTATTATACTGTGGAGTCTCTTCAGACCCCAAGGTATAATAAGCGGAACCCCAGGGGAGGTGATCAAACATAAAAAACTAATGTTACTCACCTGCGCTCCGGAGCGGCTCTGTTCTCTTCGGCGCTTACACGTGAACTAAGAGACCGCTGATAGAGCCTCAGGGGTCACGTAGGCGTCATTACACATAATACCATGTGCAGGAGCCGCTATGGGACATTATTCTGTATATCGGTGTGTTTTTGCACAAAAAAGCAAGCCTGTTTTCTGTATGCAAAAACGCACCATGTGAACGCAGTTTTACATCGAAGTAAAAGTTCTAGTGGCCTAAGAATATAGCTGCTTCCAGATACATAGTGTGTTTCCATCATAAGGTTACTGCCACGTGGTGCTCCTAGACATGTACAGTGGGGAAAAAAAGTAGTCAGTCAGTCACCAATTGTGCAAGTTCTCCCACTTAAAAAGATGAGAGAGGCCTGTAATTGACATCATAGGTAAACCTCAACTATGAGAGACAAAATGAGAAAACAAATCCAGAAAATCACATTGTCTGATTTTTAAAGAATTTATTTGCAAATTATGGTGGAAAATAAGTATTTGGTCAATAACAAGTTCATCTCAATACTTTGTTATATATCCTTTGTTGGCAATGACAGAGGTCAAACGTTTTCTGTAAGTCTTCACAAGGTTGACACACACTGTTGCTGATATGTTGGCCCATTCCTCCATGCAGATCTCCTCTAGAGCAGTGATGTTTTGGGGCTGTCGCTGGGAACACGGACTTTCAACTCCCTCCAAAGGTTTTCTATGGGGTTGAGATCTGGAGACTGGCTAGGCCACTCCAGGACCTTGAAATGTTTCTTATGAAGCCACTCCTTCGTTGCCCTGGCGGTGTGCTTGGGATCATTGTCATGCTGAAAGACCCAGCCACGTTTCATCTTCAATGCCCTTGCTTATGGAAGGAGGGTTTCACTCAAAATCTCACAATACATGGCCCCATTCATTCTTTCATGTACACGGATCAGTCGTCCTGGTCCCTTTGCAGAGAAACAGCCCCAAAGCATGATGTTGCCACCCCCATGCTTCACAGTAGGTATGGTGTTCTTTGGATGCAACTCAGCATTCACTCTCCTCCAAACACGACGAGTTGTGTTTCTACCAAACAGTTCTACTTTGGTTTCATCTGACCATATGACATTCTCCCAATACTCTTCTGGAACATCCAAATGCTCTCTAGCAAACTTCAGACGGGCCCGGATATGTACTGGCTTAAGCAGGGGGACGCTTCTGGCACTGAAGGATCTGAGTCCCTGGCAGCGTAGTGTGTTACTGACGGTAGCCTTTGTTACGTTTGTCCCAGCTTTCTGCAGGTCATTCACTAGGACCCCCACCGTGTGGTTCTGGGATTTTTGCTCACCGTTCTTGTGATCATTTTAACCCCACGGGGTGAGATCTTGTGTGGAGCCCCTGATCGAGGGAAATTATCAGTGGTCTTGTATGCCTTCCATTTCCTAATTATTGCTCCCATAGTTGATTTCTTCACACCAAGCTGCTTGCCTATTGCAGATTCAGTCTTCCCAACTTGGTGCAGGTCTACAATTTTGTTTCTGGTGTCCTTCCACAGCTCTTTGGTCTTCACCATAGTGGAGTTTGGAGTGTGACTGTTTGAGGTTATGGACAGGTGTCTTTTATACTGATAACAATGTCAAACAGGTGCAATTACTACAGGTAAAGAGTGGAGGACAGAGGAGCCTCTTAAAGAAGAAGTTACAGGTCTGTGAGAGCCAGAAATCTTGCTTGTTTGTAGGTGACCAAATACTTATTTTCCACCATAATTTGCATATAAATTCTTAAAAAATCATACAATGTGATATTCTAGATATGATTTCTCATTTTGTCTCTCATAGTTGAGGTCTACCTATGATGTCAATTACAGGCCTCTCTCATCTTTTTAAGTGGGAGAACTTGCACAATTCCTGGCTGACTAAATACTTTTTTCCCCACTGTACATTTACCACTAATTGGGGGCTGCACATGTACTTTCATTGATTCTAATAGAAAAGTACAGGTTCGTCCCAGGAAATAGCAGTAAACGCATGATGTTTGCAATATATATAAATTGTGTACAATTTATTTTATATATTTTTTTACGTAAATTAAATGAAGTTAAATAAAAGTGGACATAGCTATTGATAACCCATTGAGACACATATAAAATCTTCAGGTTGTCTACTTTCAAGAAATATATAGGGTTTAGGGGTGCACTTGCTTTTCACAGTGTGTAATCCTAACATTTTATAGGATGATACTTTTTTAACATTTTCAGCTTCAAAGCAGGTTTTTGTTCCTTCCAGTTCTGGTACTTTTCTGAAGATATGTGCATGCAGGTGTAGTCCTTAGTGATATGAATGAACTCTGCACATGTTGAACTCTTGTTTTTAGGAGGTTTGGTGCATATAACTTTTTGTTTGGTTTCCACTTTTAGCAACGAATATGAATTTATTTGCATTTTTTTTTTTATGAAGCATACACTTTAAATCAAAATTGCATGAAGGTATCTGTTCATATACAGTACCAAGTGACATTTTGACAATGCTGTAGGTGTCTACTTTCAGAAAATATATAGCTATGGGGGGGTTAGTATAATTTTTTAATGTTGCAATTTAGGTTTTATTTGTCTATCTCAAAACTGTGAAAATTGCCCTGGCAGCCAGCGGAGATAAAAAATCTGAAAACCCCTGACAGTGAAAGGGTTAAATGGTGGGCAGATGGATGGGGACAACAAACTGGGGGATATTATATTGTAAGGGACCACTAGGGAGGCATTATACTGTGTTAGGAGCTCTAAAGGGGCATTATAATTTGTGCAAGTCGGGTATTCCTAAGTGCTGGTGATGGGGGGCCCATTTATGAAACCTTTGCACTGAACCCACCAATGTGTTAAAACGGCCCTGCTAAGGAGCATACTGAGGAGGCACAATAATAGGGTATTATACTGTGTGGGAGCACTAATGTCCCATTAGTGCCCCCCACAGTATAATGCTCCTTTATGCCCCCACTCACAGTACAATACTCCTTAATGCCCCCACCCACAGTATAATGTTCCTTAGTGCCCCCCTACAGGATAATGCCACGTTATTGCCCCCTGCACAATATAATTCCACGTTAAGTGCCCTGGCACAGTATAACGCCATGTTAGGTGCCCCCACACACTATAATGCCACTCAGGGCCGGTTTTAGACAAAGTGGGGCCCTGGGCAAAATTAAAAGCGGGACCCCAAATGCTGATATGCAAACAACACCATCGTCTTGCAGTAGCAACCCCTATAATAACGCCTCCTTTCTGCCAACAAAAAAGTAATAACAAGCCCCATTTTACCACACACAATTCAAATGAGCACCTTTGTACCACCTAATAGATTTTTGCACCCAGTCATCAGTTATTATAGCGCCTCCTTATAAATAATAGTCCCTGCTTATAAATAATCTTACACCTTTATCAGTAATAGCACCCTTATAAATGATAAATAGTGCCCTGTATCAGTAATATTCCGCCTTATCTGTAACAGTCACCCCGTAAAAATATTACTGCTCCCTTATAAATAAAAGCCGCATTATAAAGAATAGTTACCCTTATAAATAATAGTCCCCATTATCACTAATAGCCTCCTTTATAAATAAGTTCACTTAACAAAAATAAAAAGTTCCCCTCTTATAAATAATAGCTCCCCCCTTATAATGGATGCCTTATATATAATAGTTTCCCCCTTATAAATAATAGCCCATCTTATAAATAATAGTTCCCCCTTATAATAGCCCCCTCATACTTAAGTTTCCCAATTATATATAGTAACCCACCCTTATATATAATAGTTATACAGTGTCGGACTGAAGGGCCTTAGGCCCACCAGAGGAACTTGTTCTGGGGCCCCACCCAACAGCTTCCTGCTAATAGCCTACACCATGGCTCCTTCACTGAAGTCTTACATATGTGCTGACTATCTGGTGTTACTGCGTATGTTCCCAGTATAGTCAGCCCCTATAGTACTGTGCAGGCCCCAATAACTCCATGGCCAGCTCTGCACAGTACTGTATGGGGAATGACATGGCCATGGAGCACTACATGTATGTGCAAGATTATAGTTAGGGAGCTGTGATGCAGACATAGCACACAGGGCTTCCAGCAGGAATTGTGAGCCCCCCCCCCACCACAGTATAATGCTCCATATAGTATATAATGCTCCACAGTATAAAATGCTCCCCTGAACCCCCCATAGTGGCCCCACATGGTATGTAAGGCTCCACACAGTATAATACTCCACAGTGGCCCACACAGTATACTACCCCTTAGTGGCCCCAGACAGTGCAATATGCTCCCCAGCAGCCCCACACAATATAATATGCTCCATACAGTATAATATGCACCCCACAATGCCCCCCCAGTATAATGCTCCAGTGGCCTAACACAGTACAACATGCTCCATAATGACCTCCACACAGTATAATATACTCCCCAGAGGGGTTCCCCCAGTATAATGCTCCACAGTGGTCCCCCCCAGTATAATGCTCTACAATGGCCCCACAGAGTATCATATGCTCCCGAAAAGCCCCACCAATATAATACACTCCACAGTGGCCCCACACAGTATAACAGGCTCCCCACACTGTCCCTTCCCCCAGTATAAAGCTCCACAGTGGCCCATAGTATAATATGCTCCCCAGAGGGCCCCCCGCTAGTATAATGCTCCACAGTGCACCCTCCAGTTTTTTGCTCCACAGTGGCCCCACGCAATATATTATGATATATTATGCTCCCCAGAGCGTCCCCCCAGTATAATGTTCCACAGTAGGCCCCAGGCAGTATAATATGCTCCCCAGAGGGCCCCCTAGTATAATGCTCATTAGTCCCCCCGAATAATGCCTCACAGTGGCGCCACGCAATATAATATGCTCTGCTGATGGCCCCCCAGAATAATGCTCCACAGTGACCCCACTCAGTATAACATGCTCCAGAAATGGCCTCCACACAGTATAATATACTGCCCAGAGAGGTTTCCCCAGTATAATACTCCACAGCGGCCCAAAACAGTATAATATGCTCTCCAGAGCCCCTCCCCCAGTATAATGCTCCACAGTGGCCCCGCACAGTATAATATACTGGGAGGCCCCTCTGGAGAGCATATTATACTGTGTGGGGAAACCGTGGAGCATTATACTGGGGGGGGCTCTGGAGAGCATATTATACTGTGTGGGGCCACTGTGGAACATTATACTGGGGAGGGGGCCCTCTGGAGAACATGTTATATTTTGTGGGGCCTCTATGGAGTATTACAAAGTGGGGGGGGGCTCTGGAGAGCATGTTATATTCTGTGGGGCCACTTTGGAACATTATACTGGGGGGCCCCTCTGGAGAGCATATTATACTGTGTGGGGCCACTGTAGAGCATTATACTGGGGGGCCCCTCTAGAGAGCATAATGCTCCAAAGTGGCCCCACATAATATAACATTATCTCCAGAGCCCCCCCATTATAATTTTCCACAGAGGCCCCACCAGATTATAACTATCTAGAGGGCCCCTTCCCCAGTATAATGCTCCACAGTGGCCCCACACAGTATAATATGTTATCCAGAGGGGCCCTCCAGTATAATGCTCCACAGGGGCCCTACAGTGCTATTATTATATTATATTCTGGGGTCTCTTCAGACCCCAGAGTATAATAATCGAAGGCCCGGGGGAGGTAAGGGAAAATAACAAACAGTTATACTCACCTTGTCTTACCTCTCCTGGGGCTCCTCGCGCTGCTCCGTTATCCCCGCCGGCACTGGCTTCTTCTCTGCGGCTGACGTCATGCGTTGTGGACGTCACCGCAGAGGCCTGTGATTGGGCCTCAGCGATTACGTGAAGCACGCTGTCAGAACGCCCTAAGTGATCGCTAAGGCTGAGGCCTGGCCTCAGCGGTGATGTCCGCAACGCAGAAGATAACGTCGGACGCCAAGGACAGGTGAGTAAAAATGTTTGTTATTTTTACTCACCTCGGGAAAGGGGCCCTGCGGTCCCTTTCTGTTATCGATATGGCCGGGCCTAACTCCGGGATCCGGAGTCATCAGGCTCCGGATCCCAGGGGCCCCTTTTGAGGACGGGGCCCTGGGCAATTGACCAGTTTGCCCCCCCCTAACGCCGGCCCTGATGCCACTTTAAATGCCCCCTCACATGTAATGCTATGTTAGCCACCCCATACAGTGTAATGTCACGTCAGTGCCCCCTGCACAGTATAATGCGACGTTAGTTGCCCCCGCCCTAATCCTTATATTTCTTGTTTAAACCTGGGGTGCATCTTATAGTCAGACATGTCTTTTTGTCTGAAAGATAACGTAAATATTGGACGTGTTCAGCTTGGACTTTTACTTGATAGCAGATTCCGGTCAACGGAAAGTAGTTGAGTACCCCTACTCTATTGGCCTCGGCAGCCCATCATGTCTTGTAGACATTCATGGTAAAAACTGATTGTTAAAACTGATAACAACTTATGGTTTTGAAGTAGAAATTTGTAAAAAAAAAAAAAAAGAAAAGCCTGGTGACAACTGATGCATTTTCGCATCAGTTTTGGCATCAGTTGCAATGACTAAAGGACAAAAAAACTAAATTAAATGTCAAAATTATATGTCACCTGTTTAACCTAGGAGGAAGTGTACCACTGTCTTCAAAATACTAAAATAGAGAAATTGCTGGGTCCAGATGGTATATACCCCTAGGTTCTAAGGGAATTACGCACAGTGATAGACAGACCCTTATATCTAATATTTAAGGATTCAGTAATAACCGGTTCTGTTCCACAGGATTGGCGCATAGGCAAATGTGATGCCAATATTCAAAAATGAGTCTGAAAGTGAGCCTGGAAACTATAGGCCAGTAAGTTTGATCTTTATGGTGGGTAAGATATTTCAAGGTTTTCTAAGAGATGCTATCATGGGTAATGCAGTGGATGTGGTTTATCTGGACTTTCAAAGGCTTTTTATACTGTACCACATAAAAGGTTGGTATACAAAATTAGAATGTTGGGACTGGGGGAAAACATATGCATTTGGGTTCACAACTGGCTCATTGATAGGAAACAGAGGGTGCTTGTTAATGGGAAATACTCATACTGGGTCACAGTCCCCAGTAGGGTACCACATGGGTCAGTAATACACCCTCTCCTTTTTAATATGTTTATTGATGACCTGGTAGATGGTTTACAGAGCAGGGTGTACATATTTGCAAATGATACTAAACTTTGTAAGGTAATCAAAACTGAGGAAGATAGTAGAATATTACAGGGGGATCTATGGAAGCTGGAAGCATGGGCAGAGACCTGGCAAATGAAGTTTAATATTGACAAATGTAAGATTATGCATTTTGGTCAAAGAAATAAAATGCATGATTATGTACTTAATAGTATATTACTGGGTAAGACTGCCAATGAAAAAGACTTGAGGATTTTGGTGGACAATAAGCATGCCTCTAGCGTTTAGTGCCACACAGTTGCCGCCAAGGTAAAAAAAAAATACGGGATGCATCAAAATAGATTCTCATGACAAGAACATAGTTATACTTCTATACAAATCACTGGTACGACCACACTTAGACCCCTTGGGCCCCAGTTAACAAGAAGGACATAATTAAACTAGAGAGAATGCAGAGAAGGACGACCAAGATTATTAAGGGAATGGGTGGATTGGAGTACAACAGATTAACAAATTTGGGTTTATTCAGTTTAGAAAAAAAAGATGACTCCAGGAGACCTAATAACAATGTACAAATACATGAAGAGACAGCGCAAAGAACTTTGTAATGATCTTTTTACTCCTAGGCTGGTTACAGCGACAAGGGGACACTCTCTATGTCTAGAGGCGAGAAAATTTCACCAACATAGATGGAGACTTGTTACTGTAAGAACATCGATGCTGCCACAGAAAGTGGTGATGGTGAATTAATTGTGCAAGTTCAAAAGAAGGCCTGGATGTCTTTCTCAGACAGAAAAATATTACGGGCTATGGGTTATACAGTAGATTTTGGTAAGAACAAGTTGATCCAGGGTTTTATACTGATTGCCAGATTGGAGTCGGGAAGGAATCATTCACCTGATAAGCCTCATGGAGGTGTTTCCTTTCCTCTCGATCAACATTGTAGGGTTATAGGTTGGACTTGATGGACCTGTGTCTTCATCCAACCTCATCTACTATGCAACTATGTAAGTGCCTATGCACTCACCTGATACAGTTGTGCAAAAAGATAATGCTTCTAAAGGCCTTTGTAATCCTGTTATCGGAACTTGCATATGGTGTATGGAGACAGCTGGCCCACTCCAGACATCAATAGAAATTGCTTACAATTAAACACATCGAAGTGGCAGGATCAGCACTAATCCAGGAACAGAGGCAGATCCAAACCAAGTAAAGTTGGGTAATGGCCGCCAGCACTCACACAGGACGACAGATTCCAGTGAATAGAATAGAAGCCACAATTATTGTAATTAGACGACGTGTTTCATGTAATGTAAGATACACTTCGTCAGGTTCATAAGATACACAAGCGCCAGGCTAATACTACTGACATCTAGCTATATTTAGGCAACTTGTGTTTAGTCCTTTACGGTGTTATGATATTTGCAGGTCCTTTGACGCTAGGTCTACTCTCTGATACCTAGTTAGATGTTTTTTTTTCACTCAGGTAATGATACATCCTTTCCCTGGTAATTTACTATATTGTGATGGCCAATTATTTTAGCCCACATTCTTGGGCTTGATAAAGTACTTACTGTATAACTTGTGATACTTATCTTCTGTGTTATTCTCGAATAATGTCTGTGGAAAGATGACGTGCTGGGGTTGGCACGATTCAATTCAATCCTAAGTGATTCATTCAATCATAAGGGTATATTTATCTCACCTCTCTATTCAGGTATAGCATCAACTCCATACTTCATACTATCTGATCTGTGCAAAGTTTAGTACCTGGCATAGCATCAACTCCCATCATCCGATGTTGTCTTTGTTCTTAGTTGCAACCTGTGTTTTATGATGCTTAAAGGCCTGTTAATCTTTCTGTGCATAGCTTTCTTAGTTCATGTGTTGAGTTTAATTGATTAATTGTTTTATGAGCTAATTTAGTTCTACATCTAAGCTTATGTTTCTTATATAAGGCTAGGTTCACACATGCTCCTGCACTATCTTCGGGGTTTCCGTCCTCGAATCTGCTTAAAAAATGTGGAGAGAAAAGTCCTGCTTGCAAGACACTCAAAACCACCCTGGATAACGTAGCACCCTTGACTGGGGGTTGCTTTTGACTCAGATCTCCCCTTTACCCCAAATATTCACACACTTGCACGCTCTTGCCAACTGCCCCCAAAAACATCTCTAGAATTCGCCCTTTTGTCACTGTGGAAACATTAAAAACCCTCATTGTCACTCTGATTCTGTCTAGTCTTCACTATTGCAATTCTCTTCTCATTGGACTTCCTCTTACTAAACTCTCCCCTCTACAATCTGTCCTGAATGCAGCCACCAGACTCCTCTTTCTGTCAAACTGGTACACAGATGCATCTACCTTGTGTCAGTCGATGTACTGGTTGCCCATCCATCACAGAATACAATATAAAATCACACTCACCCACAAATCCATCCATAGCGCCGTTCTGCCAATGACAGACTTGCATCCTCTGTTATCCAAACATCCCACTCCCGTTTCCAAGACTTTTCTCTAGCTGCATCGATGCTCTGGAACACTTTACTCCAGACAATCCGATTAATCCCCAATTACAGCAGCTTCAAAACTGCCCTAAAATCACATCTGTTTAGGCATCTGTGTAGTGTGTGGAGGTGTAGAACAATAACATTTCTTATCCTATTCTATCCTTCCTCCTCTGATCCCGTCCCCTCCATCTAGAAGTTACACTGCACTCCTTGCACTTACTATCTGTCTATTCACAGAAACTGGCTGGTGACAGGTTCATACAGCTTCAGTTTCATAACCTTTTCTATTACAAGATGGCTGGACCATGGTAGCAAACAAGCCCTCTGACCACTTGTGTCCCCCTATCTCCTCATAGAATGTAAGCTCTTGGGAACAGGGCCCTCACTCCTACTGTTTGATACATTTATTTCTTTGTCACATTGTAATGTTTCATATTGTCTGTTCACATGTCCTCTGATTTGTAAAGTGCTGCGGAATATGTTGGCACTATATAAAGTTATTATTATTGTTAATTCCCTTCATTGTCTTTTTAATTATAGTACTCTGCTGCCACCTAGGGCACTATCAGTTGCATAGTGATACAAATGCATTAAGTATTCTGTAACAGTGCATCACTCTACATATATTGCTCTTTACAGCCCTCGATTTGGTATGCAGGTTCATAAGATTTGATTTTCTGTATGTATTAATTATATCTTCTTTTTATTATGTATCCTGCATTGTATATCAATATATATTAATGTAGTGTTAATTGTTAATTTATCATTCAAATTGCTTAATATCCATTGGATGTTTTGTTAAATTAAGTTTTATGTAAGTGTTCTACATTTCTGTGTAAATGTAATTGTGTAATCATTTATCTTCATATTTATCTATCTTTACTCTATTTTTAATGGATTTTAAGGATTGAATGGAGTTTACTAAATAATCGTGGGAAGTGACCTTTGAACCAGAATCATGGCGCTCACTTGGATACCCACATGCCCAATGATATTTGATACTTTGGGTGTCCTACTGATTCCCTGGAGGAGCATTCCATAGTTATTTGGTACAAATTACTGTAGTTCTGGTGTATAGCTAGACTGCTAGTTTGACACTGTACTATTTGCTTACTTTTCTACTCTGTGTTTGTTACTTAAGTTTGTTATCTGATTGCACTACCCACTTAGTCATAAATATAGCTGAATCCATACATATGAATACTGCCTTCGCCTCTTGACTTGATATATTGTGGGGGGGGGGGAGCTTTTGCTTACATGGACACGGCTCACTGGTTATAATGAAAGACTGAATGACATTGTCACACTCTACTTATCAAATACTGGTCAAGAGACGTGTGGTGAGTACATATCTAGAGTCAGTGAAAGAGTTTAACGGAGGGTATTTTGATATTGGGTGGGGATATTAATGTGGCTCTATGTTAGATGTCTCTTTAAATACATCTTGCCTCCAACATAATGACCTTTGGTGGAACAAGTGCGAACTACACTCGCAACACCTAATAGATATGTGGGGCTTATTACATCAAGCTGACCGTGATTTTTCTTTTTGCTCACCAGCCCACATTTGCTCCAGACTAGATGATCTCTTCATCTGTCAATGCTTAAACTCTTTGGGGTCCACAAATATTGGTCCAATCTCAATTTTCATTTTTGGATCACGTGCAGGTGACATTTGTGCAAATTTATTAAAAGTGGTGTATTGTACGGCCAATTAAGACCCCATGTTATGTTTTCATTTGCAACCTACTGTATATCTTTACTGAACAAAGACATTAAACTCCTAGCCAAAATCTCTGTTCTTACATGATGCTGCTGATAAGAGAGATTATCCATCCTGGTCAGGCCTGCTTCATGATGGTATGGAAAATCAGAAACATCATTATAAAGTCCATCATCATCATTCACAAGGCATGCACATCTCGATGGACTCTCATGCTCCTTTCGATGGATGGCAAGAAGGCCTTCAGCCTTGTTAAATGTTCTTGCAGGAGACCCTCAGGCACATAGACTTGGGAGAGAACATGATGCATTGGATCCTCTCCTTATAATCCAATCAATTGGAAAAGGTATGCTTTTTGGTGACAAACAACCAAAACGGAACTAGCCATGGCTGTCCACTCCCCCCTTTTATTTTTGTTCTAACACAAACTACTACTGCGGTTAACCCTGTCCACCCAGATATCTCCAGTGTAATCGTCTGAACGATACATGTCAGGGCAACAGTCTATGCTGATGACTTACTGCTTTTAATTTTCAAATGCCTTAGTATCCCTCCCTAACCTAATGGCAGCTTTGCATACATATTCTAAGTTAATATCAAAATAATCTTTTCCAAATATCACACAGTGGTGTCTACTTTCTCGCACTCCTCTGCAACTCAAGCTCTGAAATACCTGGGATGTATTTACTCTAGACACAAAAGGCTTTTCCTGCTTGAATTTCATGCCCATCCAAACAAGCAGTAAAGACGGACTGTGACACATGGACCAAGGAAGTTTTCAATTTGCTGGACAGATGTGTTATATTTAAAATGAACATCTTACCGCAGATCCTATACTTATTCCAGACCCTCCTGATTGCCATCTCTGCCAGGTTATTTCAAACTCTCTCCACAGACTCACCATGTGGAATTCAAACCCTGGATGCAGAGAGAGCAAGTTTCACCTCATTACTGCTCCAAGTGGCACTCTGGATACAATCTACCCAACCGTAGTCCCCACGTTAAAGTTCTGTTCCTATCAAATGGTAAGCAGTGATCTATTGCCATCTAACTCTGTGCATTACCCAATTCTAGGGAACCCAGGGTTTGCCCCTGGAGTTACAGATGCAGTTTTCCACTCACAGATTCTAGCTAACAAGGTTTCAAGTGTGTCATGGCATGGGGGATGTGGGATTAACGCGATTTTACCTCCCTGGGAGAACTACTGACACTGAATCCATGATGTACACTTCAATTTCAGCATACACTGACGAGCAAAAGGGTAACAATGTTTTGAACTTTTGAATTTCATGCTCCATATATCACCATCAACTACAGCTTTGAACATGAGACTACCATCATTTTATAGACAATCATCTTGGCTATCTCATACATAAATTTTACTTGCAACTATTTAGCCAAACTGCTAAAACAGTGAATAACCACAGACACCAGCAGACCCCATAGACTATAATGTATACCAGGGGTCAGCACCATTCGGTACTCCAGCTGCTGTGAAACTACAACTCCCAACATGCTCCATTCACTTCCAAGGGAGGTCAAAGAACCACAGAACAAGAATGCATGCTGGGAGTTGTAGTTTTACAACAGCTGATGTGCCGAAGGTTGCCTGCTGTTTTCATACAGAAACAGGAAGAAAGAAACTTTTCTCTCCACCAATTTCTGGCAGTTTCTGCGCAGATATGAACTTAGCCTAACACTGCTTAAGAAATGTAGCTAGCCCTTATCAGGGCTCAAAACTGAAATCCATATGTAAAAAAAATGCATTTGCGCCAATTTCTTATGGGTTAAATTTTTACGGCATTCACTATGTGGTAAAAATGACATGTTACCTGTATTCTGTGGGTCAGTACAATCACGGCGATACCAAATTTATATAGTATTTGTAATGTTTTGATACCTTTTAAAAAATGTTAAACTTTGTAAAATAGAAAAAAATGTTTGTGTCGCCATGTTATGACACCTGTAACTTTTTCATATTTATGTCTATGGAGCTGGTAAGGCATCTTTTTATGCAGGACAAAATGGTGTTTTTATTGATACCATGATGAGGAAGTTCTGATGGTTTGATCTCTTTTTATTCCGTTTTTTTAAAGGAGGGAAAATTTTGAAAAAAGAAAAATCACCATTTGGCCATTTTAATTTTTTTTCCCCCTCTACGACATTCGCCATATGGGATAAATATTTTAATAGTATGGACATTTTGGAGCGCGGGGATACTTAAAGTGTTTATGTTTATTATTGTTTATTAATTTTTTATATGTGATCTAGGGAAAGGGGGGTGATTTGAACCCTAGGGGGTCTGATCGCTCTTACTATTCACTGCAATACTAATACAGTGGCATGCAATAATTAGCTAGCCAGTTAGGATTACACTATGTAACACAAATTTTGTTCCCAGCTTTTAAATGTTATATTCCAAATGTTATATCCAACTTCTCTTTCTGCTCTGGTTAGAGAATATTTGTGCTGTCTTCTGAAGGGAGTAGTACACACCGTTGTAAGAAATCTTCAGTTTCTTGACAATTTCTCGCATGGAATAGCCTTCATTTCTAAGAACAAGAATAGACTGTCGAGTTTCACATGAAAGTTCTCTTTTTCTGGCCATTTTGAGAGTTTAATTGAACCAACAAATGTAGTGTTCCAGATTCTCAACTATCTCAAAGGAAGGTCAGGTTTATAGCTTCTCTAACCAGCAAAACTGTTTTCAGCTGTGCTAACATACTTGCACAAGGGTTTTCAAAACATCCATTAGCCTTCTTACCTATGTTAGCAAACACAATGTACCATTAGAACAGTGGAGTGATGGTTGCTGGAAATAGGCCTCTACAGTATACACCTATGTAGATATTGCAATAAAAACCAGATGTTTGCAGCTAGAATAGTCATTTACCACATTAATAATGTATAGAGTGTATTTCTTATTAATTTAACGTTATCTTCATTGAAAAAAACTGCTTTTCTTTCAAAAATAAGGAAATTTCTAAGTGACCCTAAACTTTTGAACGGTAGTGTAAACCACTATTTGGGCACAGCCGGGCATAGAAAGGAAGGAATGCTATTTGGCTTTTGGAGCACGGACTTAGACGGTTTGGTTTTTGGACATCATGACACTTTTGAAGAGATGAAACACCAGTAAAGCGGAATCCTCTGACAAGTGACACCATTTTGGAAACTACAACCCTGAAGGATTTTATCCAGGGGTACAGTGAGCATTTTAACCCCCAAGTGTTGCATTAATTTATTATCCATAAATGAATAAGCAGCTGATGGTGAAAGGGGAAAATGGCAATTTTTCCAGGAATATGTAATTTCAGTGCGTAATATGTTGTGCCCGGCTTGTATCAGAGATGAACGCTCCAAAATCTGTTGTGCCCGGAATACCCACTTAACAGCTCTTTGAGTGTGTATCTCTGCTGACACAATATATTGAACACTGAAATGGTGTATCTCTGGAAAAATTGCAATTTTCCCTTTTCATTATCAGCTGCGCATTCATTAAATTAATGCAACACTCAAGGGTTAAAAATGCTTACGACACCACTTGATAAATCCCTTCAGTGGTGTAGTTTCCAAAATGGGGTCAAATGTCTGCGGATTCCACTTTAATGGCAATTCAGTACAGAAGTTTATACCCACATATGGCATTGTTAAGTACGTTATCCTGTGTACAACAGTGTCATACATGTGAGCATAAACACAGTAGGGTGTAGATGTGAAGGAGCGCTATGTGCTTTTGGAGTGCATCTTTAGATGGTTAGTTTAGATTATTTGGTTTTTGGACGCAATTTCACATTTGCAGAGACCTTAAAATTGCCTTTACAAAATGGGGTCACTTCTTGGGGAATTCCAGTTTACTGGCACCTCCAGGACTCTGTAAAAAACAACATGGTGTCCAGAAAATCCCTTGAAATCTATACTCCAAAAGCTAAAAAGCGCAGTGCTTCTTCCCTTCTCAGCCCTGCTGTGTGCCCAAGCAGCAGTTTACACCCACACATATAATTTTTTTGGTCCCCAGGATAGCCCACTTAATAGTTTTAGGAGTGAAAGTCTCTGATGACACAAAGTGGGCACAACGTATTGGGCGTGACATATTTCTTTAAAAATCTAAATTTTTCACTTTGTACATTAATTTGTGGGAAGCACTCAGGCTCAAAATGATAATACCCGTTGAGAAATTCTAGAGGGGTGTAGTTTCTAAAATGGGGTCATTTTGAGGGGTTTCCATTATGCTGATACTTTAGGGGCTCTGCAAATGTGACATGGCACCCAAAAACTATTCCAGCAAAATCTGCCCTCCAAAAGCCAAATAGCACTCTTTCCAATCTGAGCTCCACCATGTACCCATACAGCAGTTTACGACCACATATGAGGCATTTCCGTGTTAAGGAGAAATTGTGTAATAAACTTTGGGGATCTTTTTCTCCTTTAACCTGTGAAATAAAAACTTTGGGGATAAAGTGACGTTTTAGTAATTTTTCATATAAAAAAAACCCCACTGTAAAATCTGTGAAATGGCTGTGGGGTCAAAATGCTCACTATAACCCTTAATGAATTTTGTGAGGGGTGTAGTTTCCAAAATGGGGTCACTTTTGGGGTGTTTCTATTATATTGGTACTCTAAGGGTATTGGTACTTCGTGGGACTGCAGGTAAGTAGCATATACTACTGTGTGGAGGCCCACTGTGGAACATATAATACTGGGTCATGGCCACTGTGGAGAGTATAATACTGTGCGGGTGCCCACTGTGGAACATAGAATACTGTGTGGGGGCCACTGTGGAGCACATTGTACTGTGTGGGGGCCCCTTCACTATATCACACTGTATCTGTTTTATAGCAGACGTGATATTAGTACAGGCTGTGATAACATTGCACGGTCACTAGAAAACAGATCCTATGCTAAGTAAATAGTGAACATTAATTGTTCAAAAGTATACCAAATACAAACTTCTACCTTTCAGTACAAAGTTATTTGCATTATTGAAAGCTCTGTAAAGCCCCATTTACACGACTGTATTTTGCAAGTCCGTAACTGTCCGCAATTGTGGATTCGCACAGTATGAAGGTTAAATTGCTGTGTTGGCACTTTGCGATAATTTAGTGGGTTTTGGGTTGTAGTTTGGGCACTTGGTCTCTAAAACTTCCCAAATTCTGTTTTGAATTACTTGAGGGGGGTGATTTATGGGGGTTTCTAATATACAGTGGGGAAAAAAAAGTATTTAGTCAGCCAATTGTTCAAATTCTCCCACTTAAAAAGATGAGAGAGGCCTGTAATTGTCATCATAGGTAGACCTCAACTATGAGAGACAAAATAGGAAAACAAATCCAGAAAATCACATTTTCTGATTTTTAAAGAATTTATTTGCAAATTATGGTGGAAAATAAGTATTTGGTCACCTACAAACAAGCAAGACTTCTGGCTCTCACAGACCTGTAACTTCTTTAAGAGGCTCCTCTGTCCTCCACTAATTACCTGTAGTAATGGCTCCTGTTTGACATTGTTATCAGTATAAAAGACACCTGTCCACAACCTCAACCAGTCACACTCCAAACTCCACTATGATGAAGACCAAAGAGCTGTGGAAGGACACCAGAAACAAAATTGTAGACCTGCACCAGGCTGGGAAGACTGAATCTGCAATAGGCAAGCAGCTTGGTGTGAAGAAATCAACCGTGGGAGCACTAATTAGAAAATGGAAGACATACAAGACCACTGATAATCTCCCTCGATCAGGGGCTCCACGCAAGATCTCACCCTGTGGGGTCAAAATGATTACAAGAACGGTGAGCAAAAATCCCAGAACCACACGGGGGGACCTAGAGAATGATCTGCAGAAAGCTGGGACTAACGTAACAAAGGCTACTGTCAGTAACACACTACTCCGCCAGGGACTCAGATCCTGCAGTGCCAGACGTGTCCCCCTGCTTAAGCCAGTACATATCCAGGCCCGTCTGAAGTTTGCTAGATAGTATTTGGATGTTCCAGAAGAGTATTGGGAGAATGTCATATGGTCAGATGAAACCAAAGTAGAACTGTTTGGTAGAAACACAACTCGTCGTGTTTGGAGGAGAGTGAATGCTGAGTTACATCCAAAGAACACCATACCTACTGTGAAGCATGGGGGTGGCAACATCATGCTTTGGGGCTGTTTCCTTGCAAAGGGACCAGGACGACTGATCAGTGTACATGAAAGAATGAATGGGGCCATGTATTGTGAGATTTTGAGTGCAAACCTCCTTCCATCAGCAAGATCATTGAAGATGAAATGTGGCTGGGTCTTTCAGCATGACAATGATCCCAAGCACACCGCCAGGCAACGAAGTAGTGGCTTCGTAAGCAGCATTTCAAGGTCCTGGAGTGGCCTAGCCAGTCTCCAGATCTCAACCCCATAGAAAACCTTTGAAGGCAGTTGAAAGTCCGTGTTGCCCAGCGACAGACCCAAAACATCACTGCTCTAGAGGAGATCTGCATGGAGGAATAGGCCAACATACCAGCAACAGTGTGTGCCAACCTTGTGAAGACTTACAGAAAACGTTTGACCTCTGTCATTGCCAAGAAAGGATATATAACAAAGTATTGAGATGAACTTTTGTTATTGACCAAATACTTATTTTCCACCATAATTTTCAAATAAATTCTTTAAAAATCAGACAATGTGATTTTCTAGATATGTTTTCTCATTTTGTCTCTCATAGTTGAGGTCTACCTATGATGTCAATTACAGGCCTCTCTCATCTTTTTAAGTGGGAGAACTTGCACAATTAGTGGCTGACTAAATACTTTTTTCCCCACTGTATATGCCTTTATAATCCCCTTCAGAACTGTTAAGTGGTCCCTAAAAATTTACTTTGAGAATTTTTCTTGTAAAATTTCTTGTAAAATTCTTGTAAGCCTTCTAATGTCCAAAATAAATTAAAGAACAATTAAAAGATGATGTCACTATATAGCAGAGATATGGTAGATAATATTTATTGATATATTTGGGTGCTTTGACTATCTGCAAAGCAGAGTATTATGCAAGTTAAAGCGTCTCAAAGTTATTGCCATATAGAGAGACATGTCAGTTTTGAAAAATGAGGTCTGGTCCTTAACGCACTTTTGGGTTGAGTCCCTAAGGGGCTAAAGTAGCTGGGAGTCAGTGAGAGACAACCTTTAAATCTTAAATCTATATTTCTTGCCCCTGCCCCTCCTCACCCTGCTCGTTCCATATGTAACAAACTAGATTATACCCATAACCCATTTCTCGTAAACTTTCTTTTCTTGGACTCTCAAAAACATGGCTCACTCCCTCAGACAGTACCTCCCCTGCTGCAGTCTCCTGTGATGGTCTCCAGTTCTCACACATTTCTTGCCCCAACAAACAAACCTGATTGCCCAATCCAGAAGCTAACACACCCCTGCAGGAACCTTGATATCCGCACACTTTTTGACTCTCTTCTAACACTTTCTGGCATATCCTAACTCCAGGACACAGAGACTGCCACCAGAGCTCAATCGATCAAAAGGCAACCCTAGCATACAGTCTTGACAAAAAAAAACAAACAACTAAGACGTCCTTCATGGTTACACAGGTCTAAACGTCAATAATGCACTCACCTCTGCTAAACAGTCCTACTTTACCACAATTATATCTTCCCTATCCCACAACCCCAAACAGTTATTTAATACTTTCAACTCCTTTCCCCTTCCCAGTGCCCCCTCCAACATCACTTATCGCAGCAGAAGACTTTGCCTCTTGCTTCAAAAATAAAATTGACACCTTCAGAGAAAGCCTCAGTCTTCACCCCCACCACCACTTCCTCCATAACCAACTTCTTCATAGTGACCAATGAAAAGCTCTCCACCCTAATTTCAAAATCTCACCTCACCATATGTGCACTCGATCCAATGCAAATCGCACATCATCCCCAACCTCACTGGTCTTCACTCCTGCTCTAACCCACCTCTTCAACCTCTAATGAGTTGTACCTTCCCTTCTGACTTTAAACTCGCTACTGTCAGAACCATCCTTAAAAAGCCTTCCCTCGACCCATCTTCTCCAGCCAACTTTTGCCCTAATCTCGCTGCTCCAGTTTGCCTAAAAACTCCTTGAACAGACTTTAAAGTTATGGATCGCACTTTGGACCGTTTTTCTATGCAGCCTGATCCCCAGACTCCCTTCCGCCCCACTACTATGGCTCGAAAAATACACAAATTGGGATGACAGGATCTATGGCGGCTTAAGCTCCCTGGGACCCGCCTATTTTCCAGCCATTCTGTCAACCGGCATTCTCTGTCTAGGATTGATTATGCCTTTGGCAACGTCAAAATCTGTTCACAACAAACTGGATCACAACATGGTTGGTGAATCCAACCCATTTGGTTGCAATTGTTTGTACCACATGACCGTATACCTAATCAACTTCAGACATTTTTGGCCATTAATACCCCAGGTATGTCACCATCCCTTTTGTGAGAGACCACCAAAGCATACCTTAGAGGTTGCGTTACGTCATCTATTTCCTTTGTGAAAAGGGAGTCCTCACTCTTGGAGACTACATTGGCAGCTCAATGTAGTTCCCTTGAAGCTGCTTACGTAGTGAACCCAACTGATTCCAGCGGTTACAGACCAGCCAGTAGTACCTGCATGTATTACATAACAAAGCCCGCAGGTCCCTGTTTTTTTTAACAAACAGAAATTTTACCAACTCTGTAACCAATCGAGTAGTCTATTGTCCCAACTAACACATCAAAACACAGACTTCCCTGCTATATTACATGTGCAATCTGCAACAGGAGACATTGTCTGATAGCTCAGCAATCCGTGAAAGGTTTTATCAGTACTATAGTGATTTATAACCTTCTAAACTCAGGGTCTCAGAACAGAAACTTGCTTCTTATTTAGATCAGATTACTTTTCCTAAATTAACTGAAGAACAGCATACCTTTTTAGATTCCCCCTTTATGCTGGAAAAACTCTCAGAGGCATTGGTGGGTATGGCGAGGGGTAAGTCGTCCAGCCCTGATGGCATTCCAGTGGAAGTTTATGTC
The DNA here is from genome assembly GCA_947044405.1 of Leptodactylus fallax. Lineage (NCBI taxonomy): Eukaryota > Metazoa > Chordata > Amphibia > Anura > Leptodactylidae > Leptodactylus > Leptodactylus fallax. The sequence continues at coordinate 1,025,420 of CAMRHE010000352.1, forward strand.
CAATACCAAAGACCTTCTCCTTCCAGTGTTGTTAAACTGTTACAGGGCCACCTTTGTGGGCTGCAGTCTCCTTCTATGACACTGCCATCATTCTCTTGCTCAAACCTGACAACAATCCACTGAACTGTGACTCATATAGGCCTAGATCACTGATTCATATAGACTACAAACTCCTCACTAAAATGATGACAAATAGGCTTAATTCTGTTATTCTTGATCTGGTTCATCTAGACCAGATGGGATTTATGCCCGTAGGTCTACGTTGGACAATCGTAGGCGGGTTCAGGTAATAACGCAGATCGGGGCATCTTCACCACATGACTGGGTGATAGCCACTCTAGACGCAACCAAGGTGTTTGACTTGGTCGAATACTCTTTTCTTTTGCAAGCACTACATAGAAATGATTTTGGTGAGGGGTTCATTACCTGGATCTCCCTATTGTACAGTTCCCCTAGAGTGGCATTGTCAGTTAATGGTACATTGTCCCCTTACTTTCCCCTTGGTAGGGGCATGAGACAGGGTTGCCCACTGTCATCGCTACTGTTCACTTTGGCAGTGGAAAGAAAGAACCAGACTTTATGCTGATGACTTACAGTGCCTTGCGAAAGTATTCGGCCCACTTGAACTTTTCAACCTTTTGCCAGGCTTCAAACATAAGGATATAAAACTTTAATTTTTTGGTGAAGAATTAACAACAAGTGGGACACAATCGTGAAGTGGAACGAAATTTATTGGATATTTTAAACTTTTGTAAAAAATAAAAAACTGAAAAGTGGCCAAATTTAATTATGGCTTGTTCACTATCATCGTTAGGAAAGGCCAAGTGATGCAAATTTTACAGCTTTATAAATACCCAGCCTCCTCTAACCTTGTGCCAAAAACAGTACCCATGGGTTCTTCTAAGCAGCTGCCTTGCACTCTGAAAATGAAAATGGTGGAGACCCACAAAGCAGGAGAAGGTTATAAGAAGATAGCAAAGCTTTTTCAAGTTGCCTTTTCCTCAGTTCGAAATGTAATTAAGAAATGCCAGTTAACGGGAACAATGGAGGTCAAGATAAGGTCTGTAAGACCAAGAAAAATTTCAGAGACAGCTGCTCGTAGAATTGCCAGAGTGGCAAATCAGAACCCCCGCTTGACTGCAGTGTACAATAGGTATCCCATTGTGAAGGATCCCGTCTTGCCGAAACCGTGTTCAGCACACCTGAGATCTCTTCAATTACCTCACATTCACCTCCAGTGAGTGTTCCGGGCCGATAGGATAATACAAAGATGAGATTTTTAAATTTTATATATTTATTAACCCAAGTGGGTCGTTACTAAGCATTAATATATACAGAAATATGTTTCAATGACTAAACAAGCAGATTATGGATAAAGGTAAAATGCAGCACACAAAATAAAAAGCGAAATAAAAGATTAAAAAAATACCGGCACAGGCTTGTAGTCCGTTTCTATAGGCTGCAACAGTTTTTTGGGCCTAGGGCGCATCCCTAAGCGAGTTGCAAAAGCATGTCTTCTACATGCTGTCCAGAACAAAGGAAAAGGCTTCAGGCCTCAATGCTAGGCCCATGATGCATTCCACAGCATGAAATGCCCTCACATCTTCTCCAAGATAAGAACTCCTCGCTGCCTCTTTGCTGAATGACAAAGAATCTCACTCTCCCTTCAGCATATGGCTAGTGCCCCACCCACACCTCCTCCCCAGGCATCCTCCCTTCTCCCTCCTTTGCAGAACCCTCGGAGAGATGGGTACCTTCCTAGGTGCTGGGAGAGATGTGTGTCTGTGGGTGAACTTAAGGTCACTGGCCTTCTCTCCCTCATGGCCATCTGTCCAGGGATAATAAAACTGGCCGGCTAGGGCAGGCCATCTCCCATGATACACACATAAATCATCACACCCATGAGGACCACATCGAGTCAAAGGCTTCCACCGTGTTGTTGAGACTAGCTGTCAGATATTCTAGGTTTCGAACATCTTTTATGTGGACAAGCAGGTCAGTACTGTATGGGGGAATGACAGATTTCCAGTGTACTGCTAAAAGAGTTTTGGTTGCTGTGCAAAGACAGAGACAAGATTTGACTGATTTCTTGCCCATATGTATTGGACACAGGCTAAGCAAGTGGATGAGAGGATCCAAGGGCACTTTCTGCAGAAAAGAGGCTATCGGTAATGTCATTAACCCCCCTCCAGAAGCCTTGTATCAGGAGACCATCCCAAAATATGTGATAGTGTGTTCCCACTAGAGTTACATCTCCAACAAACCGAGGGGCGGATTGGTTGAACCAGGGCCTCCTCCCATCTGGTCATGTATCTGTGAATAGGGGGCGTGTGACCCTCACGAGAGGATAAGAACTGATAAATCATAGTGATCAGGTAGAGGGTGTGATAACAAGAAATAAACACAGGGTAGGAACTATACTGCCCTGCACAACATTAGTAACAGTATAAAGTTGACAAACTGTGGGACCTGCAAAAACAGCCAATAGTATGAAAAAGTCCCAGCAACCTGAGGAACAGGGACCTGAAAAGAAAGAGTAAGAGTTGCAGGTCTGAGAAGGATTGCAATGTGGCGGAACATTCATCCCATTGAGCTGTCAGGGCAAAGAAAAACCCCTATCTATAAGGGAGTTGGTGATCTATCAATATCAGAAAAAGGGGCGTAGAGGACGTCTGCTCTGAAGGGTGACCCATGAGACTCTCGTTTGCCTTGATTTAGCCATGATGGCTTCCTTTAGTGAGAAATCATGGACACAGAATATAACATCCCAGCGATTGTCTGCCTTGCCTTTGGAGCACCCCCTGCATAGGGGGACAGTCTGGGTGCGACCCCAAGGTCTCCCTCCTCAGTCCAGGTTGCAGCAGAAGCAGGATGGGAGAGGGGCTGGAGGGGGTCCCTTTAAAGAAAAAACAGATGGGGTATGGAAGGCCTCTCTAGGGTAACTGGGGGGGGGTCAAGACCAAGCTTATGGAGCGATTGAGGGCTACAGTGAGGTCCTGGGATCCCATGGTAGGTTGCTGGTACACCTGGAAAGAAGATGGCATTGGCGCCAAGATGGAGGAGCCAGAGCAACCATACACTGGCGCAGACAAGCCATGTTTGAGAGTCAGAGGCGACATAGAGCGGGACTGCTGTAGCAGAGAGGAGCAGTCCAGGACACGGAGCAGCAGCGGAGAGGCACTATGGGCGGCCAGGGAGGTCTGTGAGGCAGGAGCGGAGTCAGTCCAAGATGGCTGCCTCCTCATGGAGAGTGCCGATGAGGGTGCTGGTGGAGCTATATACTCTGTTACCGAGCTCTGGAGAAACCGGTCACCCAGGGGTCCCGGGGAGGGCCTTTTGGGCATCCTCTTGCACATTATAAAGCATGCTGTGGCAGGGAGGTCCAGGATAAGTCATGCAGAGCCGGAGCTCCAAGACTATACGTCCTACTCCATTGAGCTTCAGGACACGCCCCAATCGCCAATTATTTTAGTCTAACATTGATCTGCAGACCACGTGAGCAATGTTGTTTGTGCTTCTGTGAGCAGCTTGCATAGCTTACTCAAGCTACCATAACCTGCAGCGTCTCCAGACTTGTCTGCCATTGAGCATATCTGAGATGTCATTGGTCAAAAATTGCAAAAGGAGCTGCCAACAGCCAATCTTTATGATTTACGTGCCCAAGTACCTTCATTGTGGCATAACACTCCTTACAATTATTAACCCCTTCCTGACATATGCCGTACTCTTGCGGCGGATGCCAGGTCTTTAAAGATGGCGGCCGCCATAGCTACCGGGTCTCTACTGTACATTACCTAGAGTTAATGCCCGTTGTCAGAGTGGACTCTGAGCGCGGGCATTGGTACTTGTGAGCCGCCACCAAAAGTTGAAAAAACCCCACCAGCCCCATACCTTTTATCGCGGGGGGTTGTCCTATTCCTATGGCAGCCTGAAGCCTTCTGAAGGCTCCTAGGCCTGTCATAGGAATATAACTATTGTAGCTGGTCATAGGGGGAATAATAAAATAGTTAAAAAAAAGCTTTTAAAAATATAAGAAAAACCCCAAAAACCTAAAAATTAAAATCACCCCCCTTTCCCCAGATTTGAAATAAAGATAAATAAACAAAAGCATACATTAAATTATACATTCCTGTGTCCAAAAAATCCAGGTCTACAAACAAAAACAAAAAACTTTAATAAAAAGCAATCAATACATCAGACATTCCCCAAAATGGTATAACTAAAAAGTACAGCTCAACCCGCAAAAAAAAAAAAAAATTTCTTTGCATCCCCGTACACAGAAATATAAAAAAAGTGTAAGAATATGGCGCCAATATTTTATTTTTTTTTTTTAATGCAAAGGTTTGGATTTTTTTTTAAAGGGGTTAAAACAAAAAAAAAAAAAAAAAAAAAAAAAACCACTACATAAATTTGGTATCCCCAGAATAGTACCGACCCATAGAATACAGGTGACATTTCATTTTGGCTGCACAGAACTCCATAAAAACAAAGTCGTAAGAAAACAGCACAAATGCAGTTTTTCTCCAATTTTCCAACGATTCTGAAATTTTTCCAGCTTCCCCATACATATTATGGAACATTAAATAGAACCATAATAAAGTACAATTTGTCCTGCAAACATTAAGCCCTAATATGGTTCTGTGAACAGAAAAATAAAGTTATGGGGCTTGGAAAGTAGGGATTCAAAAATGAAAATCGAGAAATGCCTGCAGCAGGAAGGGGTTAATAACCTCATTGATAGCAAGTTGTGTAAGGGTGTGTATTTCTGCATGCTACACTCATACTCAATACTAAATAAATTAAGTTGTTTTTCACATTATTTTGTTTTCTCATTTTCATATAATAAACATGTAAATCCCAACATACTACCTAAAGCCTGATCCTTTCCTTGCCCCCTGCACAAAGTGGTCAAGATGTTAAAACCAACATCTGGAGCAGAGATCACTACTAGCACAAACACGACACGGACAAATCGGCATTGGATCTTAAACAGGCCTTACGACACAACTTTAAAAAAATGTTTGAGCAGACCTTAAAGGCCTCCCACTCAGAAACTGAAATCCATCAAAGATTCACTAGCAACTTCTGTTTGGGACTTACATGTTGATAATTTCGGGCCCATTCTCAACACTTTAACTTTCCTTCCATGTCGATGATCTTGAAAACTGCAATAGGCTGAACAATATCATACCACCCTAATCTCTACTTTGACTCTTTTTAATAACCTATTGTGAGGAGCAGCTGATACCCACAAAAAAAAATAGATCAAGCCCACAGATGTCCCAAGGACATAACTTGCCACATTCATCACTATGCAAAGGGCACGCTCAGTCCTGCAATCGAGAAACACACCATACAGGTGGGGCTTCCCCTTCGCACTTGTCACAAAAATGGGAAAAAACTGCCACTCTTACATTACAGGAAGACCTCCCTACATTTATTTATTTCTCTTACTTGAACTGCACCAACATTCAGGAGCGCTTTTACAGACATCGTCATTCACTGTCTCATATAGGGCTCACAATCTAAATTCCCTACTATTATGTATTTTGGGGTATGGGAGAAAATTGGAGTACCTGAAGGAAACCTAGAGAAACACAGGGAGAACATGCAATCTCCATGCAGATGTATTCAAACCTAGGATTCCAGCGCTTCAAGGGAACAGTGCTAATAACTCAGCCACCTTGCTGTCTATCCTTAATACCTTAAGACCACTGTGCCATAAAGCTTGAAAATTTGACTACTGACATGAGAGATGTTACTACCAATAACTTAATAGGTTTTTAGACTTTTCAATGTGCCCTGGGTCATCCACTTATATGGCCCAAGCTGTTGTTCTTCTGATCCCTCTTTAGGAAGTAACCCTCTTACCATACCCATGCGTGATCCTGATATACATCCCCTTTCTGGCTCCCCTATATTTATACTCTCCATCTCACCTCCCGCGAGGCACCCAACTTATGAATAGTACAATATTCGGTGGCCTGTATGTGTGTATTATGCCACTTACTTTATCTTTCCTTATAACATCCCTGTAGGGAACATACCAGTTAATTAAATTTTTCTCTTATCGTCAGAACCTAGGAGGACTATACTTCGTTAAATGGTCCTCATTTGACCCTGCACTCCCTTTTCATTTTTGCCTCCTAATGACATCCAATAGGTTTGCAGTTAGTGTACTTGATAGGCCTTACATGTGTAGAGTGTGGCTTACAACACACCTCTTCAATAGTTATTTGCCAGCCTTTTCCTTTTTTCATGTTTTCCCCATAAAGTTCATAGGGTTCTATCCTGGCCATTCCAGTTAAACAACTATTCAATGCTTTGGTTATATTATTGCAAACTGTACCACTGTCTCCCTCCCTCAGTAGATTCCAAACAATACAAAGTAAATTGGCCTTACATAATGTGCAGTCCGGGACCAAGACAAACCTCAGTGGCAGCTTCAAAGTAAAGGATTTCAACTCCCCTGAAAAAAGATTGCAGGTCCTCTATTTATTCCACAAAAAAGGGTGCAGGTTCTCTGTTTACAAGAGACATTTCCAGTCAAATTATATCCTTAATTATAAAAACCACTACTATGTCACTTCCTTCCATAGCACAAACTAACAGCAAGACGAAAGGAATGCATACACTTCGTCACAAGTCCCTTGCTCACATGGTCCTGGGGATGAGATCAGACCATGAAGGGAGATTCTTAAATGCAAGTTCAGTGACTGTACACATTTGGTTCAATCTATGCAACGAACACAAGCCAAATATCATTTCTATTTGCTATGATGGATGACCTCCTTCCATTCTCTAAGGGCTCCTTAAAGGTGTTTTCCCCTCTCTTACCAGTTTGTCTGCTCACTCTTCTTCTCACTTCCTGTATTTTTCAACAAGCTGGTGGGTGAGCTTTGACTGTTTGAAGTATCTCAGTTGATACAGACATTGCCTTTACCATAAAAGATTTTTTATTATGATGAGTACTACAAATCTATAATAATGAAGATCAAATAATATGCACCGTAAATGTATATTACATTACACAGGTATGGCCAGAAAAAAACACAAAAAAAACAAAACAAAAAAAACTTACATCCTGCCAGGACGACAATTCAAGGTTACTTCAATTAAAAAATAAAAACAACAATGCCGAGCGGCACATAGCGTAATATTGTTTGATTGAACAATAGGAAGTAGTGTTCAGATAGAAAAGAATATCATAAGGTTTACTCGTACATATGATAAAAGTCTGGAAATGCCCACAAATCACAGGTGGAGAGCTGCTATGCAATATGTGGTGTATCACCCACGTGAAGGTGAGTGCCTGGGTTCCAGAGTGTTAGGGATGTGTTCCACCTGTGAGGGTGGGGTGGCAGATCGCCTTAAACTGGCAGGTACGCACAAAGATGGATTGCGTAGGGAAAAAAAAAATGTTGCAGTTGTGCTCTCACCTTGTAGGGTTGTTTAAGTCACAACCACTGAGTAAGTGTTTTCAGGAGGAATTACGGTCTGCGGGAGCTGCAGAACCTCTAAGCGTCGGGACCACGTGGATCCGGGCGGTGGTCAGATTGGGTCGTAAATGGAGGTAAACTCCAAAAAAAAAGTGAGGTCTGGATAACGCGCTTCACCAAAGTACACTTTATTAAACTCAATCAACACTACGCGTTTCAGGGATTTGTGTTCCCCTTTTTCAAGTGCATATGAGGCTTTAGCTGTCAGCCTCGGAAGGATGCGGAGTCTCCCCAAATGGCTGGAAATGCAGCAGTTCTCGCTTAAAGCTTGGGTGTTCCTTGTGTTTTGGCTGCAGTGTAGGCTACTATACATGAAGCCCATGCAGTAGCCTCCTGGGTATAAGCATAAAGTCTAGTAAAATGAAGGAGCTTCAGTAGTGGAAGAGTATTGTGACTGCTGAGATCTAAACTAAGGAAGCAAACAAAGAAAGGGATGGGTGAGAAGGCGTCACACCATGTACCACACTGCCCCTCGCTTTTATTAGCAATCTAAGGAGAGATAAAGTAAGTGTCCTTTGGTGAAGCGCGGTATCCAGACCTCACTTTTTATGGAGTTTACCTCCATTTACGACCCAATCTGACAATTAAAGGTTATCATTGTGTTAACATACAGAGATAACACAACCTGTCCAGGCCTTTCTTGGCAAACTGCAATTAGCTGACCTTTGAGTTGGCCTGGACCTAAGAGCAAGAAATCGCCCCCCCCCCTCCTCTAGAGAGAAGCGAGTCACATCATCCGAGCTGAGATGCTAGATAAGGAGAGATGCAGGAGAACTTGACAACATTGTGTATGGGGAGGAATAGTGTAACATAGCAGGTAAACGAAGCAGCATTCCTAAAGCAATGTATTCAGGAAAACTCTTGAATTTACATAATCTAGCAGTTTAAATGGGTATGTGAATACTCCTTTTATTCTCTGCAGGGATTCCAAAAGAAGTCTAAACCTCCTTACAGGTCATTCAGCTAGTAGCATACAATAAACTCAATAGACTTTGCAAGCTCCTTCAGGTAACAAGGCTCTGTGTGACTTGGCACCTTTCTCACACAGAAATCAAGGACTTTACATTCTATTTCACATGTCCATATCTCCTATAGCAGGATTGATAATATTTTGATTCACCACAACCTCCTCCAAAATAACAGACGCATCAATTCGCTTACACATTTTTATCAGATCCCACGCAAAATTAACGAGCAGCTCTTTAACCCTTTCCCTGCCACCCACATATTTATATGTCCAGCCAGGGTGGCAATTCAGTAGCACAGGATGTATGCAATATGTCCTTATTTCTCAGGATCCGTTAGGGCTATGAAGATGATCTTTGATTCATTTTATAGATGAGAATTTCATGATAGCTCTTACAGATCAGGAGCGATTCACTGGTGAAAACGCTGTTCAGCATAGAGAACCCAATGCAGATCTCATTTTTAAAACGAACCCAAGATCATCTTCATAGCCCTAATGGATCCTGAGATGTGGGGTTCTAAAATGCTCTAAAGAGCTGCTGAGGCAATGATAAATCATCATTGTCTGTGCATAACCCGTATGTGACCAGGGTGGGGGTGGGGGGTCTAGCATGGACTCTAGCACACGGTACTTTTGCTCTCTGATTGTCACATAGAGGGATAATGAAATACCCCTCTCAGCCTAATCAGAGATGTATTCTTACGTAATAATACCTAATACCCTTCTGAACATACCCAGGAAGTTTATTGGCGCTGTGAACCAGATGTGTACTATCGTCCAGTTGCACCAAACACACACACAAAGTCATCAAAAAAGTTTACATTTGACACTATCCCTATCCTGTCCATACCTGATCTTTATAGAGTAAACTACGGGAGCTGCCAATCTAGTGATATCCGTTACACGCTAAAATAACAGCAATAATGACTATCACTAGAGATGAGCGTATAAAACACTTCTGACAGGTGGAAAAGATCCAGTCAGTCAGATAACACATTTTCACCCATTGAATGTCACCATACAAAATCCCAGTGTTTGACAGCTTTCAGATGGGTATAATCGCGGATTTTTTGTTTTTTTTTTTTTGCACCCACAGTACAAACGAAACACCTGGACTTCCAGTAGGTCATCAGATCTAGAATTATGGTTCTCTAACATGAGTAATGATGAACTGCAGGAACTTCAGAGGTTGCATCCATAATATGTGAGCAATAAAGCGGCCATGATATGCCATCCGAAACTAGCCCTAGTTATCACATTAGTTAGGTATAGAGATTATAATTATTCATTAGAGTTACGATTGTTATAGGGGGAAAAAAATTAAATTCTTATGTAAGACCCTGTTACTGAGATTTTGGCGTTTCTTTAACACCTGCACCTGTAAATATACATATGTGTGGTATGTATGAATTCCTCACATCTCACAGTTTCTTGGAAAGAACATTTTGTTTGCAGAAAGAGATTTCTTGAGCATGCACTTTAGTGGAAAATTTTAATTTTTGTGCAATTTTTGGTCAGTGGCGTAGCTAGCGGGAGGACGGAGGGGATGGCTGCTCCGGGCCCACTGACTCTGTGGGGCCCACCCCAGGGCTGCCATTAATGCATGATTAACTTTTAACTAGATTGGTGTCTGAAACGGTTTTGTAAACTGCAAGCCACTTCAGGCCTGCAGTTTAGAAGACATGAGACCACAGACCAAATATGTCTGCTTCTCGGCACAGGTGGGCACGATGACATCACAGCATCGCGCCTCCTGCGCCGAGACGCAGACATCCTATGCGTGGACACTGCACATAGAGTGTATGTCAAGAAGAGGTGGCTGAAGCTTCATTCATCAGGCAGGTGAGTATAACTCATTTTTTTAAAAAATTTTTAGCGCAGTTGTGGGTATTTTAATAGTATAGGGGTCGTTAGAAGTCATTATAACTATAAGGCAGGATTCATTAGGGGGCATTAGCATTTCTATAAGGGGGCATTAAGAACATAAGGGGAGTCATTTATATAAGGGCTATTAGGGGGAATTATGAATACAAGGGGGTTATTTACAGAACAGGCCATTAGGGGGCATCATTTATATAAGGGGTCATTAAGGTTCATTTTGAACATAAGGGGTTGGTCCTTTATCTAAGGGGGCATTATGACTTCCCACCTGCACACCACCCATCCTACCTCCGAATCTCCCCATCACAATATATTAAATTACTGTTCTCCCCAAGTCAAAAATGTCATGAATTTTTATGCTGTTCAAATGTTTGGATACATTGTATACTACTGTTAAAAGTATTTCATTTTTATTCTCTACTTGTTCTGTTTTTCTTCTTATTTATATCAAATATGACTTAATAGAGCAAAACAAAACAAAACAACCTCCTATAGCCAAAAATCTACCTATAAAGCTGAGAAACTTTTCTTATCTTCTCAGCTGCCCTGCATTCTCTTATCTGATTAGATGAGAAGTAACATATCATTAGATCAACAGACTAGTGCATAGTGAGAGGCGATGTGATTTACTCCAGTCCATCCAGAGCTGCATACATTGTGTGAACTGAGATGAATGTTTCAAAGTCAAAGCCGAGTTGTTTGGTCTAGAGCTGGCGATTTTGCTAAAAACAAAAAATCTAGATTTTTTTTTTTCAATCTTATAGTTGATTCTAGATTTTAATCTCAAATTTTCTTGGTTTCTGCTAAAAACTGCTAGAAACTAAAAAGTAAGATCAATGAGCTGACAACTGAAAAAAAGAATCCAATATATTTGATAAAGACTTCCTCATCATACCACTGGCTATGATTAACCATACCTAAGAAATTGCCATTGTAACTGGTGGTGGAAGGAAGAACCCAGCTTTTAATATAAAAATCTCCTTCTCTCACTCCAGGTCATAGAACTTTACATGGAGCAGAGGAGGAGAATATCTCTGCAGCCATGGATTCTGATGACTCTGTATGGTTATGGAGGAATCAAGAACTTCTGTATAGGCCACATGCACAGGGCCATGCACCCATAAGAAAAGAATAGCCTCTTGCACACAGTACTAACGTTCACTTAGTGCCCTGTGGACTATATACAAGACCTATGACTTGTATATGTACAGTCATGGCCAAAAGTTTTGAGAATGATACAAATATTAATTTTTACAAAGTCTACTGCTTCAGTTTTTCTAATGGCAATTTGCATATACTCCAGAATGTTATAAAGAGTGATCAGCTTAACAGCAATTACTTGCAAAGTCAATATTTGCCTAGAAAATGAACTTTATCCCCCAAAACACATTTCAACATCATTGCAGCCCTGCCTTAAAAGGACCACCTAACATAGTTTCAGTGATTGCTCCATTAACACAGGTGTGGGTGTTGATGAGGACAGGGCTGGAGATCAATCTGTCATGATTAAGTAAGAATGACACCACTGGACACTTTAAAAGGAGGCTGGTGCTTGCCATCATTGTTTCTCTTCTGTTAACCATGGTTATCTCTAAAGAAACACGTGCAGTCATCATTGCACTGCACAAAAATGGCCCAACTGTGAAGAGTATTGCAGCTAGAAAGATTGCACCTCAGTCAACAATCTATTGCATCATCAAGAACTTCAAGGAGAGAGGTTCCATTGGTGCCAAAAAGGCTCCAGGGCGCCCAAGAAAGACTAGCAAGCGGCAGGACCGTCTCTTAAAAGTGTTTCAGCTGCGGGATCGGGCTACCAGCAGTGCAGAGCTTGCTGAGGAATGGCAGCAGGCAGGTGTGAGTACATCTGCACGCACTGTGAGGCGGAGACTCTTGGAGCAAGGCCTGGTCTCAAGGAGGGCAGCAAAGAAGCCACTTCTCTCCAGAAAAAACATCAGGGACAGACTGATATTCTGCAAAAGGTACAGGGAGTGGACTGCTGAGGACTGGGGTAAAGTCATTTTCTCTGATGAATCCCCTTTTCGATTGTTTGGAACATCTGGAAAACAGCTTATTCGGAGAAGAAGAGGTGAGCGCTACCACCAGTCTTGTCTCATGCCAACTGTAAAGCATCCTGAAACCATTCATGTGTGGGGTTGCTTCTCAGCCAAGGGAATCGGCTCTCTCACAGTCTTGCCTAAAAACACAGCCATGAATAAAGAATGGTACCAGAATGTCCTCCAAGAGCAACTTCTCCCAACCGTCCAAGAGCAGTTTGGCGCTCAACAATAACTTTTCCAGCATGATGGAGCACCTTGCCATAAAGCAAAGGTGATAACTAAATGGCTCAGGGAACAAAACATAGAGATTTTGGGTCCATGGCCTGGAAACTCCCCAGATCTTAATCCCATTGAGAACTTGTGGTCAATCATCAAGAGACGGGTGGACAAACAAAAACCAACAAATTCAGACAAAATTAAAGCATTGATTCTGCAAGAATGGACTGCTATCAGTCAGGATTTGGTCCAGAAGTTGATTGAGAGCATGCCAGGGAGAATTGCAGAGGTCCTGAAGAAGAAGGGTCAACACTGCAAATATTGACTTGCTGCATTAACTCATTCTAACTGTCAATATAAGCTTCTGTTACTCATAATATGAATGCAATTATATTTCTGTATGTGATAAAAACATCTGACAAACACACATAAAAACCAGAGGGCAGCAGATCATGTGAAAATATAATATTTGTGTCATTCTCAAAACTTTTGGCCATGACTGTATATATAGGATTATGTGCCAGCATGGTCCATATATATATATATATATATATATATATATATCTATATCTATACATACATACAGACGTGGACAAAATTGTTGGTACCCCTCGTTTAATGGAAGAAAAACCCACAATGGTCACAGAAATAACATGAATCTGACAAAACTGGAATTTGCCAAACTACATGTTGACAAGCCACAAAGCTTCTGGGAGAATGTCCTATGGACAGATGAGACAAAAATCAAAATTTCTGACAAGGCACATCAGCTCTATGTTCACAGACGGAAAAATTAAGCATATCTTGAAAAGAACACTGTCCCTACTGTGAAACATGGAGGAGGCTCTGTTATATTCTGGGTTTGCTTTGCTGCATCTGGCACAGGGTACAATGAAAACTCAAGACTATCAAGGGATTCTAGAGAGAAATGTAGCTGCCAAGTGTCAGAAAGCCTTGTCTCAGTTGCAGGTCATGGGTCTTGCAACAGGATAATGACCCAAAACACACAGCTAAAAACACCTAAGAATGGCTAAGAGGAAAACATTGGATTATTCTGAAGTGGCCTTCTATGAGCCCTGACCTAAATCCTATCGAGCATCTTTGGAAGGAGCTGAAACATGCCGTCTGGAAAAGGCACCCTTCAAACCCGAGACAACTGGAGCAGTTTGCTCATGAGGAGTGGCCAAAATACCTGTTGAGAGGTGCAGAAGTCTCATTGACAGTTACAGGAATCGTTTGATTGCAGCGATTGCCTCAAAAGGTTGTGCAACAAAATATTAAGTTAAGGGAACCATCATTTCTGTCCAGGCCTGTTTCATGAGTTTACTTTTTTTTTAAAAATCCTGTTGAAGCATGGTTGAAAAGCAATTTCAGACTTTCATTTGTTCATTTTCATATAATTTTTATATATTATTACTTTTGTCAGATTCAAGTTATTTCTGTGCCCATTGTGGGTTTTTCTTTCATTAAACGAAGGGTACCAACAATTTTGTCCACGTGTGTATATACACATACACAGTATCTCACAAAAGTGAGTACACCCCTCACATTTTTGTAATTATTTCATTATATATTTTTATGGGAGAACACTGAAGATATGACACTTTGATACAATCTAAAGTGGTCAGTGTACATCTTATATAACAATGTAAATTGGTTGTGCCATCAAATTCACTCAACATACAGCCATTAATGTCTAAACCCCTGGCAAGAAAAATTAGGTGAAAATGGACAAATTGTGCCCCAGGTGTCAATATTTTGTGTGACCACCATTATTTTCAGCACTGCCTTAACCCACTTGGGCATGGAGTTCACTAGAGCATCACAAGTTGCCACTGGAATCCTGTTCCACTCCTCCATGATGACATCATGGAGCTGATGGATGTTAGAAACCTTGCAGATGTCCCACAGATGCTCAATAGAGTTTAGGTCTGGAGACATGCTTGGCAGCCCAGCACCATTACCCTCAGTTTCTTTAGCAAAGCAGTTGTCATCTTGGAGGTGTGTTTGGGGTCGTTATGTTGGAATATTGCCCTGTGGTCCAGTTTCCAAAGGGAGAGAATCATGCTCTGCTTCAGTATGTCACAGTACATGATGACATTCATGGCTCCCTCAATCAACTGTAGCTCCCCACAGCCAGAAGCACTCGTGCAGTCCCAAACTATGACACTCCCACCACCATGATTGACTGTAGGTAAGACACACTTGTCTTTGTACTCCTCACCTGGTTGTTGCCATACACGATTGACACCATCTGAACCAAATAAGTTTATCTTTGGACCACAGGACATGGTTCCGGTAATCCATGTCCTTAGACTGCTTGTCTTCAGCAAACTGCTTGCGGGCTTTCTTGTGCATCGTCTTTAGAAGAGGCCTCCTTCTGGGCTGACAACCACGTAGACCAATTTGATGCAGTGTGCGGTATATGGTCTGAGCACTGACCCCACCAATGCTGGCAGTACTCATACATCTATTTTGCAAAGACAACCTTTAGATATGACGCTGAGCATGGGCACTCAACTTCTTTGGTCGACCATGGCGAGGCCTGTCTTGTTAAACTGCGGTAAAGCCTTGGCCACCGTGCTACAGCTCAGTTTCAGGGTGTTGGTAATCTTTTTATAGCCTAGGCCATCTTTATGCAAATCAAAATAATTTTCTTTCAGATCCTCAGAGAGTTCTTTGCCATGAAGTGCCATGTTGAACTTCCAGTTACCAGTGTGAGAGAGTGCGAGAGCGATAACACCAAATTTACGACATCTGCTCCCCTTTCTGCACACCTTAGACTTTGTAACACTAACAAGTCACATGAGACCGGGGAGGGAAAATGGCTAATTGGGTACAATTTGTCCATTTTCACTTAGAAGTGTACTCACTTTTGTTACCAGGGGTTAGGACATTAATGGCTATGTGCTGGGTGATTTTGATGGCACAATAAATTGACACTATTATACAAGCTGTACACTGACTACTTTAGATTGTATTAAAGTGTCTTATCTTCAGCGTTGTCGCATGACAATATATAATGAAATAATTGCAAAAATGTGAAGGGTGTACTCACTTTTGTGAGATACTGCATATATATATATATATATATATATATAAATATTGTACACTAGAAGAGGTTTTTGAGCTTCTGGCCACCTGATTAACCCTTGCTACAAGCCAGCGTGTAAAGTGCACTGCAGTCAGGACACAAATCTTAATTAATCTTAGACTATCTACAGTTGTTCCATGGCAGTAGATTCTCTTGCATCACCCTACACTTCTGCAGCCCCATGGGTCTTTTTCCTCCTGACTGTCCCCTGGAAGACTGTTGTTTCACACTCCCACATGGGAGCTGTAGACCTCGTGACTCAGTGTGCTTGAATGCCTGCAGGGTCGCAATGCTGCCCTGAAGTGGAAGGATGTCAATAGTACTGTGTGTGAGGTGACGGGGCACCTTCGCTGTGTGCCGTGGCACCTCTCTGCTTCACAAATATATAAACTACATTTAACATTTCTGTTAAAAATGAAAATCATGTTACCCCTAACTTCCGAATTTATTTGATTAATCGCACAGCTCTAGTTCAGTCTCTTCACTAATGGAGTGTGGAGAACAGATAAAATTCTGTCTCTTTCTAGGGGCAATCAGAAGAATTTTGAAAGCAACTTATGGTATGAAACTCAAAACCATAAAAAAGAACAGTAACTTGGTATTGTGGTTATAATCAACAATCTGTCACATATTAGCAAAACCTATACAATAGACATATACAGTTGTGCTAAAAAGTGAACATTCCTGGCAGATTTTTTGGCCTTTCTTAAGAGAATATGAATGATAACACAAAAACTTTTTCTCCACTCATGGTTGGTTGAAGCCATTTATTGTCATTATGGCCTGATAACATGCCCAGAAGTTGACACAAAGGGGTTTGAATGGCTACTAAAGGTAACATCCTCACCTGTGACCTGTTTGCTTGTAATCAGTGTGTGTGCATAAAAGCTGAGTGAGTTTCTGAGATCCAGACAAACTGTTGCATCTTTCCTCCAGCCACTGACGTTTCTGGATTGTGAGTCATGGGGAAAGCAAAAGAATTGTCCACAGAACTATGGGAAAAGGTAGTTGAACTGTATAAAACAGGAAAGGGATACAAAAGGATATCCAAGGAATTGATAATGCCAGTCAGCAGTGTTCAAACTGTGATTAACAAATGGAAACTCAGGGGCTCTGTAAAAACCAAACCACGGTCAGGTAGACCAACCAAAATTTCGGCCACAACTGCCCAGAAAATTGTTCGGGATGCAAAGAAAAACCCACACATAACATCAGCTGAAATACAGGACTCTCTGAAAACTATTGGTGTGGCTGTTTCAAGATGCACAATAAGGAGGCACTTGAAGAAAAATGGACTGCATGGTCGAGTTGCCAGAAGAAAGCTATTACTGCGCAAATGCTACAAAGTCTCACCTTCAATACGCCAAACATCCCAGAGACAAGCATCAAAATTTTTGGAACAAAGTAATTTGGAGTGATGAGACAAAAATCAAACTTTTTGGCCACAACCATAAATGTTACATTTGGAGAGGTGTCAACAAGGGCTATGATGAAAGGAACACCATTCCTACTGTAAAGCATGGAGGTGGATCACTGATGATGTGGGGATGTGTGAGCTACAAAAGGCACAGGAAACTTGGTCAAAGTTGAAGGAAAGATGAATGCAGCACGTTATCAGCAAATACTGGAGGCAAATTTGCACTCATCAGCCAGGAGCTGCGTATGGGACGTACTTAGACGTTCCAACATGACAACGATCCAAAACACAAGGCCAAGTGGACCTGTCATTGGCTACAGCAGAAGAAAGTGAAGGTTCTGGAGTGGCCATCTCAGTCTCTTGACCTCAATATCATTGAGCCACTCTGGGGAGATCTCAAGCGAGCAGTACATGCAAGACAGCCCAGGAATTTATAGGAACTGGAGACTTTTTGCCAAGAAGAATGGGCAGTTTTACCATCTGAGAAAATAAAGAGCCTCATCCACAACTACGACAAAAGACTTCAAGCTGTCATTGATGTTAGAGGGGGCAATACACGGTATTAAGAACTGGGGTATGTGAACTTTTGAACAGGGTCATTTTGATGTTTTTGGTTGTCATTATGATTTAAAAAGAGAAAACATGGAAGTTTGACAACAAATGGATTCAACCAACCACTAACCATGAGTGGAGAAAAAATTTTTGTGTTATCATTCATATTCTCTGAAAAAAAACAAAAAAACAAAAAATCTGCCGGGGTATGTAAACTTTTTGGCACAACTGTAGATTTGATATACAGTTGAACACAGGACACCATAGACCCTGATTCAACTTCATGAATTGTGGCTAATCAGAGGTTGAACTTGATGACACCGTGTGTTTTTTTAACAGCCTATTGAACTATGTAAAAAAATAACCAGTGATCAGAGGGAACATATCACTTGAAGTGGTACCAAAACTAGTGTTTCTGGAGGCAAAGTATCAGCACTTGTTGATATTAAAGCAAGTTGGATTGCTCTTGCTTAGTGCTGCATTCAAGAATACCACTGAAGATTCTTTTTTCATAATGCTGTTATTTATTTGTTTAAAAGTAAAGTCACTTTGAAACAGATTAACAACAGTTTTATGAATAAAGAAGCCACTGTGGTATCCTTGAATGCAGTGCCCAACAAAAGGGGTCCAGCTTGATTTGGATACATGGAAGCACCAAAAGAAAAAAAAATCATCTATAGATTCCATGAAAGGATTTGTACACACACCTTACTCTGTGTTATATATATTGCACCTTTACTTTTTCTCAGTAATTGCATCTGTGGTTATGGCTTTAGGTAAATAAAGCATCATTAGGAACAATTAGATGTATTCATATAAAACTGGAAAATTCTTCTCCATCTTATTTATAATTTGAGTTAACCACAATGCATCCAGACATTGTTTCGTTTGCTGCAGCAATCACCCTGTGCTGGATTTCACTGTTATAATATTTACACAGAATCAGCATGTAAAGGCAATGTTTGGATTTAATACAAATTTTATACAAAGAAAATGTGAAAAAATACTTCCATATGCTAAAAGCAATTATGTTTCACAAGGGAAAGCTGGCCAGTCCCACAATCCAAACAGCTCGCTAGAGACACTGCGCCTTACTCAGGACTGGTGGTGTCTTGTCACCATCTCATATTTGTTATTGGTTACTATACACACTGTCTCCATTATGAACAATCTTGAAAATCAACAGTGTGATAAATGTACAATGCATGGCACTGGAATGATATTATACAGAGGGCTCTCATATACAGACATCAGCAGTGATTTCCAATAGGATACAAAGTGAATCCGTGCTGTCAATGTAACAGACAATGCGTTTCCATAAATTGTTTGTAATGTTGTCCACAGATAAACACAGCTCCTCATATTCATTTCTGTTTTCCACAGGATGTTCCATTAGAATGGGGCTTTGATTTAATTTAACGCAACAGCCTCTTGCTAATAATGCGCTATTATCTGTGGTTATTATTCATAAAAAAAGATTGTATCATTTTCCACGTCTTTGTACACACTGGATTATATTGATAATAGAATATTTTGCTTATGTACACTTTATTGTTCCATCTGTTCCATGAGCTTGGTGAATTTCAGTAGCATCTGTAATAATTTGCTGTCCTTAATGTTGTGGCTCCGAATAAATGTTCTTAAGTTAAAGTGAATACAAATATAAAAAGATGGTTCTACTCGATGACATCCACAGATTGTACATTATATACATACAAGATGAGGCTCCGGTTTTGGATGCTTACAATGTAGTGTTTCCTTATTATCTTGCTGTGTTAATGCTTGCAGATCACACTCTCCTAACCTGGACTGGCATGGTGGTCTGCACATACTGAACACCAGCTCTCACTGCCACAGCTCCAGCATTGGGGCTCACAACCACAGGGATGGTCTGTAGATGAAAGGCAAAAGATTACAATTTAGCTACAAAAATAGTATAAAATTCAACTACAATGAAATTTCACTAAGGGAAAAAAAAAAGTGATCTGTGTCACAATGCACATTTATGTCACAATGTTCATCAACACGATACACCGAGTCAATGAAATGGACAGTCCCACATTTATAAAAATGGACACTGACATTATTAAGCTTAAGAATGCTGCACCAATTTGAATTGGCCCCACCACTCTCCATAGTCACCATCTCTGTCCAGGCACTAATGGCAAAAAAAAGAATCTGAACGCAAAACAGGAACTATTAAAAAGTGCATTTCCCATTACTACATACCACCTCAACCAACTTCATACATAGGAATATATACATTTATAGGAACACAAAACACTGTCCCAATTTTGTCTCATATTACAGTTAAGATTGAGAAATAAAGTGCGTCTCAGGAGCTCAGTCATGTCCCCTTTCTCTTCCTCACAATCCTGTGACCGCCTGTAAGAAAAATGTCTGGAACAGGAACCTCCCTGATGTGCTGGGTCTGAGGTAGGACACACATATTATTAAGCCACACCCCCTTGGCCAAGTCCTGCTTTCTCGGTCAGTCTCTGGTCAAAGATGGAGCAGATCAGCAGAATATTAAAGGGGCTGTACCAAGTTCAGCAGGATAGGTGATAACCTTACGATCAGTGGGGGTCTCACAGCTGGGACCACCAACAGGTCCTGAGAATGGTGTTCAGATTCTCCCATTCTAAAAAAGCGATAGGTACTTGGTTCTCTCTGAGACTTCCATAGAGAATAAATAGAGCCACTGGGTGCATGCTTGGCTTATCACTCTATCAGGATGGATGAACCAGAGCCCCATTTTCAAGATTAGTGGGGATCCCATTTGTCTTGTTTATTTCTAAGTTTAAGATTCCTTTAAGGAGTGGTTTGTGTTAGAGAACTCCCTTCCTACCTATTTAGAGCAACTCAAGCTAATGGAGAAGGGCATGGGGAGCAAAACAACAGGTCTCAAGTGGACCTCCATGCATTATGCAGTGCAGTGCGCCTTATCTATTAATGATGATCCCATCATCATTTTATGAAGCAGCCCTAAATACTTCTTCTTAAAAGGAGCCTACCACCTCTCCCAAGCATATTCAACTGATCATTGTAATCGCTGCTAGTCTATCTAGAGTGAATGTCTGTGATTTAACCTCTTCATTTTTTCAGTTTCATAGGACTGACACTATTTTTAGTATCCCCATTTGCATGCCATATAAACCCCACATTCAGAAGCGACATTAAAGTGAATGCGATTTATAAGACTCAAATCACATCTTGTAAAGGAAAAACATAAATTTATTTACTGCAGCACATCTCCATTACCCTAGCCTATCAAATTTAAAACTCCCAAATTAAAGCAAACCACAGATGATGGTTAGAACAAGGATTGTGCTTACATTAGAGAGATGGTTGAGCGTAGATGGGAGAAAAACGCTCCTGTATCCCCAGTGCCGACTACCACCTCCCCTCAAGTATATTCAACTGCTAACACCATATTACAACATAGTACATTACAGCGATAAACATACCATTTTATATGTATGTATCTACTTTGAAGTAGGGCTGGGCATTTTGTTCACGTCTGTTATTTCGGTCTGGAGTTGAGCACAGTTAGCAGCAGCAGATAGTGAACCCCACTGGTGGAAATGGAATGGAGCAGCAGTCCTGAATATGAAACACAGAAATAACTGTGCTGACAGCCCTACAAGCTACTGTGATTAGTTCATACCTCAATTTTGTACTCCCTTTAAAAGTGCCATGTTCGCCATTTTCTTACTTTTAATATAAAATAGGCTCTAAGGTTCTCCCTTACTGAGTTGCTGCCAGGGAAAATCTGATGCAGTGGTTGCCAGGAAGGGGAGGTGGGTTGTCAGGTCTTGCTGCCATTTTGTTTTTATAAAAACAATAGACACAGTCAAGAAAGTGACTCCCAGCTGTGTTTTTAACCAGTGACTTTTTTATTAAACATATTCATATAGAACATATTCCACTGTGCTTTATAGAACACTATCACAAGTAGGACTAATCTAAATTTCATATCAGTATGTCTTTCCAGTGTGGAAGGAAACCACAGTACCTGGGGAGAACATACAAACACCAAGCAAATGTTGTCCCTGTTTGGATTGAAACCCAGGACTCTAGTGCGCTCTCTCTTGGTGGTAAAAACAAAGAACATATACAGTGATTTGAAGTGACTCCCAGCTCTTGGCAATTGCTCCATCTGTACATACTGATACAATACAATACGTCTATGGCAATACAAATGTGTATAGAAGTAAAATGGCACTTCAACTTTAACCCATTAGTGACCGGCGTATAGCCTTTCTTCGTCGGTCACTAATGGTAGTGCAATGCATTATAAAAGCAAACAAAAGATTACAAGATTAAAGTCCCCTATGGGGGCAAAAAAAAATGAAAACGTTTATATAAAAAAACAAAAAACAAAACAAAACACTGTTAAAAATATAGCACCACATTAAGCCACCATACCAAAACATTTCAGAAATGATACAAAAAAAACCCCCCAAAAAACATAACACATATTGTGTATTGCCACGTCCGTAAGAACCCAAGCAATACAACTGGAATGTTATTTCACCTGCATGCTTAATGGCGTAAAAAAAAAATAATAAAAAATTAAAAAATTATGCCAGAATTTACTTTTTTTGCCAGTTGGCCACCGAAAGAACGCTATAAAAAAAAAAAAAAATGATACATTTCACAAAATGGCACCAATAAAAACAACAGGTCTTCCCGCAAAAAATAAGCCCTTGCACAATTCTGATAACAAAAAAATAATTAAATTATGGGTCTTGGAAAATGGGTTTTTATTTTGGAAAAGCAGTAAAACTTGATAAAAACTATACAAATTTGGTGTCAATTTAAAAGAAATGTCCCAATGAATAAATTTATCAGGTTATTTTAAGCCACACTGTAAATGCCACAAAATTTATAGCATAAAAGGGCAAGGCAAAAATGCAGCTTTTTTTCTATTCCTTCCTAGAAAGAGTTAATAAAAGTAAATCAATGAGGTATATGTACCCCAAAATAGTGCCACGAAACACTACCACTTGTCCCACAAAAAACCATGTCCTCACACTTACACTGATGGAAAAATAAAAAAGGTTATAGGGCTTGGAATGTGTCAGCAGAAAAAACGCTAATAATAGTTTGCTCATCAAGGCCTAAAACAGGCTGGTCACTAAAGAGTTAAGAGTCCTCAGTTATTCTACATTAGTATTGAATCCCTGAGGTATAGTTTTAGTAACTTTTGAGCAAGTTGTATTTTTTGTAAATTGTTTAAAAAAAAAAAAAAAAGAGACAAATGAGGTAAAACGTGTATATTTTGGGTAAGTACCATTGTTAAAATTTGCTATGATCACAAATGTCAAATATCCTTTGGTTTGGTGTTCACCAATCTTTATATCGCAAACTGCAGGATCTCTTATTTTTCTTTAGGGTCAAGCATCAGTACCTCTGGATATGACTAGCGTATTCAAGGTCAAGGTTATTGAGGTTCACAGTCACACTGTTCTCTCATGAAAAATTATGGGGTAGCTTTATTATCATGTTTGAAATGAAAATGGTCTTTCTTGCCTATATCAACCAATCACAATGCAGCTTTCATAATTCAAAAGCAAAGTACAAAATGAAAACTGTGCTATGACTGGTTAATATGGACAATAGACAATTTTTCTTTTAGACATAATAAATATGCCTCTATATAGAGTACTAACTAAGCCCACTAACACTGATGTGAAGTTAGAAGTTGTTGTTATGACCAGTACTTCTGTTCAAGGGGTTGTCCAGTTTTGGACACTTATTCACTATCTACGGGACAGGGCATAAGTGTCCGATCTCCCAGTCTCCCAGCGAACAGAAAGACTGGGGACTGAAAGTCCCTCTAAGGTCTCCTTGTGATTGGAGCACCAGAGCGCTTGTGTGACTGGCACACTATTCACTTCTATGGGGCTGTGGGCACTGCCAGAGGCTACAGTCCCAGCAACCCAAAGTAGTACATGGAGTGCTGGTCACATAAGTGCACTGGTGCTACTTTCACAAGGAGGCCGTAGGGAGACTTACGGTCTCCCGTCCTCCTGATCATTAGAGGACCTGGTGATCGAGCCCTCATCTATCAGACACTTATCCTCTATCCACAGGACAGGTGATAAGTGTCCATAACGGGACAACCCCATTAAATCTTCCTTTCCAGTCTTAAGACACACCAAGCCACAACATACAGTACAGACCAAAAGTTTGGACACACCTTCTCATTCCAAGAGCTTTCTGTATTTTCATGACTATAAAAATTGTAGATTCACACTGAAGGCATCAAAACTATGAATTAACACATGTGGAATTATATACTTAACAAAAAAGTGTGAAACAACTGAAAATATGTCTTATATTCTAGGTTCTTCAAAGTAGCCACCTTTTGCTTTGATTACTGCTTTGCACACTCTTGGCATTCTCTTGATGAGCTTCAAGAGGTAGTCACCTGAAATGGTTTTCACTTCACAGGTGTGCCCTGTCAGGTTTAATAAGTGGGATTTATTGCCTTATAAATGGGGTTGGGACCATCAGTTGTGTTGTTCAGAAGTCAGGTGGATACACAGCTGATAGTCCTACTGAATGGAGTGTTTGAATTTGTATTATGGCAAGAAAAAAGCAGCTAAGTAAAAAAAAATGAGTGGCAATCATTACTTTAAGAAATGAAGGTCAGTCAGTCCGAAAAATTGGGAAAACTTTGAAAGTGTCCCCAAGTGCAGTGGCCAAAACCATCAAGCGCTACAAAGAAACTGGCTCACATGAGGACCGCCCCGGGAAAGGAAGACCAAGAGTCACCTCTGCTGCGGAGGATAAGTTCATCCGAGTCACCAGCCTCAGAAATTGCAGGTTAACAGCAGCTCAGATTAGAGACCAGGTCAATGTCACACAGAGTTCTAGCAGCAGACACATCTCTACAACAACTGTTAAGAGGAGACTGTG
Organism: Leptodactylus fallax; assembly: GCA_947044405.1. NCBI lineage: Eukaryota > Metazoa > Chordata > Amphibia > Anura > Leptodactylidae > Leptodactylus > Leptodactylus fallax. The sequence continues at coordinate 1,050,030 of CAMRHE010000352.1, forward strand.
TGCAGCAGGCCTTCATAGTAAAATAGCTGCTAGGAAACCACTGATAAGGACAGGCAACAAACAGAAGAGATTTGTTTGGGCTAAAGAACACAAGGAATGGACATTAGACCTGTGGAAATCTGTGCTTTGGTCTGATGAGTCCAAATTTGAGATCTTTGGTTCCAACCATCGTGTCTTTGTGCGACGCAGAAAAGGTGAACGAATGGACTCTACATGCCTGGTTCCCACCGTGAAGCATGGAGGAGGAGGTGTGATGGTGTGGGGATGCTTTGCTGGTGACACTGTTGGGGATTTATTCAAAATTGAAGGAATACTGAACCAGCATGGTTACCACAGCATCTTGCAGCGGAATGCTATTCCATCCAGTTTGCGTTTAGTTGGACCACCATTTATTTTTCAACAGGACAATGACCCCAAACACACCTCCAGACTGTGTAAGGGCTATTTGACCAAGAACGAGAGTGATGGGGTGCTACGCCAGATGACCTGGCCTCCACAGTCACCAGACCTGAACCCAATCGAAATGATTTGGGGTGAGCTGGACCACAGAGTGAAGGCAAAAGGGCCAACAAGTGCTAAGCATCTCTGGGAACTCCTTCAAGACTGTTGGAAGACCATTTCAGGAGACTACCTCTTGAAGCTCATAAAGAGAATGCTAAGAGTGTGCAAAGCAGTAATCAAAGCAAAAGGTGGCTACTTTGAAGAACCTAGAATATAAGACATATTTTCAGTTGTTTCACACTTTTTTGTTAAGTATATAATTCCACATGTGTTAATTCATAGTTTTGATGCTTTCAGTGTGAATCTACAATTTTTATAGTCATGAAAATACAGAAAACTCTTGGAATGAGAAGGTGTGTCCAAACTTTTGGTCTGTACTGTATCTCATACAAGAAAAGATTAACATCATGCAAAAAGGCCACTAGTTATACCTTGAGATAGAGGCTTGTTACACATTGACATCCCATGCTACAACCAATGTGTGAAAAAAAAAAGCAAATAAGTTAAATAATACAGAGAAAAGTAGGTGATATCACAGAGCATGGTCAGCAACTATCCATTTCTTTTTAGCCCACTAAACCTCATGCGGTGAGTCAGTCTGTAATGTCAGTCTGGCTAGCAACTGAGGACCCCCCTGCTTCACAGAGTGCAGGGTTGGCAATGATTCTCGGCAATGTGTAACAGAACTGCCAGGTGACGAGGGCAGTGTTGGTGTAGAAGCAACACAGAAAGGAGACATGGAGTCACTACACTACTGGGATGCCAACAACAGACTGAAAGAGTGCTGGTACTTACAATTGTGGACTGAGTAGCCGGGATAAAGGCAGCATTCTGCGTCACATGGACCAGTTTTATGAGCTGGCTGTTTGCCACACCTGTTGCTATCTGCAGAGACAGCACAGGGAACCTTAAATTGCAGGCTTGACCATAATGACAGTGACTGCTGCCAGGTAACAATACTGAAGGTGCCATACATGTCTGCCTCTTGACACTGACCACCGAGGGTGGGGGACATAAAGCAATATAACAATAGGAGTTGCAGTGCAGGAGGGGGATTTCCTTTGTATGATAAAGCTGAGGAGCTGGCTGAAGACAAATCACAAAAACCAAAAACACTGTAGATAAAGCCACACCCACATGTCAGCAAATTATTCTCAACACAATTCAGATTGTCGGATCTGTGCGTATTGGTGCCAAACACAGTGAGCTCCAGATGTTCACTATGCGTCACAATCTTCATGTCTATGGCAAAATTTACTTGCAGTACTGCACAAAAGTTTTAGGCAGATGTGGGAAAAAATGAGATAAAGTAAGAATGATTCCAAAAATATAGTCTATTGAAAGTTAACAAAATGCAATGAATGAAGTGAATGAGCAAAAGAGAAATCTAAATTAAATCAATAGTTGAATGCATCAATTCTCCCAGGTACACTTATACACAGGCTTGCTCAAATCCATCCATCTCTTCATGCACCAGCAGATCAACTAAAGATCAGTGTTCTGTGGGGGGGACATCATAATTTCCAGGACTCCTTGTTCCTCTTTACTCTGAAGATAGTTCTTAATGACCTTGACTGTATGTTTGGGGTGGATCGCCTCTTTTCGAGAATCAATTTGGGCAATCAGATGTCTTTTTGATGGTACCACATTCCCAACTCCTTTTGTTGAAATATGGTCCCAAACTTGGAAGAAACCTCCACAACTCTTCACTGTTGCTTTCAAACACTCACTGTACCGCCTTGCAGCCCTTCAGCCTTCTGATACAGACAAATATTTAAAATTTTGAATGACCAGTCCAGAGCATCTGCTACCATTTTTCTACACACAGTTTTCAGTTGCTTGGCTTTGTTTCTATCTCAAACATATGGCTTCTTGGCCGCACTTCTACCATGGCGACCACTTCTGGACAGACTTCTTTAAACAGCAGATGGTGTAACAGGATTCCCACTTGTTTTGTTCCAGCTGTAAGCTGATGGCACTGCAGGACATCTTCCTATTTCAAAAGGGAAGTAGGCATGCTGTGTCTTTCATCTGCTACACTAAGTTTCCTTGGCAGACCACTGTCTCTCAAGGTTGCCAGTTGGTGCTTCTTCAAGCGAGCTTCAACAGCACATCTTGAAACCCTCTGGGAGACACCTTGCAGATTCAGTATAACTACTTTTTGTCTTGTTACTTTTGTCTTGTGTCTTGTGCTTGTCATAGTGTATGACCTGTGACTTGAAACTGTCTTCCACTGTTCCTCAACCAGTTTTAAAGAAGACATTTCAACATCTTCAACATATAACAATCCTTCAATAGGCACAACGCCACTAATTCTGGGGAAATAACTGGAATTTTTATCTCTAGCACCATCGTTCCTGAGCAACAACTTCCATTAGTTTTAGCACAATTAGGCTGTCTAATGTCAGTTGGACGATCCTAGGATGGATCAGACAGACAGGGACCTCCCACCTAAGGGTGGGTTCACACTTGCGGCAGCACTCCGTCCCCCGCGAATCTGACCTAAATGTCGGAAAACTGGATAGAGAAAGGTTTGCGATGCTTTGTTTAAAAACCCATTCACTTGAATGGGTTTTTAAAGCAATGCGCAGGTGTACGCTTACACCCTCTGCACCGCAAACCGTTTTTTTTTCGCTGGACACAAAGTCGGACATGCAGTACTTTGTGTCCGACGAAAAAAACAGCTTCGCGGTGCAGAGGTTGTAAGCGCACACCCGCGCATTTCTTTAAAAATCCATTCAAGTGAATGGGTTTTTTAAACGAAGCGTCGCAAACCTTTCCCTATCCAGTTTTCCGACATTTAGGTCGGATTCACGACGGACGGAGTGTCGCCACAAGTGTGAACCCACCCTAACTGTAGAGAGCATAATTGTGCTAAAGATTCCAACTGCAGCAGAATCAGTGGAGCGGCACCTATTATGCAATAAGTTTGGGGAGGTGGTGAAAGTCCCTCTTTAAGGTGGTGAAAGTCCCTATACAGCTGCTTCTGTTTCAGTTAGGACTGTTTCAATGTACACATGAAAATGATGATCAATGCTATTTGTTAAGTGTAATCTAATGATCATACACCTAACTAATCCTGCAAAATCCCGGACTTTGTGCACGTGTACGTGGAAGAATTGATGTAGTTTTAAAATGAACACAGTGGTCATGCCAAAATTGATTTGATTTAGAGTTATCTTTTGTTCATTCACTTTGCATTTTGTTAATTGACAAAAAGTCAGCTATTATCACTTATTTTTTAAAGCATTCTTATTTGCTGCAATTTTTACCCACAGCACTGTATGTCTGACTTATTGCTCTATATTTGGTGCAACTAACATCTCTGTGATTGCAAACACCCAGTCAATTTCTTTTCTGGTACTCTGATGATTTATCTGTAAGTTTAGACTCCCAGCAGAAAGCCACAGAAATGTGTAATCGTGATATAAATATATATCACTCACAAATCCTTTTTTTTTTTTCTCATGTCAGAGCTGCAGAATATCATCTTCCCAATACAATTTTTCCATCCCAGCAGTGGCTGCCTAGGCACATCTCCACACACACCCAAGCCACCTAATGTTCTTGGACGGCACATGCGCAATCTATGATTAGCATGCACTGTAGAGACACAGAGGTAGAGCTACCCATGTACATGAAGTGGGATTAGTGACTAAAGGTACATTGGGTGGGTAAGGAGGTGTAAAGCGGTTTGGATAGATTAGTATGTACAACAGTGCATTAGGTAACCAATGAGAAATAACCTAGAAAAAAAAAAATTCCTCCAAGCTGGTATCATACATGGTTCAGGAAGCGTTCTGATTTTTTTTATTGTGTGGATGCTGGCAGGATTCAAATTGTATATAGTGTTAGCCACGTCTATTTGCAACCTTTTGAATCTAGATGAAACCATTCAGCAGCTTTCTTCTTAGTGGAGCTAGCGGTCCTGTGGAGTCTGGTGCTGTAAAATGATCACTGGTGGGGTGGACTAATCAAGCATGTTGTAGTTCAAGCTCCAATATACAGGTGATATGGCTGCTTAGAACAATATTATGTACGGTTTTCTGTGGATTTCTACACAGATTTCTGAGACAAACTGCCTTCAAAATTAAAAATTAGAATTTTCAGTGATATTGAACATAACGGATCAGAGTCATGCAGGGCACCAGGATACATATGTCACCGAATGTGTCATTATATAGCATAGGGGTACATTAGTGATCTACTTTAATAAACACCACTTGTTATGGATATTGGCACAAAGAGGCAGAACCATGACACAAAAGCTCTGAAATGCTGCACACATTTGACTGCACAATTCTTGAGATAAAACTTGACCACGACATGAAGGAGTTTATGGGATGGTGGCAGGGAGGGCAAAACAAAGCATACTCTGCATACAGACAGACACAATTGTTTTCACTCACTTTGGACGCAGGCAAGCTATCGACCAGCGATACGTACAGTGACACTCTCTTTGTTCTTATCAGCCATGCCATCCTTCTCTTTCGGTGTTGTGGTGGTTTCAACAGGCTGTGGCTGGGCACCAGTTGAAGTTTGTGGCGTTTTATCGTTACTGAGATCAGGGTCAACTTCTTGCTGTGTTGCAGTCGCTGCAGATACAATACAAATCAATGTTAAAACTAGTGTGACATCCAGAACCCTGTAACTATGAAACAATATAGTAACTGTAAGATACTTTGTAATATAGTAATATAGTAAGATACTTTGGAAACTCATCATACTCTGGTAGTAGAGAAGTGTCACAACTGACAGTTTTGAGCCCATTCAGATCACGGTTTTGTAGTCCATCTGGGGATAAGTTTTTGTAAACAAAACAGCTATAAAAATGTATCCCTATTTAGTCTCTGTTCACACTGCTCCTTTACATATATGTTTGACAGACAGAACAGCATAACCTATCACACCTTAAAAGAAAAAAGAATGCTGCAAAAAGAATATGCAATATATATATACACACACACACACACACGTGGACAAAATTGTTGGTACCCCTCGTTTAATGAAAGAAAAACCCACAATGGTCACAGAAATAACTTGAATCTGACAGACTGGAATTTGCCAAACTACATGTTGACAAGCCACAAAGCTTCTGGGAGAATGTCCTATGGGCAGATGAGACAAAAAAAAAAAAAATCGAAATTTTTGGCAAGACACAGCAGCTCTATGTTCACAGACGGAAAAATTAAGCATATCTTGAAAAGAACACTGTCCCTACTGTGAAACATGGAGGAGGCTCTGTTATGTTTTGGGGCTGCTTTGCTGCATCTGGCACATGGTGTCTTGAATTTGTGCAAGGTACAATGAAATCTCAAGACTATCAAGGGATTCTAGAGAGAAATGTGCTGCCCAGTGTCAGAAAGCTTGGTCTCAGTCACAGGTCATGGGTCTTGCAACAGGATAATGACCCAAAACACACAGCTAAAAACACCTAAGAATGGCTAAGAGGAAAACATTGGATTATTCTGAAGTGGCCTTCTATGAGCCCTGACCTAAATCCTATTGAGCATCTTTGGAAGGAGCTGAAACATGCCGTCTGGAAAAGGCACCCTTCAAACCCGAGACAACTGGAGCAGTTTGCTCATGAGGAGTGGGCCAAAATACCTGTTGAGAGGTGCAGAAGTCTCATTGACAGGTACAGGAATCGTTTGATTGCAGTGATTGCCTCAAAAGGTTGTGCAACAAAATATTAAGTTAGGGGTAACATCATTTCTGTCCAGGCCTGTTTCATGAGTTTTCTTTTTTAAAAAATTCTGTTGAAGCATGGTTGAAAAGCAATGTCAGACTTTCATTTGTTCATTTTCATAGAATTTTTATATATTATTACTTTTGTCATATTCAAGTTATTTCTGTGACCATTGTGGGTTTTTCTTTCATAAAACGAGGGGTACCAACAATTTGATCCACGTGTGTGTGTGTATATAGATTATAAAAAAAAACAAAAAAAAAAACACACACTGAATGGGACCTTTGCTGTGTTTTGCCTCCAGGGACTGTATGTACATTATGGCATGTTAAGAAAAATACAGTGTTATACATGTAGTTTTTGTGACTATTACTACTATTGTTGCTGCTACACAGTTATAAAGTAATTACTACCATTATAAACTGCAGGTGACTCTGCTGCTCCAGACTTGTACCTGACTGTGTGCATGACTTCATGTGCTCTGGCCAGTGTGCTTGCTGGCATGGATAATCGCAGTAGCTGGTGTTCCAGCAGCAGTAGAAAATGGCCTCCTTCTTGCAATTGGCACACCACTGCTTCTTCTTGGTCTCATCCACTGCTTGCTGCTTTTCCAGCTCAGTTTGTTTCTTTACCTCTGCAATCAGTCTGTCTCTCTCCTGCTCCAGACTCTGCCTCATTTCTGCCATGGTGAGTTCTAGAGTAGAATAAAAACAGTCCTGAGACTCAAAAGAAGTCCTTTAGTGCATAAAACATAACGTAATGAAACAGCTGGGATGTACAGCACACATAATAATATGTGCGTATATTGATTCTAAAAGTTATCTCTTAAGGTAAAGCAAGATCCGCACCATTCGCATTACATAATATTAGAAGAATGTAGGATGACACACCCTATTCTTCTACAGGCCCACTGCTTACCTAAATTATGTTTCATTTCGGACAGTTCCTGCTGATGAAGCCACTGCAGTTTTTCAATCTCTATACGTAAGCGTCGAATCTGTGAAGAAATCAACAATTGTAATGATTCTTTATCACAACCTACAAGGTTACTACAATATTAGGTTAAATAATATTACCTGTGTACATACCTCAGCTATGGTGTTCCCTGTTGTATTCTTCGACAGGTCGTTGTATATCTCAGTCATTGTGCCCTTAATTGCCTCCATCATCTATAAAATAAAAAACTATAGTTATGTATTTAACCCCTTACCCCCACCATGAAGTAATAGTATGTCATTGCACTTTCACCTAAGGCACTGACTTATGTTGTGGCAATGGCACCTGCTCATGAGCTGAGCGGGTGCCATGGAGAGCATTAAAGTCTTGAAAAAGGAGGGTGAAAACTATAAATAGTTGATTGTTTGCATACCAAATAGTTTTTTTTTTTTTTTTATGTAATTATTTTTACAGTCATGGACATAAATTTTAAGACTGAGATTTTGGCTTTCACAATGTTTGCTGCCTGTGTTTTGTCACTTCATATGTTTTTAAACTTATTAACACACTCATAACAATAATGACTGTATTGTGTGATTTATCAGAAAAAATATGCAAATATGAAATGACATAACACAGGCAACAAACTTTGTGAATGCCAAAATCTCAATCTTAAAATTTATGGCCATGACTTTAAAAATAATTACGTAAAAAAAAAATACATATTTGGTATTACTGCTTACATAACAACCTGTACAATAAAACAAAAGCATTATTTAATCTGTTCTGCGTAGGCTGTAAAAAAGACAGAGGTAGTGGTAATGAGCCTCATAAAATATGGAATCAAAAAAGTGATCAAAAAGTCATGCATATGTACCCTAAAATGGTACCAAATAAAAAATACACATTGTCTTGCAAAACATAAGCCCTCAACCAGCTCGGTCAATAGAAAAATTAGAACATTATGCCTCTTAGAAAATGGTGATGTAAAAACGATTGCCTTTTTCCCCAAATGGATTTTTATTCTTCAAAATTAGTAAAGCATGAAAAAAACAACACAAATTAGATATAGTTATAATCATACCAACCCATAAAATAAAGGCTATGATTTTATGCAGTTTCTCACACTACTGTCAATGATTCTATTTTTAGAGTAGACTTCGGAGAAGGGACCGGAAGAAGGTGCTGCCCACCAGTTCACTTCAATTGACTATTCCTGCTAAAACCTTTACTATGTAAACCATGTGTATCTCTGCCAAGACATTTCTGTAGCTCTGGAATTAAAAGGTAATTTCAAATCTAAGAGATACAGGAGATTCTGGAAGTACAAACTCATGACAATCTTTGACACACTCAGAAAAAGAATTACAGTATTGTATGATACTGTTGGTGGAAAAAGACTAGCTTGCTCTAGCACAATCTTTTGGAAGGTAGCTCCCTACAGATGAATGCCTTGATTGTTTCTAGAAACCTGCCCCTCATCAATGCAAAGCAGTTTACTGGCAGACTGGGTTAGAGGACATAGACAGGGGTCAAAAGTCATACCATGTTTTTTAGGCCACCTTTTGTTGTATAAAGCCTAACCTAGACCATGCATGCTAAGAGATCTGGGCAAAGACTATGCAAATAAGTTCTCCTTGGTGGAAAAAGGAAAACTTTTTCTAGTCTTACCTTTTGGAAGACCCTGCCATATAGATCAATGCCTATTTTTAGAACCTAGTGACATTATTTGGGATTAAAGCCAAACCATCTACAAACAGCTGTTTCTGGGTTATTGTCTCTCATCATGAAAAGCAGGGTACTGGTTGGCCTGGTGAGAGGTCATAGACATGGTTCAGGAGTCATGTCTCTAACTACATCTATATTATTTTCCCATAATTCTTAGCAGAGCATGCATGGTTAGTAAGAATGCACATTGAAAGGTGTCCTGCAAAGACAGTCTCTTTCAGGAAACACAGTACCCCTTCTGAACTGCATGGATTTATGTCGTCAACCAAATTTCAGGGGATAATAAAACTCACACTCCTTATCTATGAACTGGTTGAACTTGATAGACCTGCCCCTTTATTTAACTATATAATTGCTCCAATATTTACTTCTTTAGCTGTTTACAGCCATCCTTAGACAAGTGAAGAGGCAGTGATGTAATTTTCTGCACAGGTGATGGTGGGCTGAACTGGCCCACCGCAGTACCAGAGAATCCCCTGGTGTGACCTGTGTCTTTAATAGGCCCTACTGGACACCCACTGCTTTTCTTTTAATAGGCTGTTACCGGCTGGAGTAACGGCCCCTATTAACTTACCCATTCCCACTCCTACTCACTGCTGTCTCCCCTTCCCCATCAGCCCTCCAGGGGCCCCCTGTGCCGTACATTACATCATCAACATGTGCGGCACACAAGGCCCATTGAAGGCTGCAGAAGGAAGTGGAGGAGGCCACGGACAGGAGCGGGGATTGGTAAGTGAATGCAGTCAGTTCTGCCGATCTGGTTGATAAATCTACCTACTGGTAGGTCATGAAGTAACAGGATTCATGCTCTAGCAATCTCGACTTTAAGCTTGTGACCTACAAGCTGAGTATCAGTACTTGTCTGCTCTATGGTCTCTCCCGCTCCTTCCTGCTTCAGTCGCACATGATAACAGTGCACCCAGACCAAACAGACAGAGCAGGACTGCAAGTAGTGAGATAATACTGCTGTATGGGGGTCACTGTATGTCCCATGTATGGGGACTAGTGATCTGACCACTGTATGAAGGGTGGGGGACATTAAAGTCTCTCTGGCCACCACAGTGATCGCTCCAATTTATAGACAATTTTTTTTACAGGTTGCCCGGGCTTAATTTTCTTATGGTCTATTCTCAGGATAGGCCATAAGTACCTGATCAGAAGGGAGCCGCCACCCGGCCTAATCAGCTGTGTGGACCCATTTTCGTGCACCAGTTCTGTACATAAAACAGGGCTGGAAGCAAAAATCTCTGTCTGCCTTCACTGCAGCTCAGCACTCATTGAAGTCAGTGGGAGCTGAGCTGCAGTGAAGGTGCACTGCCCACTCTACAGCTGACTGAGCTTTCTGCTTCCAGCCCCGTATTGTGTACAGGATGGGTGTTCCGAAAACAGGTCTGTACAGCTGATCAGACCAGGGGCTGGGTTTCGGTCCCCTAATGATTAGAGATTTATGACCTATCTTGAGGATAGACTATAAAAAAAAAAATTAAGCCCAGACAACCCCTATAAAGAGGCTGTCCATAAATTGGAGCGACCCCTGTGGCGGACAGGGGGGTGTAAAAATAAAATAAATAAATAAATAAATAAAAAAAGTATACTCACCTGTCCCTGGTATTCCATTGTCCAGTGTCTGTTCGGTGTCATGCCAGTGTCTCATTGCCGGAAATCCTGTACCCCATCTGACTACTGAGAGCAAATCGGTGGCCTCAGGGGTTTCTGGAGAGGGACTGGTGACATCACTCACACACGTCACTTGTCATTCTTCAGAGGTTGCTGAGGCCACTAATTGATCACAAGAAGTGGCTGGCGTGAGACTGAATGGACACTGGCGGTGGACAACAGAGAGCCGAGGACAAGTGGGTATTTATTTATGACCCATTTAAATGGCTTATTCACCTTTCGAATACTGATGGCCTGTCCATAGGATAGGCCATCAATATTACATTTGCGGGGGTCTGACAGCCAGGGGACCCTGCAAATCAGCATTCCCAGGACAGTTCAGCTACTGGTAATGTTAACAATTCCAGGAGCTATGCTGCTCACTTGCAATACAGTGTGTAGCAGTGGGTTTAGGTACTGCAGTGGTGCACATTTTATGGCTCCTATGAGGAGCATGGCTCCTAACCTGTTATTACCTGTAGCTGATCTGTAGGTGTCCTGGCTGTCAGATCCCCGCAGATGTAATATTGATGGGTTATCCTAAGGCTAGACCATCAGTATTAGAAAGGTGTATAATCCATTTAATATAAAAAGGGGCATAATTTATATTATGGGTACAGTTGTACACTAGTAGTAGGGTGGGCCCCTAGAATAAATTCCACTGGTGGGTCCTAGACATCCAAGTCTGACACTGCTAATGGCATATCATAGTAATATGCAGTTACTTTCTTTGTTGGTAAAAACCCCTTTAAAAGGAAGTCTACAATTTCCCCCAAGAATATTCAACTGCCTCCACTATGTTACAGAGCACAATACAGTGATAAACAACATACCATTATTATGTATGTCACTATTGTAGATTTGGAGAATATTTATATGTATACACACACACACACACACACACACACACACAAAAACAAACTATTATATATTTTTATATATGTCAGCTCTTGGCTGTCATGGTAATGTATTGCCACCCCTGGATCTCGATCCGGTGGATGGCAATCCATGCTATAATGGCGGTGTCCAAGAGTCTCCAATAAAATGGTGCAATAAAATGAAAAATCAAGAGGGTTAAGGCCCACAATCAGTTTTGAGATTTAGAGAAGAACAATTTTGAAGTCTAATGTAGAGCCTTCTGGAAGAACTAATTGAAATGAATGGGACAGTAATGTGTACTGCCATCTACTGGTACACATCCTAAACAGTTAGGGAAACTTATTAAAACTGGCTTTTTTTGTGTCGCATCCATAATTAATTCCTCTGCTAGCATGACATGGGCCAGAACGAAAAGGCCCTGGCCTCTTAATAGGGTTCTCTGAGAGTTTTTGTTTTGTGGTATAACTGTAAGCCATGTACCGGGGTGGGCTCCCCAGGATACAGCGAAGTCACGAACAAAGGAAGCGACGCCAACTCAATTTAGTAAAAACAAGATTTTAATTAGTATAGTACCACCCCTTTACCAAAAAGAACACTCCCAGATATTTACATAAACTCAGCCAGTAAGCTAAGGCCCTGGTGTTGTACAGTGCGGTGCTCTCTAATGTGCGCCTCCAATAAACTCCAAGCTTTTACCTATCTGCAGGGTGCAACTAACAAGCCGCTTGTTACCTTTTTATCACCCTAGTCACAGGAACAATTCAGTGAGTGTGATAGGGACACCGGCGGTATAACACAAGAACCAAGTAAATATAATAGTAGGTCAGCTTGCAAGCCAAAGAAATGTGAAATTGCATAAAATGTCGCTTCCACACTTCCTTAGAAGCTCCTCTCTGAGAGTTACAACTCTATAGAATTCTGAGTCCTAGTACTTACTCCCGAATAGGTAGATAATTCACCAGTAGTGTGGCCTGTGAAGATGAGTATGCCTAACTAGTCTAATTAGGCCCAGTCTAGTTAGGTATAGAGACTTTATTTGTCACACTGCGCATGTCTACATGACCTCCAGATTGACGTCATTGCATCTGCGCAGTACTATCTCCAAACTAACCTTCGTATGATGCATTTCAAGGGAGCGTTCACAATAGAACTACCCCGCATGCGTTATTCAAATAAAGGTGATTAATGTCAAAACACTACTTCTAAAGGGGGAATAAGCATCTAAAGCCATCCATGTATCAAATCCTTCCCTACCATAACCGCATATCGTATATATATATATATTAATTGAGCCTATCAAACACTATATAAGCATTGACTCATTTAAGAAAGAGAAAGAAGGGAAACTTCTCTCAATATCAGTAACGGTCGATAACACCATTCCAAAAATACCACAATTTAATATGTGCGCCGACTACATAACATGTATACACTAAAGGTGGAGTTCCTACATTACAAAATATTATTAATCTAAAAAGTGATAATGATAAAAAACCTGAACATACTAATACAGCATCAACGCAACTCGCTGTAACAACCCTACTTGCTAATATAGCCATAATATTAGGAATATGATATTTATCAGCCGATTTTAAACCAATATTTATTTAAACAAATATTTATGGTTTCACCAAAAAAACAAAAAACAAAACAAAAACATGTTAAGAAAATAACGCATCTCAGGACATCTATGCGGCATAACTGAAAGCTAAGCCAGTCAGGGACCAGGAGATTTCAGCTGTATAACACATTTCAGTTTTTCTGCAGTAAACTACAGTAAAATTGACAGGCTGAAGCCTCCCTGGAGTATCTTTAGTCCAAATCGCATTCATATGCCAGTTCTGTGATGTTAAAAAAAATAAATAAATAAAAAAAATAAAAAAATAGAAGCTCGCAGGTGCTTAGTCTCCACACGTACACAGCTTTACTCCAGGTTTTCATAACAACTCAGCCACTTTTCTTCACTGCTGTAGGTCAGCTTTAAAGGGACAGGGCGCTGTGGATGACACTGTTACACAAGGTCACATACACACAGCTTTACTCCAGGTTTCCATAACAACCAAATCGCAGTTTCTTCACTGATATCCAAACTGAGATACACATGATCAAATGACGCTTATGGACCAATGGAAACTAGTAAGGTTCTTCAGACTTGACATACACTCAGCTTTACACCAGATTTCCATAGCAACCAAGCTATTTATGACCTGTATTAGTCAGTAGCAGTTTGCAGGTCCTTAAATATTTAGTAGTATGACGTGAATCAGACAATATAACTTCACATTTAATTTACCAGGTTTCCAGAACAACACAGCCATAAATAGACTGTACCTATACTGGACTGCCATTCTTATAAATTGAAATGTATTTAAACTATGCACAAACGACATACAAAATAGACCAGTGCCAATTCTTATGGGGCCACTACACAAAAAAAAAAAAAATATACCCATGCGAAGCCGGGTCCTTCTGCTAGTGTATATACAGTGAAGGAAATAAGTATTTGATCCCTTGCTTATTTTGTAAGTTTACCCACTGACAAAGACATGAACAGTCTGTAATTTTAAGGGTAGGTTAATTTTAACAGTGAGAGATAGAATATCAAAAATGAAATCCAGAAAATCACATTGTATAAATTTTAGAAATTTATTTGCATTTTGCAGAGAGAAATAAGTATTCTATCCCCTACCAACCATTAAGAGTTCTGGCTCCTACAGACCAGTTAGATGCTCCTAATCAACTTTGTTACCTGCATTAAAGACAGCTCTCTTAAATTGTCACCTGTATAAAAGATTCCAGTCCACAGACTCAATTAATCATTCAGACTCTAACCTCTACAACATGGGCAAGATCAAAGAGCTTTCTAAAGATGTCAGGGACAAGATCATAGATCTGCACAAGGCTGGAAGGGGCTACAAAACCATAAGTAAGACGCTGGGTGAGAAGGAGACAACTGTTGGTGCAATAGTAAGAAAATGGAAGAAATACAAAATGACTGTCAATCGACATCGATCTGGGCCTCCATGCAAAATCTCACCTCATGGAGTATCCTTGATCATGAGGAAGGTGAGAGATCAGCCTAAAACTACACGTGGGGAACTTGTTAATGATCTCAAGGCAACTGGGGCCCCAATCAACAAGAAAAGCATTGGTAACACATTACGCCGTAATGCATTAAAATTCTGCTCCCTGCTCAAGAAGGCCCATGTGCAGGCCTGTCTGAAGTTTGCCAATGAACACCTGGATGATTCTGCAGGTGAATGGGAGAAGGTGCTGTGGTCAGATGAGACAAAAATTGAGCTCTTTGGCATTAACTCAGCTCACTGTGTTTGGAGGAAGAGAAATGCTGCCTATGAACCAAAGAACACCGTCCCCACTGTCAAGCATGGAGGTGGAAACATTATGTTTTGGGGGTGTTTCTCTGCTAAGGGCACAGGACTACTTCACCGCATCAATTGGAGAATGGATGGAGCCATGTACCGTAAAATCCTGAGTGACAACCTCCTTCCCTCCACCAGGGCATTAAAAATGGGTTGTGGTTGGGTCTTACAACAGGACAATGACCCAAAACATACAGCCAAGGCAACAAAGGAGTGGCTCAAAAAGAAGCACATTAAGGTCATGGAGTGGCTTAGCCAGTCTCCAGACCTTAATTCCATAGAAAACTTATGGAGGGAGCTGATACTCCGAGTTGCCAAGGGACAGCCTCAAAATCTTAATGATTTAGAGATGATCTGCAAAGAGGAGTGGACCAAAATTCCTCCTGACATGTGTGCAAGCCTCATCAACTACAAAAAATGTCTGACTGCTGTGTTTGCCAACAAGGGTTTTGCCACCAAGTATTAAGTCTTGTTTGCCAGAGGGATCAAATACTTATTTCTATCTGAAAAATGCAAATAAATTTATACAATGTGATTTTCTGAATTTTATTTTTGATATTTTATCTCTCACTGTTAAAATTAACCTACCCTTAAAATTACAGACTGTTCATGTCCTTGACAGTGGGTAAATTTACAAAATCAGCAAGGGATCAAATACTTATTTCCTTCACTGTATACACTAGCAGTATATGTATCTGTCTCTATCCCTCTTTCCTCATAGATTGTAAGCCCTTGCGGGCAGGGCCCTGTATCCCACTGTCCCAGTTGGTCACTGTTAGTATTATATTTGTTTTGTATATTTTGTGTACCGGATGTAAACCCTGAAATATAAAGCACCATGGAAATAATGGTGTTATAAAAATAAATAATAATAATAATAATAATATATCCCCATGATTATTACACCGTTTATAAGGATTATCTCTTCTGGTTCTCCGATGACTAAGTGCAGGAATTATACAGCCCCAAACTTGCCTACATTATATAAATTTCAGGAGGGAATTGATATAGTAGAAAATAATAAAACTTCACTTTTATTTCTTATATAAATAAAAATAAATATAAAATCGTATTAGAAAGACGAGACTCACTAGTGCTCCCACGTGCTACCATGTGATTAGTGAAAGAGAAGGGATGAGATCACATAAGTTGCATATATAGTGTGCACTAATATTTATAGATGCCCAAAGCAAATATTAGCCCTGCTATTTTATTTTCTAATGACCATAATAATGATAGCAACATGAGTCATATAGTAAATAGCATTAGTGTCATTTAAAGGGATTGTATGAAGGGTAGCTAAAACAAAACAAACAGGGAGGGGTTAAACAAACAAAACAGGGAGCTAAGACAAACAAACAGGGAGGGATTTGTTTAGTATTCAGCAAAAGTCCTCATATTGCTTCTCATAACAGCTGAGACAGTGTCTACTCTGCCTGAGGTATAAGTATACTGTAGTCTGGTGCCTCAAATAAAGCCTCAAATGTATATGGACACACAGTCAGTCAGAACTGTGTGTCACCTGGCACTGAGGATTCACCAGATACACTCCACTGGCAAGTTATAGCGGAATACACCCACAGTAAGGTAATTGTGTCAGCACCCCACAGCCTCCCAGCACCCTTTTCACATACACCTCTATCTGACACCTATAGCACACATTTAAAAGTCTCTCCCTAAGTGCTAAAGAGTTAAAATAAAAAATCCCTACGCGTTTCACCAGCCATTGCTGGATCATCAGGGGACTAAATCAGTGTATCAGTATAGTCTGAGAGTGAAATAGCAATAGCAATCTATGGGTCAGTGAAAATCATGGGTGACACAGATACCAAACTGTGTGTCATCCGTGCTGCTTTTACTGACCCGTAACACTGCACACTGTATTGTTCATGTATCCTTGCAGTCTATGCGGAAACAGAGGTGACACAAAATTAAAAGTGCTTATTACAGTTGTCCAGCCATTTTTTTTATAACACAAGGTAGCACAAATAACATTGCATGAGCCAGTCATCAACCACTATCTGTGTTAGTACAAATACAAAGTACATTAACCCCTAAATGACACAGCCAGACTATTTTGACCTCAAGGATACAGGCCCATTTTCCCAATATGGCATGTGTCACTTTATGTGTAAAATGTAGTTTTGTAATTTTGAAAGCTTTTTATTATCCAAGTAATTCTGAAACCATTTTTTTTTTTTGTGATACATTGAGGCACATTTATTAATACTGTCTATCTTTGCACTTTACCCATTCGTAGTTTTAAACATATTTATGAATATGTAGTACGGACCTTCATAAATATGGAGTAAAAATTCTGGCTCACCATGAAACAAATATTTGGCACAAAAATTTAGACATATTTGTTGCAAAACATGTATACAAAATCTGCAGGCAAAAATCTTAACACCTCTCATGCCTCAGCCAATTTTCGTATTTCATTTCCGTTTATCCCTTTCCCTATTCCAAGAGCCATAATTTTTTCATTTTTCAGTTCAAATAATGGCTTATTGTTTGAGGGACAAATTGTACTTTGTTGCGCACCCTTCAATAGCCTGGGCAATATACTGGAAAGGTGGCAAAAATTCTGAATGAGGTGGAATTGGAAAAAAAAAAAAGCATTCGCACCAATTTCTTATGGCTATTAGTTTTATGGCATTCAATATGTGATACTAATGACATGTTACCTGTATTCTGTGGGTCAGTATGATCACGGCGATACCAAATTTATATAGTATTTGTAATGTTTTGATACCTTTTAAAAAATGTAAAACTTAGCAAAAAAAAAAAAAAAAAGTGTCGCCATATTATGACACCTGTAACTTTTTTTATACTTATGTGTATGGAGCTGGGTATGGCGTCTTTTTATGCGGGACAAGATGTCATTTTTATTGATACCATTATGGGGAATTTCTGATGGTTTGATCTCTTTTTAATCCATTTTTTTAATAGGAGACAAAGCGTTGAAAAAACAGCCATTTGGCCATTTTGATTTTTTTCCCCCTCTACGGCGTTCACCAAATGGGATAAATATTTTTATATTTTATTAATTCGGGCATTTTTGAGCGAGGGGATCCCTAAAGTGTTTTTATTTTTATATGTGATCTAGGAAAAGGGGGATGATTTAAACTTTTGTGTGTGTTTTTTTTTAAACTTTAAATTTAACTCATCTGCATCCGGAGAGGAGCCAAAAAATAGAAAAATATATACAGCCCACTCACGATATTGTTGTATCACACGACACAGTCCTCCTGAGGCTACTGATGCACGGACAAAAAAACCTCCTCGGCTTGAGGTGAAATGCAGATACAGATAGTAGATGTAGTCCAGCAACCAGTTCAGTCATGCATTTTAATAAAACTTAACTTTTAATTTGATAAACATAACAAAAAGAAAAAAGTTTAAAACCACAGAGGAACACCTCTCATGTTAAGCAGAGACAAGCTTTTTTACGCGTTTCAGGGAAGAGCTCCCCTTAATCATAACATAAAACCAACAATCCCCGCTTAGGCAGGGTTCACACTACCGTTGGAATCTGTTATGAAGGTGTCCGTTAAAAAAAAAAAAAAACGGACATCTATCATAACAGACATTAACGGACACTAACCGATGTTAATGTGTCCGTTTTTTTAACTGATCCAATTAATGGTTCAGTTAAAAAAACGGACACATTAGCATCAGTTAGTGTCCGTTTTTTAACACTGTCTGTTTTTTTTTTTCCCTCCTTTCTGAGCATGCGCAGGAAAAAAAACGGACATAAAATAACGGACAGTAACTGCTGGCTATCAGTTACTGTCCGTTACCCATAGACTTCAATGTTAAAAAAATAACGGACACTTGCTGTCCGTCAAGAATCTGTTTTTTCAAATGGACAAAAAAGTCCTGCATGTAGGATTTTTTGTCCACGAAAAAAAAAAACGGACTTCTGACGGATTTGGTGTAAACTGACACAAATGGACACAATATAAAAACCCATTGAAATGAATGGAAATTTTAACGGATTTCTAACGGTTCAGCTAATGTTCGATGCTAAAATCTTGTAACAGACAATAGCAATGGACACTACTGATGGTCACCAAAGGTAGTGTGAACGCCCCCTTACAATTTAAAACACTTGTAATTAGGTTGGAGCATCTGTATTTAATTGAATTACCTATTCGTAAAGAACAAACAAAGTAAATGAATAAACAAACAAATGTATGAAAACACCTTAAATATAGTCTATGTTTGTCACACAATAACAATAAGATATTAGAACCATGTTTCATCCTACCCAGAGATTAAATTAAATGAATCTATTTGTAAAGAACAAAGAAAATAAGTAGATAAATAAACAAATGTATAAAAACACCTTAACCCCTTAAGGACACAGCCCAAAAGTGCGTTAAGGACTAGGCCTTGTTTTTCAAAACTGACATGTGTCACTTTATGTGGCAAGAACTTTGAGACGCTTTAACTTACACAAGTGATTTTGAGATTGTTTTCTCGTGACACATTGTACTTCATGTTAGTAGTAAACATTAATCAATAATTTTGTATTTATTTATAAAAAAAAAAAATAGGATATTTGATGGAAATTTTGAAAAAAAAAATCGCAATTTTCAAAATGTGAAATTCTCTGCTTTTCAGACAGATAGTCATACCACCCAAATACATTAATAAATATTATCTACCATATCTCTGCTTTATATTGGCATAATCTTTTAATCATCCTGTAATTTATTTTGGATGTTAGAAGGCTTACAAGTGTAACAGCTATTTTCCACATTTACAAGAAAATTTTCCAAACTAATTTTTTAGGGACCACTTCAGTTCTGAAGGGGATTATAAAGGCCTATATATTAGAAACCCCCATAAATCACCCCATTTTCAAAACTGCATCCCTGAAATAATTCAAAACAGCATTTGGGAAGTTTGTTAACCCTTTAAGAATTTCACAAAAATTAAAACGATAAATCGAGGTGAAATTTACACATTTCATTTTTTTCCACTAATCCCTTCATTTAGCCCTAAATTTAACACATTCACAAAGGGTTAAAGGAGAAAATGCATCTCACAGTTTATTATACAATTTCTCCAGAGTACAGAAATACCCCACATGTGGGTGTAAACTGATGTTTGGGCATTCGGCAGTAAACAGAAGAGAAGTAGCGACACTGGACTTTGAAAAGCAGATTATGCTGGAATAGTTTTCGGGTGCCATGTCTCATTTGCAAAGCCCCTAGAGTACCAAAACAATGGAAACCCCCTAAAAATGACCCCATTTTGGAAACTATACCCCTCACAGAATTCATCAAGGGGTATAGTGAGCATTTTGACCTCACAGCTGTTTCACAGATTTTACTAACATTGGGATGTATAAATGAAAAATTACTAAAACATCACTTTATCCACAAAGTTTTCATTTTCACAAGGGGTTAAAGGAAAAAAAGGACCCCATAGTTTGTTAAACAATTTCTCCTGAACATGGCAATACCCCATATGTGGTCGTAAACTGCTGAATGGGTACATGTTAGGGCTTGGAATGGAAAGAGCGCTATTTTGATTTTGTAGCGCAAATTTTGCTGGAATAGTTTTCAGGTGCCATGTTGCATTTGCAGAGCCCCCAAAGTACCAATACAGTGGAAACCCCCTAAAAGTGACCCCATTTTGGAAACCACATCCCTCACAGAACATGTCAAGGGGTATAGTGAGCATTTTGACCCTACAGCTGTTTCACAGATTATATTAACATTGGGACATGAAAATGAAAAATTACTTTTTTTTCCAATAAATCATCAATTTAGGCCCAAATTTTTCGTTTTCACAAGAGGATAAAGGAGAAAAAGCTCCCCAAAGTTCAGTACACAATTTCTCCTGAACACAGAAATGCCCCATATGTGGTTGTAATCTGCTGTTTGGGTGCATGGTGGAGCTCAGAATGGAAAAAGCGCTATTTAGCTTTTGGAGCGCAGATTTTGCTGGAATAGTTTTCGGGTGCCATGTCACATTTGCAGAGCCCCTAAAGTACCAATACAATGGAAACTCCCAAAAGTGACCCCATTTTAGAAACTACACCTCTCAAGGAATGTATCAATGGGTATTATCATTCTGAGCCTAAAAATGCTTCCCAAAAATTAATGTACAAAGTGAAAATTGAAGTTTGAAGTTTTTGAAGAAATAGCCAATTTCAGTGCCTAATACTTTGTGGCATCAGAGACATACACTCCTAAAACTATTAAGTGGGCTATCCCGGAGGAAAAAAAATTATATATGTGGGTGTAAACTGCTGCTTGGGCACACAGCAGGGCTCAGAAGGGAAGGAGCACTGTGTTTTTTTTAGCTTTTGGAGTACTTTCTGGTCGCCATGTTGTTTTTGCAGAACCCTGGAGGTGCCAGTAAACTGGAACTCCCCAAGAAGTGACCCCATTTTGTAGGGGAAATTTTAGGGTCTCTGCAAATGTGACATGGCGTCCAAAAACCAACAATCTAAATCTGCGCTCCAAAAGTACATAGTGCTCCTTCACATCTGCACCCTGCTGTGTGCCCAAATGGCAATTTATGCCCACACGTATAACACTGGTATACCCAGGACAACATACTTAACAACGCCATATGTGAGTATAAACTGCTGTTTGGGAACAGCCGGGCACAGAAGGGAAGGAGCACTATTTTGGGTTTTAGAGCACAGTTTGGTTTTTGGACACCATGTCACTTTTGCAGAGCCCAAGAATTGCCAGTAAAGTGGAATCTGCAGACATGTGACCCCATTTTCAAAACTACATCCTTCAAGGGATTTATCATGTGGTGTAGCGAGCATTATTAACCCTTAAGTGTTGCATTCTTTTAATTTCCAGTAATGAATGCGCAGATGATAATGAAAAGTTAAAAATAACATTTTTCCAGAGATACGCCATTTCAGTGCCCGATATGTTGTGCCCAGCTTATGTCTGCAGAGACACACACTCCAAAAACTGTTAAGCGGGGATCCCGGGCACAACAGCTTTTGGAGCGTTCATCTCTGATACAAGCCGGCACAACATATTAGACACTGAAACAACGTATTCCTGGAAAAATTGTCATTTTCACCTTTCACCATCAGCTGCGTATTCATTTATGGATAATAAATTATAGCAACACTTGGGGGTTAAAAATGCTCACTGTACCCCTGGATAAATTCATTCAGGAGTGTAGTTTCCAAAATAGGGTCAAATGTCAGGGGATTCCACTTTACTGGCGTTTCAGTGCAATGGCGTCCAAAAACCAA
The DNA here is from genome assembly GCA_947044405.1 of Leptodactylus fallax. Taxonomy (NCBI): domain Eukaryota; kingdom Metazoa; phylum Chordata; class Amphibia; order Anura; family Leptodactylidae; genus Leptodactylus; species Leptodactylus fallax. The sequence continues at coordinate 1,072,045 of CAMRHE010000352.1, forward strand.
ACCGTCCAAGCCTGTGCTCCAAAAAAAAAAATAGCGCTCCTTCCATTCTGTGCCCAGCTGTGTCCATACAGCAGTTTATACCCACATATGACATTAAGTACGTTACCCTGTTTGGGATCTGGGTGCCATGTCATGTTTGCAGAGCCTGTAAGGTACCATAACAGTGGATTCCCCAAAGGAGTGACCCCATTTTGAAAACTGCACCCCTCAAAGAATTTATCAAGGGGTGTAGTGAGCATTAGTATCCCAGACGTGACTGCACAGCGGATGGGGAAAAGTGAATAGGTAAGCTGTGCGGAGTGCATTGGGAACACCAAATTCCCTACTATTTCCCCAGTAGATTCTATTATTGGGGAGGTAACTGGGGGTCACTTCTGGTTTATTTTCCTTCATAAGCTCTAAATCTGGTTTGTCCCCTGATATACGCTTGCACAGCTTATACATTCCTTTCCTGCCGCAGCCAGTTATGTTCTAATGATTTGGCGATTTTTGGGGTTTTTGTCTTCACATTGTACAAGCTATATTTTCTTTATTTCTCTGGTGATGTAGCCATGAGGGCTTGTTGTTTGCGGGGTGAGATGTATTTTGTAATGACAACATCTTTGGGCGCCTACAACTTATTGAATACATTTTATTAACTCTTTCTTGGTGGTTTAAAAAAACCCCATCAATTCTGGCACTGCGTTTTACCTTTTAAATTTTTCACCAAGCAGCATAAAGCATAAGTAACATGTTACCTTTATTCTACGGGTCGGTACAATTACAGCGATACCTAATTTATTTGTTTTTTTATGTGATACTAATTTTGCAGAACAAAAACCCATTTGGGGACATAAATTAATTGTTTTTGCATCGCCATCTTCTAAGATGCATAACATTTTTATTTTGCGGTTTACAGAGTTGGTTGAGGGCTTATTTTTTGCGGGACAACCTGTGCTTTTTATTGGTACTGTTTTGGGGTACATAAGACTTTTTGATCACTTTATATGGCATTTTTGTAAGGTGAGATGGCGAAAAATCATTACTTTTGGCGGGTTTTGTCCGTTTTTTTTTCCTCAACGTTCACCATGTACGTTAAATATTGTTTCAGTTTTATTGTACAGTTTGTTACGGACGCGGCGATAACAAATATGTATTGTTTATATTAATTTTTAGGGTTTTTTTTTATAATTCATTTTATATAGGAAAAGGGAATTTTTGGGGCTTTATTCTTTTATTAATTTTTTTCAAACATTATTTAATTTTTTTTTCACTTTTTTTTTTTTTATTTTTTCATGTGTCCCATTAGGACACCTGAGCCAGCAATGCTTTGATTGCTGGCTCTGTACTATAGACTGCAAGACACGAGCATACAAGTATCTTGCAGTCTATACAGGAAGTGAGGCTATGCAGACGCATAGCCTAACTTCCAGAGGTCTCGGCAGGATCAACCAGGTAGTGGGGGCTCCAGGCAGCCTGGGGTCACTGGTCAGACCCCGGGATGCAGATTATCAGATATCTGATTAGCAGATAGAATTACGCCCTGTTGCATGAAGTACCAAGCGCGCAGGACGTAATAGTACGTCCAATGTTGTTAAGGGGTTAATCATAGTCCAAGTTTTATCACACAATAATAATAAGACATCAGAACTATATTTCATCCTACCAGGAAATTATGTGGAATTCCACCTAGGTAATACAAATTCAGGTTGGTATCCGGACAATCTGGAGTCAGTGCATATTGAGCGTCTATGATAATATAAAATCACATGGAGACTCCAGACTTTCCCACTATCTCACCACAGAAACAGGAGAAGACGTATACAGCTCTAAAACACTCCTTCTGTCTTGTTAAGGGAGTCATTATGATATAAACGACTTGAAATGTCTATATAGGTATAAGTGGAAAAAAAAAAAAAAAGTAACAAATTCCTAAAATGCCCTCATCAAAGATGGCTGCTCCTGGGGAAAAAGAATGGCTTATGCATGTGGGGAAAGAAGGTTGGACTAATGTAATACTGGTAAATCACGAATCATAATCACATGACTATATGCTCAATAGTAATTGGACATGGATTTGCCAAGTAACAAATAGTGGGGAGTTTAAAACTTATTAGATCAATCCACACCCCCCCCTTATTTCCAGACCAACTAAATTAAGTATAATTCAAGTAAAAGATTAATATTACCAATAATAAATCCATGTTAATAAAAGAATTATAAATCCGTTTTGTAATCCATACCTCCAGGATAATGTGTAGCTAGTCTAAAGATCCAAAAAGCTTCCCTACGGAATAAATTATGTTTCCAATCTCCTCCCCTAAGTGGTTGTGTAACCTGCTCTATTGCATTAAACGTAAAAGATGACATGTTTCCCCCATGTACACTAGAGAATGTTTAGAAGCCCGTCATTTTAGAAGGATTTTCGCTTTTACTGCTATAGATATGCTCAGAGATCCTAACTTTTAAAGATCGTGTTGTGCAACTCACATAATGTAGGTTGCAACTTTTGCATATTATCATATAGACATGATTAGTATTGCAGTTCAAAAAATCTTTAATTGAATATGTGGCAGTGCCCAAACTATTACTAAAAGTCATAGACTTATTAACATATTTACATACTTGACAACGTGGGGTTCCACATTTGTGGAAACCCCTCGTGTGAAGCCATGTTTTAGATTTTTTAAGTTTTTTGTCCACAGACTGGGTGATAAATAATTCCCCAATGTTCGACTGCGTTTAGCCACAAAATTGCATCCAGAGTCAAGAATAGATGCGAGAATACTATCTTGATACAAGATGGATAATGTTTTTTTGGATAATTTGTGTTATATTACTGTAATCCTTACTAAACGTGGTAGAAAAGTATACTCCCACTTTGTTGTTTTGTTTACTTTATTACCAAATGTGTAAGAGAGACTTTCTATCCTTATCATATGCAATTTTCCTGGCCCTCTGAAGAGACCAACTAGGATAACCTCTGTCCCTTAACCTCTTGCAAGTGATGTTTATTTGTGTGTTATATTGATCTACACTACCGTTCAAAAGCTTAGTGTCACTTAGAAATTTTCTTATTTTTGAAAGAAAAGCACAGTTTTTTTCAATGAAGATAACATTAAATGAATCAGAAATACACTCTATACATTGTTAATGTGGTAAATGACTATTCTAGCTGCAAACGTCTGGTTTTTAATGCAATATCTACATAGGTGTATAGAGGCCCATTTCCAGCAACCATCACTCCAGCGTTCTAATGGTACATGGTGTTTGCTAACTGTGTAAAAAGGCTAATGGATGTTTAGAAAACCCTTGTGCAAGTATGTTAGCACAGCTGAAAACAGTTTTGCTGGTTAGAGAAACTATAAAACTGACCTTCCTTTGAGCTAGTTGAGAATCTGGAGCATTACATTTTTTGGTTTGATTAAACTCTCAAAATGGCCAGAAAAAGAGAACTTTCATGTGAAACTCGACAGTCTATTCTTGTTCTTAGAAATGAAGGCTATTCCACATGAGAAATTGCCAAGAAACTGAAGATTTTCTACAACGGTGTATACTACTCCCTTCAGAGGACAGCACAAACAGGCTCGAACCAGATTAGAAAGAGAAGTGGGAGGCCCCGCTGCACAACTGAGCAACAAGACAAGTACATTAGAGTCTCTAGTTTGAGAAATCTACGCCTCACAGGTCATCAACTGGAAGCTTCATTAAATAGTACCCGCAAAATGCCAGTGTCAACGTCTACAGTGAAGAGGCGATTCAGGGATGCTGGCCTTCAGGGCAGAGTGGCCAAGAAAAAGTCATATCTGAGACTGACTAATAAAAGGAAAAGATTAATATGGGCAAAAGAACACAGACATTGGATAGAGGAAGATTGGAAAAAAGTGTTATGGACAGACGAATCAAAGTTTGAGGTGTTTGGATCACACACAAGAACATTTGTGAGACGCAGAACAATTGAAAAGATGCTGGAAGAGTGCCTGACTCCATCTGTCAAGCATGGTGGAGGTAATGTGATGGTCTGGGGTTGCTTTGGTGCTGGTAAAGTGGGAGATTTGTACAAGGCAAAAGGGATTTTGAATAAGGAAGTCTATCACTCCATTTTGCAACGCCATGCCATACCCTGTGGACAGCGCTTGATTGGAGCCAATTTCATCCTACAACAGGACAATGACCCAAAGCACACCTCCAAATTATGCAAGAACTATTTAGGAAAGAAGCAGGCAGCTGGTATTCTATCTGTAATGGAGTGGCCCTCGCAGTCACCAGATCTCAACCCCATTGAGCTGTTGTGGGAGCAGCTTGACCGTATGGTGCGCAAAAAGTGCCCATCAAGCCAATCCAACTTGTAGGAGGGGCTTCTTGAAGCATGGGGTGAAATTTCTCCAGATTACCTCAGCAAATTAACAGCTAGAATGCCAAAGGTCTGCAATGCTGTAATTGCTGCAAATGGAGCATTCTTTGATGAAAGCAAAGTTTGAAGGAGAAAATTATTATTTCAAATAAAAATCATTATTTCTAACCTTGTCAATGTCTTGACTATATTTTCTATTCATTTTGCAACTCATTTGATAAATAAAAGTGTGAGTTTTCATGGAAAACACAAAATTGTCTGGGTGACCCCAAACTTTTGAACGGTAGTGTATATCAGAGCATGCCCTTCTCATGCGTGTCATTTCACCCACTGGCACCGATTTAATCGTGTGTTTCGGGTGAGAACTGGTCGTGTGTAAGATGGTGTTGCCCGCCTCTTTCTTACTAAACAAATCTGATGACACCTGATTTTTCTCTATATTCCCCTTCAATGTAATAACAAGAAAATTAACACTAGTTTTTTCTGTGTGAAAAGTAAATTTTAGATTATAATTGTTGGTATTAATATAAACTGCAAACAAGGATATGTCCTCTTGAGTTCCTGTCCAAACCAATAACAAATCATCTATATATCTACCATACCACTGTATACTTGATTGGTATGGGTTACTGCTATTATATATATCTACTGTTTCTCCCACCACGCCATCACCAGATTGGTGAGAGAGGAGGAGAAATGAGCCCCCATAGGAGTAGCGCAAATTTGAAGGTAGAATGCCCCATTAAACATAAAGAAATTGTGTTTCAATAGATAATCAACTACCTCTATGAAAAAAATTCACACAGTTCCTCTGTAAAGTCTGAATATTTGTATAGATGGTAAGACAACGCTTGAATCGCAACATAGTGTGGTATACTAGAATATAATGAGCACACATCAAATGTCAGCCAAGTATATTCCTCTCTCCACTTAAAAGTATCAAAAACCCTAATTACTTCCTTAGTATCTTTTATGTAGCCCAGAATACAGACTACAAGGGGTTGCAGCAAATAATCTACTCATTTGCAAATCTTTTCATTTAATGATCCGATTCCAGAGATGATGGGACGTAATGGAAGTGGAAAAATGTCTTTATGAATTTTTGGAAGTCTGTGAAAAATTGGTGTTATGGGACATTCCACTTTCAAATTTTTTGCATATTTTTCAGAAAAAATTCCCAGATTAACACCTTCAGTGATGATGGAATCCAAAGAATTGGAAAAAACAGAGGTAGGATCCTGGCTTAATTTTCTATATGTGAGGTTGTCATTGAGAATAGAAAGAACACTCTCATAATAATCAACTCTATTCAAAACAAGAACCTTGCTGCCTTTGTCGGCCATCCTTATAATAATCTGATCATTATCCTGCAATGACTTCATGGCTTCAAACCTTTTCTTTCTTTAAGGCTAAGGATATCAAATTGCCGACTAGTTGGTAATACATCATATAGTTTAACCAAGTCCCTTTCTACAGCTGTTTGAAAAAGATCAAGTGCTGGAACCCTAGACACTAAGGGGTAAAAATGAGGATTATTCACATTAATGTCCACAGTATGCTTAGTGCGGTTCCTGGCCACCATGGTCTTTAAATTATTCAAGTTAACCAGACAACATTGTTCTTGAAATACCATATCCTTAAATCCATTACTTGCAACAGGATTATTGTCCAAAAATTTGGATTCCACATTGTCTTGATCAAAAAAATGTCTTTTGACTGTAACAGCCCTAACAAATCTATTGACATCCAATAATGTATTGAATAAATTGAATCTCTCTGTCGGAACAAAATTTAGTCCCTTACATAGCAATTGAATGCAGGCATCTGATAACTCTACTGACGATAAGTTCAGGACACTATAACAGTCCTTGATTTGCTTGACATTATTAGAAGATGATGAAATATTCATTTGTGAATCCATATTATTCCTAGTTGATGAGAGTGTTTCAATTAGAACTGGGATTTGCGATGTCTGCGAGTAAAATAGCAGGTGTTTCTTTTTGTGCTTGACCCCTGCACTATGTTTTCTCCTCTTGCGTTTCTTGGATTTACTCCTTCTTTCTCTGATGTTAACACATTGTCCGTGCATCTGGCCTGTGCCAAAAAACTCTTTTTTTGTAAAAAACACGGTTCTGTATCTGAAATTTCCGATTCCCACTCAGAAGAACTAAACGAAACACTCCTGGTGGTATGTTGACGTTTATTAAATTTCCAGTCTCCTTTATTCTTAAGTATGGATCTAGGGGTTGAAAACAACATGCTTTCATTCCATTTATAGATTTCCCCTGATTCATAATCCTGCTTGTCTCTTTGAACTTGTGTTATTTGTTAATAATATCCTCTTCAAGATTATTCATTCCAAAATAAATTAATATACTCTTGTGTTTTTTCATATTTGGACAAATCCTTCTTAATTTCCATAATATTATTTTTCAGGTTTGCAAGTTTGTGCTCTTCCTGTTTGATGATTAAGTTCATAAGTTTGAGAGAACAGTCCGATAATATATCCTCCCACAAAGTTTTAAAATCTTGATTGTATATAGTTGTGAGAAATTTCTTTAGTCTTAAACCTCGGGGGATCATTTTTTTTGTCTATATATGTTTTTAACGTAGTATAATCCCACCAGGTTTTGACTTCTTGAGTTCATAGTTTAGAAAACTTGAACAGGGAATTTTTACAACTTTCTTTGTCACTGTTCACATCACTGTCAATGTCAAATACTTCCGCTAATCTTTTGATTCTATTATCTTCAATAGATGAAGAAATATCACTTATACCAACATGTTCCATTATAAAAAGAACAAACTTTTATCTAGTTTCTGTTGTTAAATCCACCAACATCAAAAACAGACTGTGTAAATATTTAAATGTCAATATAAATAGATTAAAAAAAATCTTATAAATGTAAATGAAAAAGGGGGCACATATACACCGAAACAAGTAGAGCCAAAAAATAGAAAAAATATATACACCCCACTCACGATATTGTTGTATCACATGAGACAGTCCTCCTGAGGTCACTGATGCATGGACAAAAAAACCTTCTCGGCTTGAGGTGAGGAGGTATGCCCAACGGGGCCCCAGTACCCAGTACCATAAGGCCCGATGCAAGTTGCAAGTGCACCGTTGGCCCTATGGTTAAAGCGGCCCTGGATGCCAGGGAGAAGTCAGTAAAGCTTTAGTGACTTTTATGCAGTATGTGCCTCAGCACTCATCAACCTTACCCTGTAACTTTACTTGGTCTGGCACTTCATGGCTCAGTTGCTGAGGTTTCTAAACACTTAAAATTTTTAATAACTAGATTGACCAACTGTTTGCCTTACGAACAAGCCACAAAGCAAAAGATAAAGGTTATTAAATAACCTTACATTTACTATATATTGTTTCATTTAAAAGTCAGAAAACTTTGACCTTTATTGGTGGTACTTGTGTAAGATCTATTGCTTTATAGAAAATGTCTTCATCAATACCAAATAGTCATAGGTTCAAACATGTCAATGACAGAATCAGTGGTGCACAAAAATCAGTGTAGATAAGTTGATCATGAAATAGAAGGGAAGAAATTTCTCAGACTTTCAAAGTATATGTTGAAACATAATTCCATTGTTTAGCAGTCTGGTCCTTCTTTAGCTGATCACTATATAAGAGATGTCACATGGTCCTTTTTTGCACAGTGTCTCTCCCCATTTGTACACTGTCACAAGATTTCAAACAATATATACATAGGTTTCTATGCCTGACCAGGACAATCAATTCCTCCTTCCAATTTACACACAGTGCAATTCCTAATGTGTGCAATAAACACCTTTGCTCCACTAAGATGATGTGTGCACTTGACACCACTAATTTAAATGTATGCATTATATACTATGGCAATTCTGATTGGATGTGATCTCACAAAGACACCATTTACATTGGATGAAACCCAGTGTGAATTCTTAGGCCTGTTACTATAAAATAAACAAAGTGCTGCAATTGCTGTGTCCTGTCTTTGTCTTGGGCTGTAATCAATATTTCCCTCCTCCACAGGGTACTTAAAAATTGGAAGCTCACAGACAAAAGGTGAGATCCCTAGTTTGAGGATCATAACCAAATTTTACCACAAAACACAGATGGCATACTATTACAGTGCCACTCTAGGATTAAGTGAGCTGTTTAGAATGACCCATTCTTTCACAATTGTTTGTAAGGCTGTGTTCCAAAACTGCATTTAGTGCTGGTGACACCAGTACTTTCACTTGAATACAGCTACATCCCATTACTGGACAAAAGACTTTGCTTTACTGCGCAGCCCATAATAAAATATGTCTGTGATAAATCTGAGTTTCACTTACTCTTAACTGAAAACACCAGACACCCCAGCTCTGAATGCAGTTGATCATTAAAGGGGTTGTCCGGGATAAATTGAAATCCCTACACTAATCTAAAACACCCTCCCCTCTCCTACTTTATAAATAACATAATTAATAAACAAAATGTATATTTACCCATTTTCTGATTATCCGGTGACGATCAGTTTCCCCATTTCCAGAAACGGATCGTCACTACTACTCCCACCCCACATCCACTCCATCATACTTACCTTCCATGCGTCTTCCTGCAAGATGGCGCCTCCTTCTTTTCTGACTGCTACCGCTTCTCCCAGAGCTGCTCTGCGCACTGCTGCCGATAATCTACCTCTACTGCACAGCTCCCACACATGTGCAGTCTGCAGTATCAGTAAACAAGGAGGGGCCGACCCGCAGGAACAAACCATGGAAGGAAAAGAGGTAACTATATAATGGGGTTGGGCTGAGTAGGTAGGGAAGGGCTAGTAGTAGGCGGGGTAGCTAGAGAGACAGGGAAGGGATGTACGGGAGGGAGGGGGGTGTATGGGAGAGAGGGTAGGGGGTGTATGGGAGGGAGGGAGAGGGGAGTAAGGTGAGAGGGGTTAGTGTGAAAGTTACATAGCAGGAAGTTGAACCGTGTAAACAAATGCAAATGACACCAGGAGCTCCCAGAAACACCCAGAAATCACTCAAAACACAGCTAAAGGTATATGGGTGCATTTATTAACCCATTAATACCACTAACAGACATTTAAAAAAAAAAAACATTTTTTGCCCAGAAAACCCCTTTAAAGACAAAACCACCATTAAGACATTAAATACACCACGTGACAGCAGTCAACAGGCAGACTTCATAGCTAGATACTGGATTTTACAAACCAATGGCAATGAAACACCTAAAATAATTGAATAAGAGGTGTGTCCAAAACACTTTTGTCTATATAATGTATGTCCACCAGATATTAGTATAATTATTATTTTTATTTTTACATCCTTTTATTTTTGAAGCAGATAAAAGGCAAAAAAATTCATTGGGGGTTATTTATCAAATGCGCCTCTTTTCACTGAATTTTTGCGTAGTTGTGCCTTTTGTGCGCCCTTTCAAATTCTGGTGTGATAAACTAATCGGGTGCAAGCTGTTGATAAATTCCATGCATATGTCCTCATCATATGTCTTGTACCTTTTTTTTGCGCCTACATAATAGATAAGGCGCAGACAAAAAACAGAATGATATTTTAAGAAGCAGAAACAAGTCACTTCTCTGGATCTGCAAAGATGCGCTTCAAATGCTTTCAGCTTGTCCAAAGAAGAGAACTCCTCTGATTTTTCTGTCTCAGAGCAAATTTTGCCCACCAGATCCAAAATGAAAAAGAATTTCTTAAAAGAAGATTGTGGCCAGGTTCGTACGCCTCAGCTCTGTACTCTTGATGCAACCTGCAGCCATGCAATTATCCACTTCAGTTGGCGATACATTTAAAAGGGGTTTGTCCGGTATAAATATAAATTCCTACACTAATCTAAACACCCTCCCCCCGCCTACTTTCTAAATTACATAATTCAGCAAAAATGCATACTTACCCATATCACGTGACCGCCCCATGGACATTTTCTGATTATCCGGTGACGATCCGTTTCCAGAAATGGAATGACACCATTACTCCCCCCTCTCCACCCCATCATACTTACCTATCTTCTTCCTCTCCAGATTTCCCTCTGAGGGGAACGGCTCCTCCTCCTTCTGTGACGTCCTCCCGTGCAAGCGCAAGCATGGGAGCCCAAAGTAGCCGCCTGCGCAATAGAGATGGAGTGAAGGCTACAGCACAGTGTCGCAGAAGGAAGTAGACAGGTAAGTATAATGAGGTAGGGGGGCGGACTGAGTTAGTTGGGAAGGGCTAGTAGTGGACGGGATAGCTAGGGAGATAGGGAGGGGGTGTTAGAGAGGGAGGGGGGAGGAGTGAGAGGGAGATAGTGTGAGAGCCTACAACTACCATAATGCATTGCATTAGCTAATGCAGAAGATGCTAGGTGCTCCCAGAGAAACCCAGAAATCACTTTAAACACTGCTAAAGGTATTTGTGTGCACTTAATAACCTATTAATAGCACTAACAAACCTTTTTTTAAAAAAACATTTTTGCCTGGAAAACCCCTTTAAGTATTTGACACAAGTAATTGAATATGATTTATAAAATTGTTTTAAAAGTTAAGTTTGCTAACTTTGCATAGTTTTGTGTGTGTTTTATGCTTCTGCAATTGTTTCCTGTAGTCTGCATTGTTTTTTACATGACTCCCAGAGTGGAGTGATTTTATGCCTATTTATGCGCCTTTTTAAAAAAGGTGCAAATAATAAATTTGGCCACACCTACTTTTCTTGCCAAAATCACAAAGTGGCGGATAGGAAATTCTCACGTACAAAAAAGGCGCAAATACGTTGATAAATGTGCTCCATTGAGTTCCAAAGTGTTTTTGAGGGGCCTAAAGTGCTAAAAAATACACATGAATGACACTATTTAGAAATGGCAACCCTCAAATAATTAAAAACTGCATTTATCAACTTTGTTAACCCTTTAGGTGTTCCATAGGAATTTAAGATTTAGATATTTAATTTATTTTTCAAATTTTAATCCATTTTTCCCAGTAACACAGTAAGCGCTAACAGCAAAACAAACCTCAATATGTAATACACGGATTCTGCAGTTGGTAGAACTATTCCAAATATACTACTATATATTGTAAAATATATACTGTAATATATACAGTGGGGGAAAAAAGTATTTAGTCAGCCACCAATTGTGCATGTTCTCCCACTTAAAAAGATGAGAGACCCCTGTAATTGACATCATAGGTAGATCTCAACTATGAGAGACAAAATGAGAAAACATGTCTAGAAAATCACATTGTCTTATTTTTTAAGAATTTATTTGCAAATTATGGTGGAAAATAAGTATTTGGTCACCTACAAACAAGCAAGATTTCTGGCTCTCACAGACCTGTAACTTCTTCTTTAAGAGGCTCCTCTGTCCTCCACTCATTAGCTGTAGTAATGGCACCTGTTTGACATTGTTATCAGTATAAAAGACACCTGTCCACACCCTCAAACAGTCACACTCCAAACTCCACTATGGTGAAGAGTAAGAGCTGTGGAAGGACACAAGAAACAAAATTGTAGACCTGCACCAGGCTGGGAAGACTGAATCTGCAATAGGCAAGCAGCTTGGTGTGAAGAAATCAACTGTGGGAGCAATAATTAGAAAATGGAAGACACGCAAGATCTCCCCCCGTGGGGTCAAAATGATCACAAGAACGGTAAGCAAAAATCCCAGAACCACATGGGGGGACCTAGTGAATGACCTGCAGAAAGCTGGGACTAACATAACAAAGGCTATCGTCAGTAACACTACGCTGCCAGGGACTCAGATCCTGCAGTGCCAGACGTGTCCCCCTGCTTAAGCCAGTACATATCCGGGCCCGTCTGAAGTTTGCTAGAGAGCATTTGGATGTTCCAGAAGAGTATTGGGAGAATGTCATATGGTCAGATGAAAACAAAGTAGAACTGTTTGGTAGAAACACAACTAGTCGTGTTTGGAGGAGAGTGAATGCTGAATTGCATCCAAAGAACACCATACCTACTGTGAAGCATGGGGGTGGCAACATCATGCTTTGGGGCTGTTTCTCTACAAAGGGACCAGGACGACTGATCTGTGTACATGAAAGAATGAATGGGGCCATGTATCGTGAGATTTTGAGTGCAAACCTCCTTCCATCAGCAAGGGCACTGAAGATGAAACATGGCTGGGTCTTTTAGCATGACAATGATCCGAAGCACACCGCCAGGGCAACAAAGGAGTGGTTTCGTAAGAAGCATTTCAAGGTCCTGGAGTGGCCTAGCCAGTCTCCAGATCTCAACCCCATAGAAAACCTTTGGAGGGAGTTGAAAGTCCATGTTGCCCAGCGACAGCCCCAAAACATCACTGCTCTAGAGGAGATCTGCATGGAGGAATGGGCCAACATACCAGCAACAGTGTGTGCCAACCTTGTGAAGACTTACAGAAATGTTTGACCTCTGTCACTGCCAACAAAAGATACATAACAAAGTATTGAGATGAACTTTTGTTATTGACCAAATACTTATTTTCCACCATAATTTGCAAATAAATTCTTTAAAAATCAGACAATGTGATTTTCTGGATTTGTTTTCTCATTTTGTCTCTCATAGTTGAGGTCTACTTATGATGTCAATTACAGGCCTCTCTCATCTTTTTAAGTGGAAGAACAATTGGTGGCTGACTAAATACTTTTTTTTCCCCACTGTATACTGTAATATACCTACTATGTCATTTTACACATTCATCAGAAATGAAGGACCACTGAATTTCAGATCTTTGATTTTAGATTATTCAGGCATTATGTTAGGAAGTACGGTAGCCAAGTGGTTAGCACTGTAGCTTTGCAGTGCTGGAGTCCCAGGTTCAAATCCGACCAAGGACAACATCTGTGTGTTTGTGTGAGTTTCTTCTTGGTATTCTTGTTTCCTACCACGAGAAGTTAGATAATTTTTTGAGTGCCAATTATGTAGTGAAATTTGTGATACACCAATCAGTAGTATGGTTTTAAGTCTGCTCAACTGCACCATATGAAGGCACCCTTAGGGTACACAGTCATAGCTAATTCAATCCTGGGACCATAGATGCTTTCACTTTTGACAGCATCCTTACCCTGCATTCACACGATTGATGTTTCACCCGTGAAACTCGGTTCATGTGTTGGCTGGATTTACCGGCATGAACAGTATGGGCTGCGGCAATACAACACGTGGCCACAGGATGTCTTGCACATATCGCTGAGCTGTTAGTTTCTATCGCATCACTTCTTGGGGTTGTTGATGGTTGTATTCAATGGTTCCCCATATAACCACACCAGTAGTTATTAGTTATACTTGACTTATTAGTTATCTATGAGGCTGGGAGGCAGGGCCACATGTGGGGTTAGGCTAGGGCCACAGGAAGACTTTGGCCCTGACTGGTGCATGATCAAAGATCGCTTTGTCAACCTGAGACTCCCTTCACTAATGGAAGTGAAGAGTGCATTGTGTTGCTCTGTGCCTGTTACAGATGTCACTCTGTACTAATTTAGTGTGCACCAGCACCTGAAGCAGACTGACAGGAACTGCAAATCTTAACAGCAATTGGTACAAGAGGCATTATATAGTAATGGAGACATAAGAAAACATTAAACTGCAGTGAGGGTATTGACACACTGATGTGCAGCATAAATATGGGATACTGCAGCATCCCAGAGTGCTCCTGCTTATATTGTGTTTCTCTTTGTGCCTCTGGGTTATGTTTGTATGTCATGTCTATATGTTATGTGTTATATTTAATTTGTAGGCAACTCTCCCCTTCTTAATTCCCCCATTGTTCACTCCTTACACTTGGTAAAGACCTGGCCTATCACATGTATTCGTTGGGGACAGGGAGACTTAGGTCTTCAGAGGGACCGTTAGAGCCTCAGATCCAGTTCTAGTGTAATGCAGTGTGAGAGGGCAGAGGATACAGTGCATGCCATCACTGTCCACTGAGGAACGGGGGGTTCTTATCCAGCTCCTGAGGAGGAAAAATTCTAGCCCAAGGCTCTTACAAAGACAGGCCTGAGACAGGGAGACTGTCTAACCTTTGGACATTGTGCCAGGAGGAGTAGTGGAGTCCTGCGACAGGAGGTATTATCCCGGCACCTTCTACAGTCATGGCCAAAAGTTTTGAGAATGATACAAATATTAATTTTTACAAAGTCTACTGCTTCAGTTTTTCTAATGGCAATTTGCATATACTCCAGAATGTTATAAAGAGTGATCAGCTTAACAGCAATTACTTGCAAAGTCAATATTTGCCTAGAAAATGAACTTTATCCCCCAAAACACATTTCAACATCATTGCAGCCCTGCCTTAAAAGGACCACCTAACATCGTTCAGTGATTGCTCCATTAACACAGGTGTGGGTGTTGATGAGGACAGGGCTGGAGATCAATCTGTCATGATTAAGTAAGAATGACACCACTGGACACTTTAAAAGGAGGCTTGTGCTTGCCATCATTGTTTCTCTTCTGTTAACCATGGTTATCTCTAAAGAAACACGTGCAGTCATCATTGCACTGCACAAAAATGGCCTAACTGGGAAGAGTATTGCAGCTAGAAAGATTGCACCTCAGTCAACAATCTATCGCATCATCAAGAACTTCAAGGAGAGAGGTTCCATTGGTGCCAAAAAGGCTCCAGGCCGCCCAAGAAAGACCAGCAAGCGGCAGGACCGTCTCTTAAAAGTGTTTCAGCTGCGGGATCGGGCTACCAGCAGTGCAGAGCTTGCTGAGGAATGGCAGCAGGCAGGTGTGAGTGCATCTGCACGCACTGTGAGGCGGAGACTCTTGGAGCAAGGCCTGGTCTCAAGGAGGGCAGCAAAGAAGCCACTTCTCTCCAGAAAAAACATCAGGGACAGACTGATATTCTGCAAAAGGTACAGGGAGTGGACTGCTGAGGACTGGGGTAAAGTCATTTTCTCTGATGAATCCTTTTTTCGATTGTTTGGAACATCTGGAAAACAGCTTATTCGGAGAAGAAGAGGTGAGCGCTACCACCAGTCTTGTCTCATGCCAACTGTAAAGCATCCTGAAACCATTCATGTGTGGGGTTGCTTTTCAGCCAAGGGAATCGGCTCTCTCACAGTCTTGCCTAAAAACACAGCCATGAATAAAGAATGGTACCAGAATGTCCTCCAAGAGCAACTTCTCCCAACCGTCCAAGAGTAGTTTGGCGCTCAACAATGCCTTTTCCAGCATGATGGAGCACCTTGCCATAAAGCAAAGGTGATAACTAAATGGCTCAGGGAACAAAACATAGAGATTTTGGGTCCATGGCCTGGAAACTCCCCAGATCTTAATCCCATTGAGAACTTGTGGTCAATCATCAAGAGACGGGTGGACAAACAAAAACCAACAAATTCAGAAAAAATTAAAGCATTGATTCTGCAAGAATGGACTGCTATCAGTCAGGATTTGGTCCAGAAGTTGATTGAGAGCATGCCAGGGAGAATTGCAGAGGTCCTGAAGAAGAAGGGTCAACACTGCAAATATTGACTTGCTGCATTAACTCATTCTAACTGTCAATATAAGCTTCTGTTACTCATAATATGAATGCAATTATATTTCTGTATGTGATAAAAACATCTGACAAACACACATAAAAACCAGAGGGCAGCAGATCATGTGAAAATATAATATTTGTGTCATTCTCAAAACTTTTGGCCATGACTGTACAAGGTAACCAGATTCCAGGACTATCCTGGAGTATAGCCCCCAGTATCTGCTGCTGAAGGAGGCTGAGGAGTGGAGATAGTTTTGGCGTGGAGTACAAAGCCTAAACATCACTGGGCATCCTCTCAGGACCCAGGCTGGGGGAGATGAATAGTGTGATACTACAACCACCATTTGGAAGCTGCTTGTTTTCACTGTTCAGTTGCTGAGTAAAGCCTGTTTCAACTGCACAACTGCCTTCCTGAGTCGTTCCTGCATTACCATCAGGACCCTTCCGAATACCATCACACCGGCTCAGAGTAGAGAGGTCCCTTCTCCAACTAGAAGCACCCCGGGGGAACTACTACCACCACCATCAGGTAGCACAGCAGGTCTCACCTCATCCGTGTCCGGCCTAGAAGCACTTGGGCACTATCCGGGGGCACACCATTCACCACTGCTACTTCCATCCTACGGTTCCCTCCTTTTGGGCTGTGGCAATACAACACCTGACCAGAGGATGTCCTGCACATATCGCAGAGCTGTTAGTTTCTCTCGCATCACTTCTTGAGGTTGTCGATGGTTGTCTCCCCATATAACCACACCAGTAGTTATTAGTACAGCCAAAGCAGGATTGAACTTAATCCAGGATTGCTCCCCGGGAGGGGGGGGGAGAGGATGGAGTCTCAGGACCATGAGCCGTTTCAGCTCAGGACCATGAGCTGTAATACCTTGCTGTTTGATCCTGGTAATCAGGTCTACTACATGAGCCTTAGCACTTCTAAACAACGGCGAGAAAGGGAGACACACTGCCCCAACAGATGACCAGGGGTTAGGCCAGTATTATTACTTATATAATTTTTTTTTTTAAGTTTAAAACAACCACAGACACCCCTGGGTGTTCAACTTATCACTTTAATTACTACTTGCTAAGACGCACTATTAAATCATGGGGCAGTAGGGGTTAAAAGAATTTTCTTAAGTTAGGTGAAAGGACCTGATTTCTTTTCCAGAAACTCCATTACTCCTTTTCGTCGTCAGATCTCATATTAATTTTAATGACATTGAACTGCAGTACTATACAAATCTATAAAATAGGAAGGACACTTTTTCTAATATGCATAGACTCCTGACCCCATGCAACCTTGCTAACCTCTAACAGTATAACAATGAAATAATTGTTTAAAAGGGATGGTCTAATGGGGTAGATTGACATCTCAGAGGAAAATTCCCCACTCAGAAACACCCTATATGAGCAAATGTGTAGGAACAGCTCCCTTTCCAGCTGATTGAAGGTGTCGAATTGAAATAGCTGCCATGTAATTCTATATTTTAGGGGACATGCCCAGGTAGCTGAGACTTTCCCTAGCAAAGCCAAAGGAGCAGCAGAGAAGGGAGCTGGACCCAGACAGATTATCTGACTGCTCCGGGGTTTCAATGTGAAAGGTCTTGTCCAGGAGAATACCGCTTAAGGTTGAGGCTCCATTTTGCAGAAATGCAGTTTTTTTTTTTTTTGTTGCAGATTTAGCTGCGTTTTTTTGAGCCAAAGGCAAAAATGGCTACAAAAGGAATGGGAAATATATAGGAATTACTTATACTTCTATGTTCTGTTCAATCCACTCCTGGATTTGGCTAAAAAAAAAAAAAAAGAACAAAAAAAAGCTGTGTTTCCACAACGCGGGGCCTCAGCCTAAGTATAGCTAACTACACTTTATTTTATCGAAACACAAAAAAAAACCCCCAAAAAACAAAAACAACCCACTTTCATGGTAAACAGTAGAATAATTTAATTCTCCGTAGTATAAGGAACACTACCTACCTTACTGGTATATTTGGCAATGTCAGCTGCAACATCAGCCGAGGCAGTAGCAATGGGAAGATCACTGGTAATTGATGTGGTCACTGGCTGTCCTGTGCTAGTCACCATGGCAAGTGGTTGGGCGCTGGTCACAAGGGTTATGGTGGAGGTTGATGTAGCTTGTGTAACTTCTTTTTGCTGCACCGCTAAAAAAACACAAAAAAGTGAAAATTATACATTGCTCTGCTACATGCCAACATTGGATTATAAGACACTGTTGAAGAGGACCTTTCACGCCCTCATGTATATGCAGTTTTACATACCGCTAGAAATCCGACAGTGTGATGAATTCAGCAAACTGTCGGCTTTCCCGTTATGTCTTAGTTTCACTGTCCATCGTCAGAAGGGAGTTCCTGACAGTCTAGCTGAGCTATGGATGAGTACAGTCAGGGAGGGCGTTCCTTACCGCCCAGTGATGACGTTGAGCTGTGAGGAACGCCCCCAGCTAGACTGTCAGGAACGCCCTTCTGACGGTGGAGAGTGAAACTAAGACCAGCTCCAGCCCCGGGGCACATAACGGGAAAGCCGACAATGCGCTGAATTCAGCGCACTGTCGGCTTTCTAGCGGTATGTAAAACCGCATATACATGAGGACAAGAAAGGTCCTCTTTAAATAGTATATAAGATAACTGTGCTACATCATAATATAATATTAACACTGGAAATATTCTATTCACAAGGAGCAATTTGAAAAATTCTTACTGCAGGTTTGGTGTCAACAAAATAGTGTTGTTAAATGGATTTTCCCTCTAACATAACCATATTTAAAGGGAATCTGTCAGGTCAACCTGGGACACTAAACCTCCTACAGGTCCTTATAGCCTGGGGTTTAGTGTCCAAAATTGTCCTAGTGTAATGCAATCCGCAGGCGCATTAAAAATAAAAAACCTTTATACCTACCTAGAGAAGGGTCCAATCGACGCTGTTCCGCGAGAACAGTCAGGCTTATTCATGAGCTTCTTCGTTGGCACGCCTCCCGCAGCCTACCCTGTTCTTCAGTGAAGCCAAAGATGGACACCCCGGCTTCACTGTGCAATTGCCGGAGGTACGTGACATGCACACTGAATCTGAGGTGTACTCCTCTGGCTTCATTGAAGAACTGCACAGGCGCGGGGAGTACAGCGGAAGGGTGAGTATAAAGCTTTTTTATTTTTAATGCGGCCATGGATTGCGTTATAACGGTGATTTGGGACACTAAACCCCAGGTCCATATGGATGTTTGGGTGGTTTAGTGTCCCAAATTGCCCTGACAGAGTCCCTTTAAATTTGTAGTCGATTACAAGTTTTTTTTGCAAATATAAATAATCTAAAAGTCTGCAGAGTTTTAAAGATTTCTTTAATCATCTTAGTGGTGATAGTCTGTTGTCTTGATTGGTTGCCAATTGATACAAACACAAATGCAGGAACTTTCTATAGCAGAGGTCGGCAACCGCATATTTCCCTGGCATGGGCAGCCCGAGTCCTCGCCCAGCTGTTTCAGTTGGACCAAACACGGCTGAAATGAAACTACTATTATACAGTGGGGTCTCTTCAGACCCCAGAGTATAATAAGCAGAGGCTCAGGAGAGGTGATGAAACATTACGCATAATGATGCGACGTGACGACTGAGACCCAATCAGCGGTCGCTGACTTCAGGTAGAAGCACCTGCAGAGCACAGAGCCACCACGGAGCGCAGAGAAGGTAAATATCATTGTTTTTTATGTTTGTCACCTCTCATGGCCCTCCACTTATTATATTCTGGGGTCTGAAGAGATGGGACATAATAGCTTGTGCAGGGGTCAATATGGGACATAATACCATGTGTGGGGGCCACAATGAGACATAATACCGTGTGCAGGGGCCGCTATGGGATATAATACCATGTGCAGAGGCCGCAATGGCATATACTATCGTGTGCAGAGGCCGCTATGGCATATAACACCGTGTGCAGAGGCCGCTATGGAATATAATACAGTGTGAAGAGGCCGCTACGGGATATAATACCGTGTGAAGAGGCCGCTATGAGACATTATTCTGTATAATTGTTTTTGCACAGAAAACACAGGCATTTTTTTTTTCGTGCAAAAACGCACCATGTGAACGGAGTTTTACATCGAAGTAAAAGTTCCAGTGGCCTAAGAATATACCTGCATCCAGATACATAGTGTGTTTCCACCATAAGGATGCTGCCACATGGTGCTCCTGGACACATACATTTACCACTAATTGGGGCTGCACATGTACTTTCATTGCTTCTAATCGGAAAGTACAGGTGCGTCCCAGGAAATAGCAGTAAATGCATGTGTCCTAAAGCATCATGTGGCAGCACTTCTGTGTTATGGTTTGTTGTTTATGACTTTAGTTTTGGGGTCGTCAGACTTAGAATTATTGATCGGCACTCCAAGAACCTCATCTTTGATTTTTTTTTTTTATTAAAATCGGCAAGCCGAACAAAAAAAGGTTGCCTACCCCTGGTTCTATAGTCTGGGACCTGTCAGAAACATGATTTCCTTACTTTCCTTCCTTAAAAGTTATCAGGCAGGACAACTACATTCATGAAAAGATAACTCGGCTACAATAAGGAAATCATGGATGATTTTACAGCATTCATATTCATAATCAGTGGCAAACGATCAAGGAAAAAGACTGTCACCACCAAGATGGTTAGAGAAAATCTTCAAATTTCTGCAAAATATTTAATTACTAATATCTGCAAAAAAGTTTAAGTTTTAATTGTCTATAAATTTAAATATGGTTATGTTTGTGGAAAAAGCCCTTTAAAGGCTAAGGTCCCACATAGCAAGAAAATACCAGGGAGGAAACGCATTGCGTTTTTCACAGAAAGTTCACAGGGTTTCCTTCTGCGGAGTTTCTGCCTTTATTATAAATATATGGAAAATGCCAGCGTTTCCGTAGGTATAACAGACATGCTGCAATTTACAAAAACGTAAGAATTTTTTTTTTGCAATGTGTGAATGGGATCAACCAGAATCCCATCCACTTTAAAGGTCATGTAAAACACAGTCATCCTGCCTCACACTGCCATTGGCTAAAAATATATGTCACTGTACATGTGAGTAGCTCCGGGGTTTTTTTGTTTTGGGGGGTGGTTGGGGTAGGTTTTTTATGTTTAAAAAGGTGGGATTTAGTAAATGTATATTTGGGTATAGTATTTGTATTAGGTTAAAGGGTCGCGGGGTCTTTGTACTGGGTGAAAACATACATTCAGCCAGTACATTTTGCTAGTGTAATGGCTGCATGATTTCACCCAGCTTTCCCGGAAACGGAATACAGATCTCCAATTTGTTTCTGGGAAAGCTGGGTGAAAACATACATACAGCCAGTACATTTTGCTAGTGTAATGGCTGTATGATTTCACCCAGCTTTCCCAGAAACAGAATAAAGATCTCCAATCTGTTTCTGGGCAAGCTGGGTGAAAACATACAGCCATTACAGTAGAAACAGATTGGAGATCTTTACCCCATTTCTGGGAAAGCTGGGTGAATACATAGAAAAATAATGTAAATTTTATTTTTTTTTTATATTTTCTATATACTCAGGTGAAATCATAATGGACCACATCACTGACCAGCATGTTGTTTCAAGCAATAAAATGGACAAATAGGGTAGCTGTTGGGGAGTTTTTATTTAAATAAAATAAGTTTTTCTGATGTGTTTTTTTTTTTTTTTATCCACTGTTTATACAAAGCACTTCGTAATGGAGCTGACGAGTGACAGCACTCATTACTAAGGATGTGGCTTACTGTTAGCTGCCAAAAAGGCTGACAGTAACTCCCCCCAATTATTACCCCGGTACCCAATGCCTCCAGGGGTGCCAGGAAGAGCTGGGTTCGGTCCAGTAACTGACCCTCTATTGAGGGTCAGGTACTGGGGTGGCTGCAGGCTGTTATTAGGCTGGGAAAGCCCAAAAGCCGTGGGCTTTCCCACCCTGGTAATGACAGGCTGCTGCTGCTTTATCGAAGCTGGCTGGTATGGAAAATAGGGGGGACCCCACGTCATTTTTTTTTTTTTTTCAATTTATTTTCATTTCCAAATCTAGGTATCCCCCTTATTTCTCAACCAACCAGATTCCCACTGGACAACATACAGCTCTTCCTGCCAACTCTGGAGGCATAGGGTACCAATTTTTGGATGTCAACAGTAAAAAGCCCCGGCCTTGTAATGAGTGTTGTCAGTCAGCTCCATTACTAAGGGCATTGTATAAACAGTGGAAAAAAAAATATTCACATCAGTAAATTTTCTTTTTTATTTAAATAAACACTCCCCTCTTTGCTCTTTGTTCATTTATTGCTAGAAACAGCTGACCACCGAATGATTTTCCTCTGTCTGCTTCCAGGAATTACATCACTTCCTGATATCTATAGTCTTCCTCCTTCTCAAAAAAAAAATAAAAATATGGGAAAAAACGGATTCAAAACGGATTAGCAAAACGGACACCTTTTTCACCAGGTATCCGTTTACCAATCCGTCTAAAATCATGGATTGTGGTATACATTTGGTAACCGTTTGTGTACGTTTTTTTAATGAATGCGTTGTTTTCATAAAACGTTTAGCGACGGACGGATAGCAAGCGCAGGTGTGAACGAAGCATCAGTTGTTTCAACTTACCTGCTTTATTATGAAGTCCTTGAGACCATTTAAACCATGTTGAATTATATGTGCTAAATGATGACATCTGACTATCCATATTAGATTATACACTAGGCTTTGTATTTGCATATATGGATATATATATATATATATATATATATATATATATATATATACACACACACACATATATCACATGTCTCACTATGTTTTTGTGCTTATATTCCAGCGACTTTGAAAAAAGGCCAAGGTTGTCCGAAACGTGTTATACTGTTGCATTTACCTTCACTGCTGTTGTATTAGACATTGTGAATTTTTGTATACATTGTTATACTACATTTATTGTGATTACCTGGACACTGCTGTAGCACTGTTGTTACACTTGAAATACTATGAATTTCTGAAGCACTGAATTAAAAAAGACTCCTTGCACTAGATTACTATACTGTATATGTTTTCCTGGGCTCACACCATGACTACTTGCACCCTCATCCATGATTCTAGAGTATAGGATGCTGAAATACAAATCTGACATGGCATGCCAATTACAGAGCAAAGAGGGAGGCTAATTTCAGTATATTTTGCTTGAGTCACTATTATTTCTAACCATGGCATTTTACCTGCCTTTCTTGGGTCCCTGATAGACATATCTGGCAAGTTACTGAACAATTACAGAGCGACAAGGGGGACTTATTTAGGTAAATTAAGTACTCAGCAGTCCCTATTACAGCATTGCCTGATGTGTAACCCAGCTTTCCTGAGAGCCTGGAAATCAAATCTAGCAAGGTATGGCATAATTATGGAGAAAGGAGTGAGATTTATTTAGATATAGTATTTCACATGTTATGCTACCCAGCTTTTCTGGAACCCAGAAGGGCAAATTTGGCAAGCTTTGGGAGGAAGCAGGGGAATTTACTTAGGTATATTTAGCATTCAGCAATCCATACTACTGCATTATTTCGTATATCAACCAACTTTCCTGTGACACTGAAAGGCAATCTGGTATGATATTGGAGCAATGAGGGAGAATTAATTATATATATTACATTACTATAAAGAGTATTCAGCAATCCCTAATACAGCATTACCTGGTATGTAACCCAGCTTTCTCGGGGCCCTGAAAAGCATATCTGACATGATATGACACAATTAGTTGGCAAGGAATAGAAGCTTCCCCAGAAACTAAAAGGCAAATTTATTAAGCTTTGGCATGATTTTGGAGCAAACGGGAATTTATTTGGTATAGCATCAGCAGTCCATACTACTGCATTACCTGATATGCTACCTAGATTTCCCTCAACCCCTGGCAAGCCATGGAATGATTATAGGGCAAGGAGGTTTATGTAGGTAAATAAAGTATTTAGTATTCTCTCTTACAACTCCACATGCTATGTTCCCTAGCTTTCCCAGAAGCATGAAAGGCAAATCTGGCAAATTCTGCATTTTATTACTTCAAATATTATTCAGCAGTTCCCTATTACAGTACTACCTGGTATGCTACCCATAATTCCTGGGAGCCTGAAAAGTTATGTCATACTATTTAGTACACATACATATAGAATCAGGGAAACAGTGAGGTCTGGTATTCAGAATACCTACCAATTGGATGTTACTCATCTTTCCCAAGCACTCACTGTATTTCAAGATTTTCGCTTCACTAGCCAGACTGCTAGATTGAGTTTCAGGGGGTCTGGATGGAGAACTGGCCCTTAAGAAAGAAGGTCCTTGGTGCATGGAAACACAAGGGGTCATTCTATCTTGAGACTATTGATCAGAGTAACTTGGGAACAGGCGGAAAGGCATACGCCTCTTAGGAATAGGTGGGAAGCCATGAGCTAAGGCATCCACCCCTACCGTTTTATCCCTTGGATTTAGGGAGAAAAATGGAGGAACTTTGTGATTCCCTTGAGAGGTGAACAGATCTACTTGGGAAACGCCCCATTTGTGGGTGATCTGCAAGAAGGCTTGATGCCCTAGATTCCATTCTCTTGGAATGACAACTTTCCCGCTGAGATAGTCAACTTTTTTACTTTTACTTTTTTACTTTTTTTTTCAGTACTTCCTGGAATATTTTTAGTTTTCTGAAGTTGGAAGACTCCTGGGCTACATCTAGAGACCAGCATCCCTTAAAAGGGTGATGAGCGATGTAGGCACCCCAGCCTCTATTGCTGTCATCTGCTGTAAGAGAGAGAGAGAAGGATTCAGATTCCATAAGACCCCTTTCTCCAAGTTCTTTGGAGATAGCCACCAGTTCAGGGCGGCTTTTACCTGAGGAATTAGGGCAGGTTTTTTTCTCTAGTGATAGGGGATTCCTGTCCCATGAGAATAGTATCAGGCATTGTAACCTTTGACAATAAGCTGGATTCCAAGGAAAAGCTGGAATGCAAGCAGTCATGGAGCCTAGAACAGACATGACCTCAGGAGACAAAGTATTTTTTCTGGAACAAAGATATTTTCTGGCTAAGGGAGATCTACTCTCCTAGGGTAGAAAGGATGTTTGACTTCCTGAATCCAGGAGAATCCCCAGAAATTTATTGCTGGTAGAAGAAATTAGGTTGGATTTATCATAGTTCATAATGCATCATAGATCCCAAAGGACCAGGCAAGTCTTTTCCATGTGCTTTTCAATGATATGAAGCAATTGGCCTATTATCAAAAGATCATCCACAACAATGTTGATATCTTGCTGTCTGAGGAACGAGATAATCTAATATGATCTTCGTGAAGATCCAAAATGCTGAAATGATGACGAATGGAAGGAAGGAAAATTGATAAATTGAGAATCTCTTGGCCTTCAGGCAACTACAAACTGAAGGAACTTTTGATAGACTGGATGTATTGGGATATGATATATGCATCCTGGAGGTCCTATTGTTGTCATCATAAAATCTTTTCCTACAAGAGGAATTGTTGATCTGATGGACTCCATCATGAATCGATGGTATTTTGCAAACCAATTCAGGGGTTTCAGGTTGATGATGGTACTAAAGGGCCTGTCTGGTTTTCTTACTAGAAAAAGGCTTGATTAGTCAGGTACTGGAACAATCTGTAGAGAGAGCAATTTTTCTATGCTGTGATGCAGTTCCTGATGTAAGGCGGGATCTCTGGTGTTTGTCACCACAAACATGAACAGTAAGATGAAAACTCTATTTTCTTCCAGGATAGCAATTAAACCCTCCCTGGGTCTTAAATGTGATTTAACCACTTCAGTACCGGGCCAATTTCTGGTCCAGGACCAGACACATTTTCAGGTTTTTTTTTTTGTATGTGCAGTTTTGAGGGCTGTAACATTTTTATCATATGCGTTATTCAACTAATTTCTGCATTTTTTTTCAGTGACACATTGGGATTTATTTTTATGTTTTTATTTTTGCATGTGTGTAAATTTTTACTCTCCATTACAGTAATTTTTATGGTGTCGTCGGGGGTGGGGCTATAACCTTTAATAAGGGAGTGTTGTTTATTTTTTTTTACTTTTCTTTTTTTTTTTTTTTTTGTCCCCATAAGGTTATAATAGACCATTGGGGACATCTAATCACTTTTTTTGGGGGGGGGGGGGGGGGCTGATTTCCCCTGTAACTGGGGCTGGTACATTTAGCCCCAGTTGCAGGAGACATACAGCCTTCTGCCCAGTAGCTCTTACAGACGCAGATCACATGACCATCGGGTCAGAGGGGAGCTTGCCTTCTCTCTGGGAGCTCCGGCTGAAGTTACAGCCCGCTCCCCATTTCAGCAGCTGCATGGGGAGCCGGTTGTAACTTGGACATACCGGTAACTTGAACATACCGGTACGTCCTTGCAGAACTAGACAACCACGTTCCGAACGTATATACTCTATGGGCGGTGAGGAAGTGGTTAAATATGTTTCCTGTAAACTCTTTAAGCCTCAATCGTTAAGAGTTCAGGTGTACAATGAATTCACTTAAATTTGATGCAGTGTCCTTCCAGATGAATAATAGATTGTCAATGTACCTAGTGTACAAGACTATGTGGGTCAACCACCTGGGCTGCTGATAAATGAACATGTCCCCAAATCTGCCCATGTAAAGGTTGTCAAAACTAGAGGCAAATTTTGCAACCACAGCGGTACCTCTACACGGTTTATATATAATACCATCAAAAGATTTCTGATATAGTGAGATTAGTTGTTGAAAAACAGTATAAAGTGTCATTATGATTACCTTTACGATGTATTTCGGAGAATGTAGGTAGATTTAGGTTTTAAATGTAGTTGGTATGGGAACTGGAGTGTTTGGGAAATTCTGTAAACATTTTTCTAGATATGTGCCTTCTGTAGTGTTTTTAAAACTAACAGAATTGAACTTCTTACGCAAAGCAAAATGCCTTTTCAAGGTAAGTTTTATGATAAAATTATTTAAATCCACAAATAAAGTGAATTCATCAATTTTGTCAGTTGGAAAAAAATTATAGACCTTTAAGTAGACTGGTTTCAGCTGGAGTCAATGTATGGAGAGGTTTAAAATTTTCATGGTCTTGTTCCTTTTGGGAAAGGTACTTTTTTTTTTGTCTTTGTGGGGGATCTTCTTCCTCTAAGCCTCTTTTAGTTTTCTTATTTGGGCTTCTTTGTAGGTGACCAAATACTTATTTTCCATCATAATTTGCAAATAAATTCTTAAAAAATCAGACAATGTGATTTTCTGGATTTGTTTTCTCATTTTGTCTCTCATAGTTGAGGTCTACCTATGATGACAATTACAGGCCTCTCATCTTTTTAAGTGGGAGAACTTGCACAATTGGTGGCTGACTAAATACTTTTTTCCCCACTGTATGTGCTGTGCGGTTATGTAATTTATAGGCAAGCAAAGGGATGAATTCCTTGCATTTCACTGAAGTTGCAAAACCGACAAGGCACACCTACACATGTCTATTCGCTGCCTGCAGAGGTTGTAATTTCTGTTTGCAAAGATTCTGCAAGTTATTTCAAATCTAAGCAGCTATAAATTACTCCAGTATTATCTGATATAGCTAAAATGTCTCGTCAGTGTCAGAACAGGCACAATACCTTCTGTTACATTTGTGGTGAGTAAACACTTAAGCCTCAAAGACGCACAATGACATCCTGGGCTCCTCACATCTGTTGTGCTGTTCTCTCAAGTCAATGCTGTTTGCTGTCCCAATGATATGTCTCAATGTCTCTGGTTTCTCTGCTAAGAATAAAAAATGCATTGAATATCCCAATCTGCATTCAGCTATGAGACCAGTGCCACATGATGACACCCTTCCAGTACCAAAGCCACCAGAGACATGGAGCCTAGAGGAGGCAGCCGATGAAGATGTTGCAGTCCATAGGTCAGAGATGGGGAATGACGCTGATTCAGACTTTGAACCATGTATGTCTGGTGGGCCTCATCTGAATGACTTGGTCCGGGACTTACGTTTGTCAAAAGCAAATGCAGAGTTACTGGCTTCAAGACTTCAAGGCTGGCATTTGCTATTACCTGGTACAAAAGTTTCTGTCTTTCGAATCCGCCAAGATGACTTAACACAGTTTTTTGAACAAGTTGACAACCTGTGTTTCTGCACAGACATTGATGGGTTGTTCACAGCTTTGGGTTGTGTGCATGAGCCGAATCAGTGGTGTCTCTTTATTGACACATCAGTGCTAAGTCTCAAGGTCGTCTTGTTACACAATGGTAACGTTCATCCTTCAAAACCTGTTGGCTATACTGCACACATGAAAGATATATACGAGAACATGGAACTTTTGTTGAAACAGTACAGCAACTACAACTGGAACATCTGTGGAGATTTAAAAGTAGTGGCACTGCTGCTTCAATTGAAGCTCGGCTATACCAAGTACTGCTGTTTCTTTTGCGAATGGGACAGCCACGCTAAGCAGTCACATTAGAGTAGAAGGAAGTGGCCAATCTGTAACCAGTTGACTCCCAGGCAGAAAAATGTTACACATAACATTGTGTAGCACTTGTGGACCCAGCAATTATATTTCTGCCTCCACTTCACATAAAACTCGGGCTGTTGAAAAATTTATTGAAAACAATGAACAAGGAAGCAGAAGGTTTTCATTATTTGAGACAAATGTTCCCAGGAATAACCGATGCCAAGATTAAGGAAGGCATTTTTGTCGGTCCACAAATCCGACACATCAAGAATGACAAGAACTTCAAAGAGCTGCTGGTGGGGCCTAAGAAAATTGCTTGGAAATCTTTCAAGGATGTTTCAGAGAATCTGTCAGGAATGTTGCTGCTTCTTTAAGGTTGCTGTGACAACAGTGGGAAGCTTCCTCTCCTGACCTTCAGGCCTTTTCAATCAGTGCCTGAGCAGACCTTTATAACCCCTCCTTGCTAAACTAAGATTGCTGGTAAAACTTGTAGTACTCCAATTTTATTGCTGTCCTTGCATTGTTCACATCTATACTGACCTCTGGCTAAGTTACTTGATTACTCTTTTGTCCTACCATTTTGTTCTGGCGTTTCTGATCGGTTTCGACTATTGGCTTTGTTTCCCTGATTTGTCTTCGTCTCATGATTTGGTTCCTTGTTGCCTTCTTCAGCTGCAGACCTGTGATTGATGACCATTCTTTGATCTTTGCTCCTGTGAGTAGTGTGTGGTTCTGGTGTAGGCTTCTGCTGCAGTGCGTGTATTTGTGATACACTTTTTGTCCTGGTGACAATTCCGGCCTTAAGATTCAGCGAAAAGGCATCTCTTCTTGCGAGGAGCTCTGGTGACGGTGTCTGGGGCTGGTCTTGGCTCGCAGAGATGTACTGCCTTTAAAGTAGCATTTTCACTGCTCACAGTTGTCAGCCCATTTCTGGTGCTACTCTCCTGTATTTTAGTGCATGTCATTTTGGCCCTGCATTGGATTCCTAACACTATCAAGCACCAAACTACATAGAATTGGTTGACAACCTTCTTGAGACTTACAAAGTGATGAAGTGCAACAAGTCATTGAAAATTCATTTTTTGCATTCTCATTTAGATTTTTTCCCTGCAAATCTTGGTGCAGTTAGTGACGAACATGTTGAACGGTTTCACCAGGATATTGCCATGATGGAAAAGCGTCATCAAGGCTACTGGAATCCATCAATGCTAGTTGACTATTGCTGTACACATAATACGGGATGAACCAGACATTGAGTACAAAAGAAAATCAGCAGCAAAACACTTTTCATTCATTTGAACAAATTCTGCTGGTAACATTTAAATGCTTCAATCACTAACACTTAATCTCATGTTTCTCAAAATTTCTACGTTATACAGACTATCCGAAATTATATTTCTGCTTAGCTTGAATGGGTTTATCATAATCACCTGAAATTTTCAAGGAAGCAAAACTTTTGTAAAAATTTGATTATGTTATGTTAATTTTTAACCTTAGCATTTTTACCTCAAGACCAATTGACCTTAGCTGGGTGGGTTATTTTAACCAGCACTGCCATTTTGTTATATGTCTATTGATCTGATGAAGGGGTTGTGTCTATCATACC
Organism: Leptodactylus fallax; assembly: GCA_947044405.1. Classification (NCBI taxonomy): domain Eukaryota; kingdom Metazoa; phylum Chordata; class Amphibia; order Anura; family Leptodactylidae; genus Leptodactylus; species Leptodactylus fallax. Next base: position 1,101,904 of record CAMRHE010000352.1, read on the forward strand.
CTGAAATGCATTCTTTGACATGAAATAAATGAACAAATGATATATCGCCTGACAATCCTTTCCAAACGAATATACCTTGAGGGGCGCGGAGCTAGGTTGTTTTCATCTGAGCTGTAGAGCTCACATTTCAACTTGCTAACACACAGCCTAGGAGACCCCAAGAGCAGTTTCCCAGTGAACGCTGTCTCCTCAATATTGATGCTGCTATAGTACTGGTGTCTCCACACAACTAATCCAGGTGAGAACCCTACCATAAGGGCTTTCGTTGGATCATGCAAAACCGCAAAAAATTATTAATAGGTTCCTTACAGGGGCTTGTTTCTGTTTCTTTCTCCTTTTCTTCTAGAGTATCAGATGAGAGGGACCATAGAGAAGATTTGACTCCCTGCTGGAATAGCGTTTTAATGATAAGTGAATTGAAGGCTTTAAGAACTTTTTCTGTGCAGTGTTGACGCAGCTGCTTTTTGGAAGTTGATGGTAATCTTGAGGACACACGCGAGTTAGAGACTTGCCCTTTTATTTGTGAGATCCATCCCGGTCTCCCTATAAAACATAGGTTGACAGGGATGAATAAAGGTCCTAATGCGACCAACCACAAAAAACACCCCCTTACCAGACTTACCGGGTTGGGGATAGCACTATGTTCCACAGAATCAGATTGCGTGGGAGCAGGAGTAGCAGCAGCAGAATCACCATTGTCATGCATAAAGAACACAACAGGCTTATCCAAAGGACCTGGGAACAGGGCAGACATATAAACCTTGACGCGGGGACCCAATGGGGCCTGCTTCAATGAGAAGCCACTTTCTCTCCTTCCAACAACCTGGCCAATCCTGATGATTTCTTCCCCCATGCATGTATAATTCATTGGTGATTGTAGGAAGATCCTCAGCGCAGAGAAAACTGCCCCCTTTTGGCTTCCTATGAGTGACTTCCGGTCTACAACAGCGGAAGTCCAAGGAGAGATGGAGTCGAACACATCGTGTTCCATTGGGCTAAAGAAGAAGGTGCGTGCCTCGGAAGACAGCCTCGCGCACTGGAATGCATCATTATAGGTGGCTGAGCTGTAGAGAGAGCCAGATAGTAGTGAGAGACAGGGGGAGAAGTCATGCGACTGGGGAGAAAGGGTGGCTTAACTGACTCCCAGCGTTGCAGAAGGGTCAGAGGGAGTGTATCCATTTGCAGCAGGGGGAAAGAAACTACTAAATACGAGCAATTCCACTGTGGAAGCTTGAATTTCAGCTAGCTCAGTCCAGCACCTTTCTGCACATACCCTAATAGGGACAGGAAATCACTGGGTATTGAGAGGAGGAGTTCCCTACTAAACCTTTGTTTCTTGCCCCTATAGGGTCATAGGGTAATCCTCCTGTGGTATTGTCATGAATGATGACTGGGGAAAAAATATGTTTTAATATTTAGCAGTCCCACATAGGTGTACGCAATAGTTTAATCGCCTTGATAAGACAATGCACTACTTGTGTAGGGCAGTGTATTTTGCCTGCCTTCTACAATTCTATTCAATAGGCAGCCTACTAAACTCTGCGTACAATCGTGGGGACAGAGGAAGCCCCTTCCCTCTAATCCTCAGATGGTGGGCTCAATCTTAACATGTAGAAAACGGAGTTCATTATCTTTCTCCCACTTCACACAGCTCTCTTACCTGACTCATAGAGATGGCACCTCTGCCGGCGCGTGCACAGGACGAAGGTGCCTCTGACACCTGCGCAGTAGAGATGGAGTGCCATCTCTACTGCGCATATGTCGGAGGCACCTCTGGCCTGCACCCGCACACCGGCAGAGTCAAAGAAGAGGAGGAGCCGTCCCAAAGAGGAAGACATGTAAGTATGATGGGGTGGAGACAGAACATCATCGGATTATCAGAAAGTGTACCTGGGGCGGTCACATGACCGCCCTGGCAATCTAGGTAATTATACATTTTTTTATAAACTAAGTAAATTAGAAGTTAGGCGGGGGGAGGGGGTTTAGTTTAGGGGTTAATTTTTATTTTATCCCTGACTACTCCTTTAATGATGCCACATACTTAACCCATTCCCGCAAGTCCGTTTCCTTGGGGTAACCTTTAATTTTGCCTTATTCTTCAAGCCTCACATCCAAGCACTCAACACCTCCTACTGCCTCCATCTTTACCCCTGAAACTATAAAAATGTTGGTCCATGTCCTCATCATTTCCCGCTTTATACTACTGTAACACCCTTCTCTACGGCCTTTCAATCCCCTTCAGTCTACCCTCAACTCCACTGCTCACTTAATTCATCTCTTCCCCTCTCAGGATCTTCCTTTCACTGGTTCCCCTCTACTCTCCCAGCGAATACGCCAATGCTGACATACAAAGCCATCCGCAACCTGTCCCTTCCATACATCTCTGACCTAATCTCCCGCTATCTACCCATATGTAATCTCCGATCCTCTCAAGACTGCCTTCTTCACTCTGATCTTATCCACTCCTCACACAAAACTTTTTCCATGCATAATTTATACTTTGGAGCTCGCTTCCACAATATATAAGGCTGTTCCCCAATTCACAACCTTCAAGAGGACCCTGAAGATTCATCTTTTCAGGAAAGCCTTCAATAATCCTGCTAACACTCACACCACCACATCAACAGCTTCTACTCTCATCTGCAGTCTTTATTCCCCTTCCCTCATAGATTGTAAACCCTTGTGGGTAGTACCCTCTATCCCACTGTACCAGTTGGTCACTATGTGAATATTTTACTTGCTTTATGTATTTTGTATGTAAAACCTCAAATGTAAAGCACCATGGAATTAATGGTGCTCTAAAATAAATAATAATACTAATGTTAGGATCTGTGATCTGATCCTGATGGCTACTGTCAAGTGTCAACACATACCCTGTATGGCAAGGGCTCAGCTGTTCAGACTGTTCCATACTGGAGTAGTGCACACATACATGAGGCAAACTGCAAAATTATTCAAGGACTTCTTATATTGCCAAATGATCCTTTTAAAGGGGTTATCCATCAAAAAACACAGGTGAGGCAGCAGTGACTATACATTTAATCACCTACTCTATCACTAGGTCCAAACCCTCCAGTTCATTTGTTCTGCATGGTCTTTGTTAATAAGAGTTTGAGTGAAGCAGTGGTCACACGAACTCTTGAATGGAACCATAGGGCATCTGCATAACCACTGCTCCATCCAAACTCCTCCTCACTACAATTGACAAGTGAGGAAGAAAAATGGGCTCAGGGCTTCTGTTGAAGTGATCAGTGGGGGTTCCCACTGTCCTGTGGACATGTGATAAATGTAGCTCGGGAGATGTTGCCTCTTTAATTCTGCTGAAGGCTGATGCATAATGAGGCAGAAAGTTTGGTCTCACTAGGCCTCAATGCCAATCAAAAAACAATGCATAGATAGCATTACATGAAACAGGTGTAAACTTCACAAATAAATATTAGTATTGCAAATCAGAGGAGATACCAATCCCTTCATACAAATCATTCTTCTCCTTCTGATAATTGTAATTGTTAGATGGAAGATGAGGAATGTAAAGGAAATGATACTGAATGGGACCCTCAGAATGAGGTAAATGAGACACTGGTCTTATGGACAGTGACATGACAGGGATGTGAACAGCATGCAATACCTTTCACAGCCTGCCGTGTCTGGTATCTCGTCCCTTGTGGAGACTGTGACGGCGCAGGTGTACTTGGCTGCTGCTGCTGCTGTTGTTGTTGTTGTTGCTGCTGCTGCTGTCTCTGAACTTTCTGCATGTGCCATTTCTGGGATGAGGTCTGAAACTTACTGGAAGAATTCCACACCACTCTCTGCACAGTGGGGACTGTCTCCTTTGGGAGCAGCGGTCTCTGCTTCTTCACTGGGCTGCCGGTAGCTGCTGTTAGAGTACTTGCAGCTGATGCTGAACTTGTAGTCACTGTTACCCCTACTGCAGGAGCAGCCTGGGATGCAGACCGGGTCATGATGGGGGTCTCAACTGTTGCCTGGCTGCTGGCATTGACTACAGGTGGTGATTTTACTGTGCAAAAAAAAGAATAAAATATTATATTGTTGGTAAAAAAAAAATAAAAATAATACAATATAATGCAAAGCAGTATACTATATCGTAAGGTACAGCATAAAGTGGAGAGCAGCTTAGTATACAGAATACAGTACACTGTAGTGCAATAGAGACTATAGTACAGTAAAATGTAGTTCACCATAGTTTAGGAGTTGAGCAAAATGTTAATGTCGTGTAGTATACCGTGGTATAACATAATTTACTACAAGTAAAATATAAAATACAGCACGTTGCAATATAATATAGTGTGTGTAGGAGTGTAGTACTATAGTAAAGTATAGGTGAGTTATATTGTTATAGTATAGAAACTTAAAGTACAGTAAATTAATGTATACTGTAGGATATTAAAATACTGTATAGTAAAGCTGGATGTAGCATTGCAGTACCCTGCGTTATAGGACACTATTATAGTAATAGTGTAGCCTATACAAACATGCATTACAGCTTTCCTATATTATTTACTTCGTATACATAGCAACACATACTTTCTGGGCGTTTTGCTGCCATTATTTTAGCATCCTTTTTGGCTTTACGTCCTTCTCGTCCCGAATGATCTTCACCCAAATCAATGACCAACTCACTCTCTGAGTCAGAGTCAAGTCCAAGGTGTACAGTGGGGGAGTCGGTCTCATCTTTTCCCTTCAATTTTTCTTTTGCAGAGTGTGGCAAGGATTTACTTTTGTCAGGAACATCTTTGTCTACGGGGCACCCCAGCTTCTCCTTACCCACGGAGTCAACTTTATCTCCTGCCGCTGTTGCAGTGTTGGATTCATCTTTCGTCTCTGCTGGGATTGAGGGCTTGGATTTTTTTCTTTACAGAGGATAAAGGGGAGGTTTCCTTATCCTTCACACTTTCCTTGTCTTCTTCATCTTTCTCATTCTTTGACTTTGACTCCTCATCACTCCCGTATTCACTGTCACTAGAATCAGTCTTCTCAGACTCCTCAGAATCACTGTGTTCTACTGTGGCATAGGCATCATCTGAAATCTCATTAATACCTGGATTAAATCAGATTATAAATCAGTAATACAAATGCAGAACATGTATCACGCAGTTTAAGCTTTCCATGCACAATAAATCTAGGTAAATACCTAATTGGGCCTTGCAACTCTCAATCGTTTTGTCTAGATTGAGCTGGAAGCGACTGCGGATCTGCCTCTTAGGAGAAATAAGTGGGGTCGCGGTGGACTGCTGAAGCACAGACTCACTCAACTCCTTCAAGTCCATTTCTGCTTTACTGCGATCTAAAAATAGGAGTAGAGTTATAAAATATAAAGAGTCAAAAGAAGTAAATTCACAAATCCAATTAAACTCCTTAAATGCAGGACTCAACTGACAGGTGCAGAGGTATCCAAGATTATTGGGAAAAAACACGAGTGGAAGATTCAAAACACAAAAGTGAAAATTCCTTTAAATCAGCTTCCTTTCCTGAAGGAATTTTAATGCATAAAGTGTCTTCTCAGCTAACACCTCTAGTCATACTCTTCGCAGAGCAGAGGTTGTTCTTTTTTAATTTTCTCAATTGTAAGGTAACAAGACATTACATTTTCCTTCTCTGAAAAGGCAGAGCAGCATTGTATTCTGTATTCATTACAATGTAGTAAAAGCTCTACAATGTACAAATGACAAGTCTATCCTTCTTTATTTAAAAAATATTACACCGACAAAATTGCTTCTATACCACTATAGTAGGATCAGTTAGTAATATGGTGAAAATACCTTTTTATGGTAAAGTGCAATCTTGCACCATGAAATTTTAGCTTTGAATTCATATGTAAAAACTGTCTGTTCAATGCATTCCTAAGCAAGGCAATGTCTGACATAGCACCCCTTCAAGACCTTCAACTAGAATACATTCCTTTACACTAACAATGCCCCTACAGTACACTCCAACTGTCGTTTGGGCAGGGAGGGGGGGGGGGATTTGGTCTATATCTACAGCAGCCTGAGGTCTGATCAGTTGCCCCATGTCTGCCATCTTCCTTTCCCTGCTTCTGCTGGTTCAAGTCCCAGGGTTTCCTAAAAAGTTAAAAAAAAAAAACCAAAAAACTAAAAATAATAGTAAAAAGATTGAAGGTTCAGAAAAATCAAATAAATAGATCAACAAAATGTTCTTTTACTATATTACAGTGCTTTATAAAGTTAAAAGAAAAAAAGTACTGTACATAACTGCTCATGCCATAAAACTGATAAATAAAAAAATGTCATATAGACCCCAAAATGGTACCAATAAAATGAACAGCTTGTCATACCCAAAAAGTGCCCTAAACCAGGTTCATCAATATAAAAATAAAAATATTCTGTCTCTCAGGGGGTGGCAATGCAAAAAGCATTGATTTTTTTTCTCCCCAAAGTGGGATTTTATTTTGCAAAACAGTAAAACGTAAAAGAAAACAATGTAGATTTTGTATTGTCATAATCATACTGAACCACAGAATACAAATAACATGTTTCTTATGCTATGTGGTGAACAGCAAATAAACTGAAGTGTTAAAAACAATGGCATAAACCAACTCCAAAATTGTGTCATTAACCCCTTGGGGACATAGCCTAAAAGTACCTTAAGGACCAGGACTCATTTTTCTTTATATGGCAATAACTTTGAGAAGCTTTGACTTACACAAGTGATTTTAAGATTGTCATGAAAAAACAATTTGTACCTCATGTTTGTGGTAAACACTGATCAATATTTTTGTATTTATTTATAAAAAAGAAATAGGAGATTTGATGGAACCTTAAATGCCACGTTCATGTTTGACTGATGCATCTAAGAGGTTAAAATCCCCCATTGGAACCGAGTATGGCAGATGTCCTCTAGACCCAGGTGGCCATGGGGTACTATTACGGCACGTTGCCTATGGGTTAAAAAGATCTCATCCAGCAAAAACTCTTCATATGGCTACATCAATGGGAAAATAAAAAAAATTATAGATTGTACAATGTGATAATGAAAAACCTCAAAAATGACACATCCTTTGGTGCAAAACTGGCAGAATGGCTAATTTATAAGGATTGTGTAAGCTGTGCAAGAGTACATCAGGGTACATCCCAGGTTTATGGAGCAGTGTCAGGGGGCACTCTCTGTCTCTAAACACTTTGTGTGGCAGTGGCACGGTGATCTCTCCATCTACTCTCCTTTACGCTAAGGGGAAGGTGCTGTACTGGAGTGGAGTATCTATGGGAGCTAGCAGGGATGGCACCTGACGTCTGGTCAAGTAGCCAAGCCCACATTATAGTAGTGGTCTGGAGGAGGTACCCATTAGGTGGCACTCAGAAGGCAGACTCGTAAGGCAGGAGGTGGGACTCTGTAGCGGATTTTGCCCTACTATGGCAGGAGGTAGTGGGGCATTTGTCCAGGACAGTTGGGAGCTATGGTATAACTATTCTCCTCCTCCATGATGTAAGTTACATCATGTGACATAACCTAGCACTGGAGACACACTGTAACTAGGGCTGATTTTTGGAGTAGGGCTTATATTTCAGGCCTACTCCAAAAATAAGCACTAGCTTGATTTTGCAGGGTTTTTAGAGAAACAGGGTGTGTTTGTACACACACACAAACCCAAATTAAACTTTATACTTCCCCTAATGTCATATATTTGGACACAAACTGCTAAAGTGAAGGTCACAAAGTGAAGGAGTGCTAATTGGCTTTTGGAGCATAAATTTAGACAGTATGATTTTTGGATGTCATGCTGCTTTTGCAAAGCCTGTGAAGGGCAAGTAAAAGTAGAATCTTTTGAGTCGTAACCCCATTTTATAAACTACTCCCCTCAAAGAATTTATCCAGGGATGTATTGCACATTTAACGCAATGGTGTTGCATTAATTTATTTTCCAGAAATTAACATGTAGTGTCAAAATTGTCAATGTGTTGGCATTCCAGGCAATAAAGCATATACGACTACCAACCTCATGGAGTTGAATGGGACAATCTGCTACTGTGCAAGGAAGCGCAGTGGATATACAGGCTCCAGTCCATAACCCCGGGTGGTCTTAATGACCAGTTAAAGTTCACATTGTGCTGTCACGGTCCTTTACCACTGTTCATGGTTTAGCTTATATATTTTTTTCTGTCTTGGACTGATTTTTTGAAGTATAAAATTGTCAGCTCTTTGATATTTTAATCTCACACTAAGTATGCTCACACTTGTCCCCCTGTATTCTCCAACATATCTACACATGAAGGCATAAGATATTTATATGTGTATATATTCTATGCTATATATCCATTCACATACTTCTATAAGATCAGTAGTGTGATGATGAGACCCTCAATTTAGGTATCTTTCTTGGAAGTGTGTTTTTACTTGATCATGTCACTCCTTCCCCCACTGGTTGGAATGTGATGCAAAGGAGGTTACACCTCTGGACACTATGTTTCACTGGTTTTCATCCCTGGCTGGGGGAGGTGAAGGGTGTTGTTGGAGAGGGTCTCACACGGAGGTAGGGAGTTTTCTCAGAGTCTATTGTGTTGAGCCTGGAAGAGAGACAGCTAAGAGAGCAGAGCTGTGTGCTCAGGTATCTTTCTATATTTTAATTTCCCTTTTATTTTGGTGTATTGTATCATCGCACTTTTGCTTGTATGTTTATGCTTGATCATATTAATATTGTATATTTCTGTATATGCTATTAATTCATACCGACCCACTTGGGTTATTAAACATATAAAATTTATATCGCTCATTTCGTTTTTATCCTATGACCCGGTCTACTCACAGTGTGTGAGTGGGAGGTTAAGAAAGAAGTTTGATCGCAGGCGTGCCAGGCGGCTGGGCAAGGCGATATTTTTCACAAGTAGTTCCGTATATAAGTGTTGCAGTCCAATGTATGTTTATACATCTAATATAATGTATAGTTGTGATCTAAATATAGTCATATCGATTAGGAAACTTTGAGACATAATATGCGATATACACATGTTACCTACCTTAGAAGGGCAGGTTTAACAGATTGTTACAAATGTATACTAATAATATATATTTCTTATTAAGAGAAGAGCATGTATTACTTTACTAATATTGATCCGGTTTTGGATTGTGCCTATTGTTTTGACGTTTTACGTGTCCACACAAAGTATGGGATCACTGGGTCTTACAGTGCCAGTAGGCATTAAAATTTGAAGGGGCATTATTGGTGGGCATGCTTTATCAACTGCCGCTCATGAGTAGTGTATTACAACTCCAGTAGAGATTCCATTACTACAAGGGAAGGGGCAGCATCTGGTGAGGCGTGTGCTGGGTTTGTCCAGGCCCATACGCCCATTGGAAGATTCTGCTATGATGCAGCATCCTCTGATTGACCAATGCTAATTAGAACCTGGTCTTTATAGTCCTAGCGTTTCCATCATTGCACTGTTTGCTGGCATCAATGCAGACAATTGATACTTTGTAGCCAGACAAGATAGCAAGGCACATTGTTGGGCTTTGCTTTTTATTTGAAAATTGACCCCTGATGAGAATATATTTCAGAAAAATATAGGGTCTTAGAATTGTACATATGCAGGGAGTATAAATCAGTGTATACATTAGTTTGGGGGTCTCTTGGCATTACCAGTGCTCCTATGCTGTTGGCACGGCAAAATAAGTGCACCAAGGACCCTAGGTTCTGTGTAATAATACACCTGCTTATGGCAAACAGAATAGGGACAACATTTGGGTATTATTAATGGACAAATGGGTGGATGGTTTACACAGGGTGTAACACAATTCCTATTACGGTGTTCACAAATTTAAATTGAGATATAAATAAAGTTTGGTTTAAACTCCAAATACAGTCCTTACTCAGTGAAAATATTATGCTCCACCCAGATTTTGCCAGCACAGACACTCTCTTCAATAGCTGTTTAAGGCTAAGGCCCCACACTGTGGAAAAAAAGGAAGGAACAGTGACCCTTTTTTTTTTCCACAGTGATTTCACCATGTAACAATTTTCAAACAAATATTTGTTCCCAGTTGTTAAGTGTGTTTTCCTGATTGTTTGTACCTTAAATGAATAGAAAAAAGTTATTATTCCCTGTAAACTTTGCTTTTGTGGTCAGCACAATGATATTTTGAAATTGATCTATTTTTAAGGATATTCGCAATATTTCAAGATACTTAAGAAGCTTCTGGAATTGTGAGAACTATCAAGAAGTTTCTAGAACTGCCCAGAATTATCTAGAACTTTCTGGGACTGTACAGAATTGTAGGTAGCTGTATAACTACAGTTATATAGGGCCACTATAGCCCTTCCTGAGAGACAGGATCTAATTGATTGGGATTGCATAGTAAGTGGGAAATGGCCATCACAGACAAAGGGGAATTGACCTAGACAGACAGGTGTGAATTCAATATCTATTCAGATTCTGATAAACGACGGTATTCACACTTCACCCCACACCCATTACAGGAGGAGCTTAGGAATGTAAATGTATATATTGTGTGTTACTCTGGTATCGGGTGATCAATCTTGCTCTGCTGAATCCTCAGTACACTCTTGAACTTTAATACTGCATGGAATAAAGACCATTTTTATCAAGTTTGGACAGACATCCTTTTTCCTTACAGTTCACAGCAACTTAGTCAATTTAGATGGCATCAAGAGGTTGCATACACCCAGCAAACGCATTTTGCTACGTATGTGGCCAGTTTATAAAGACAAGAGCGAAAAAGTACTCTGTGGAAGCATCTGCTAAGATGTGTGAGGCCTACAAAGCATACTTTGGCATGCCTGTTGGTGACCAAGACAAACCATGGGCTCCTCATTTCACATGTGAGCACTGCAAGAAAACTCTTGAAGGCAAGTGGATAAATGCTACTCTCTTAAATAGCAGATTAACTATGTTAATATTGTAAATATCACTAGTCATTAGTGTGAAATAGGCCTAAATCATTCTAAATTCTCAATCCAAATATTATTTTGTTTGCTTATAGGTTGGTACAGGGGAGAGAAGAGAGCCATGCATTTTGCTATCCCAAGAATTTGGCGTGAACCGACTGATCACTCAACAAATTGCTACTTCTGCATGGTGGACCCTTCCAAACGTCGCACTGGCAAAAATGCACCGCCTGTAACGTATCCTGACATTCCATCATCTATTGCCCCAGTACCACACTGCCCTGAACTTCCTGTACCAACACCTCCAGACAGAGCTACACCACCTTAAAAAAAAAAGCAGCAGGTCAGACATCGAGGAAGACGTTAAAGATCACGATTTCTCTTCATATGCAGATGAGGAGCAGAAGCCATACTACCCTAACCAAAAAGACCTCAACGATCTGATCAGAGACCTTGGTCTCACCAAGTCCAACGCTGAGCTTCTGACATCAAGGCTCAAGCAATGGATCTTATTAGATGAAAGTGTTCAAGTCACAGATCAGAGGAAGCGTCTCCAAGTTTTTTTCCATCTTCTTCAGTCATCAAGATGGACTGTGCTTCTGCAACAATGTGGCCGGTCTATTCGAGGCTATAGGTATCACCTGTAACCCGAATGAGTGGCGCCTATTCATAGACAGCTCATGCAAGAGCCTCAAAGCCATGCTGCTTCACAATAGGAACAAGTATCCGTCTCTTCCTGGAGCTCACTCAGTGCACCTGAAAGAGGAATACACCAGTGTCAAGATGTTGCTAGGTGCCTTGAAGTATGACGAGTACGGCTGGGAAGTTATCGGAGATTTCAAAATGATGTAATTCCTGATGGGCCTCCAAGGTGGTTTTACTAATTATCCTTGCTTTATTTGCCTTTGGGACAGCCGGTATACTGAAGTGCACTACCACAGGCAGGACTGGCCTCAGCGGACAGAGTTCACTGTGGGGAAGAACAATGTAAAGTGGAAGCCACTGGTGGACCCACGCAAGGTGCTGATGCCACCACTACACATCAAGTTGGGGCTCATAAAACAATTTGTCAGGGCTCTAGATAAGGAGTCGAGAGCTTTCAATTACCTCCAAGATCTTTTACCTAAGCTGTCTGAAGCAAAGATCAAAGCTGGTGTCTTTGTCGGACCACAAATCAAAAAGATCATAGAGTGCAGTGAATTTCCCAAGAAACTGAATAGGAAGGAGAGAGCAGCTTGGAACAGTTTTGTCGCAGTGGTTCACGGCTTCCTAGGCAATCATAAAGATGAAAACTATGTACAACTGGTTCAGACTCTGATAAAGAACTATGCTGCAATGGGCTGCAGGATGTCACTCAAAATCCATATCCTTGATGCTCATCTTGATAAGTTCAAAGAGAACATGGGAGCTTATTCAGAGGAGCAAGGCGAGCGCTTTCACCAGGACATTATGAACTTTGAACGCTGTTACCAAGGACAATATAACGAAAACATGATGGGCGAATATATTTGGGGATTGATTCGTGAAACTGATTTGCAGTATAGTCGTAAATCTCGGAAAACCACACACTTCTGAACAGTTTTTGGTAATCTGTGTAAATTTGCAATGCATATAGTGTTCTTAGTCTGATTGTATAAATGAGAAGATGCAAAATCGTCTGTTTTTATAGTAAAAATGCATAATTTTTGTTGCCGTGGTCACAAAAGCGAAGTTTATGATGAATGTAAGCAATTTTTAATTTGTTTTAGACATAAGCAATTGGAATATAACATTTAAAAGCTGGGAACAAAATTTATGTTACAAACTATGCATTATGTTCTCATGTCCTGATGTGGTTAATTGTATTTTGAGCATAGGGAGATATATTGTGTAACCAGGGATTCCTAGGTTCGGACCCTTGTTTCAATTATTCACCCCTGTGTTAATTACTGGCCCACGCAGATATTTTATATTTAGGACGTCCTTTTGGTTTTAAACACGACTGAATAAAAGTTATATTTTAACTATTTTTGTGCTTATGCACCTGGGATCTCTTTTCTGTGAGCTCCTATAATTTTGGAACTCTATTTATTATGCTTACTTGTATAGCGCTATCATATTCCGCAGCGCTTTACAGATATATTGTCAGTCACATTCCCTATCAGTAAGTCTTTGGAGTGTGGGAGGAAACCGGAGTACCCGGAGGAAACCCACGCAAACACAGGGAGAACATACAAACTCATTGCAGATGTTGTCCTTGGTGATATAAAAGCATATATAAAAAAAAAAAAAAAAAAAAAAAAATTAACCACTTAAGGAAATGGCCAAATATTTCAAATTTGGAAAAATTAACAATTTTTAAAATGTGAAATGCTCTGCTTTTCAGCCAACCAGCCATACCATCCAAATATATTAATAAATATTATCTACTATATCTTAATGTTGGCATCATCTTGTAACATCCTTTAATTTATTTTGGACGTTAGAAAGCTTACAAATCTGACAGTGACTTTCAAAATTTACAAAAACAAATTCCCAAACCCATTTGTTAGGGACCACTTCAGTTCTGAAGGGGATTTAAAAGCCTATATATTAAAAAAAAAAAACCAAAAAACAAAGTCACCCCATTTTCAGAAATGCACTTCAAATAATTTAAAAAGCATATTTAGTAAGTTTATTAACCCTTTAAGTGTTTCATGGGAATCAAAAGAATATGAAGATGAAATTTAGACATTTCATTTTTTTCAATGATTTTTTTTACATTCATTTTGACCTAAAATTCACAAGGGGTTAAAGAGGACATTTCATGTCCTCCTGCACATGTGATTTTACATACCGCTAGAAAGCAGACTGAATTCAGCACAGTGTTGGATTTCCTGTTATGTGCCCCGGAGCTGGAGATATCGGTGCTGTTAGTTTTGGCAACGATCTCTGCCCACCGTCAGAAGCTCATTCCTCACAGTCTAGCTGGTCTGTAAGGAACACCCCCCTGACAGTACACGTCCATAGACTTGTACTGGGGGTGGGGGTGTTCCTCACAGCTCAGCGTCATCGCTGGTTGGTAAGGAACGCCCCCCTCTTTAAAAGGAAGAAATGCATCTTACAATTTTTTATGCAATTTCTCCTGAGTACGGAAATACCCTACATGTATATGTAAACTGCTGTTTTAGCACATGGTAGTACACCAAAGGGAAGGAGCGCCACTGGGTGTTTGAAAAGTAGATTTTCATGGAATAGTTTTCAGATGCCGTGTCTCATCTGCAGAGGCCCTAAAGTCCCAGTAAAGTGGAAACCCTCTAAAAGTGACCCCATTTTGGAAACTACATCCCTTAAGGGATTTCTCAAGGGGTATAGTGAGCATTTTTACCCCTCAGGCATTTAACAGATGTTATTAACGTTGAGATGTGAAATTGAAAAAAAAGTTACTAAAATGTAATTTTATCCCCGAATTTATCTTTTTCACAAGAGTTCATTACACAATTTCTCATGAAAACAGCAATATCCTATATGTGATCTTAAACTGCTGTATGTGTATATGGCGGGGCTTGTGAAAAGAGCGCTATTTAGCTTTTGGAGGGCAAATTTTGCTGGAATAGTATTTGGGTGCTGTATCGCATTTGCAGAGTCCTTGGAATACCAGTTCAATGAAACCCACATAAAATGACCCCATTTTGGAAACTATACCAGGTGATAAATTCTGTGAGGGATGTAGTCAGTATTTTCACCCCAAAGCTGTTGTTTCACAGATTTTATTAACACTGGGTTATGAAAATTAAAAATTCCTTTTTTTTTTCTCCAATAAATTGTCAATTACTAAAATGTCACTTTATCCCCAAATTTTTCAATTTCAAAAGGGGTTAAAGGAGAAAAAGCACCCCACAGTTTGTTTTACAATTTCTTATGAACACAGCAATAAAAAAAAAACATACAGTGGCTTGCAAAAGTATTCATACTCCTTGAACTTTTTCACATTTTGTCACCTTACAACCACAAACTTAAATGTATTTTATTGAGATTTTAAGTGATACACCAACACAAAGCAGCAGATAATTGTGAAGTGGAACGAAAATGATACATGGTTTTCAAAATTTTAATAAAAAAAAAAAAATTGCAAAAGTGTGACATGCAAAAGTATTCATCCCCCCTATATAAATACTTTGTAAAGCCACCTTTCACTGCAATTACAGCTGCAAGTCTTTTGGGGTATGTCTCTACCAGCTTTGCGCATCTAGAGACAGATTTTTGCCCATTCTTTTTTGCAAAATAGCTCAAGCTCAGCCAGATTGGATGGAGAGCGTCTGTGAACAGCAAATTTCATGTCTTGTCACAGATACTCAATGGGATTTAGGTCTGGACTTGGACCATTTTAATACATGAATATTCTTTGATCTAAACCATTGCACTGTAGCTCTGGCTGAATGTTTAGGGTCATTGCCTTTCTGGAAGATGAATCTCCTTTCCTCCTTCTCCTTCTCTTTTGCAGCATCCAACAGGTTTTCTTCCAGGATTGCCCTGAATTTAGCTCCATCCATCTTCCCATCAACTCTGCCAGCTTCCCTGTCCTTGCTGAAGAAAAGTCTCCCCACAGCACGATGCTGCCACCATCATGTTTCACAGTGGGGATGGTGTGTTCAGGGTGATGAGCAGGGTTACGTTTCTGCCACACATTGCACTTTGCATTTAGACCAAATAGTTCAACTTTGGTCTCATCTGACCAGAGCACCTTCTTCCACATGTTTGCTGTGTCCCCTACATGGCTTGTTGAAACTGCAAATTACACTTCTTATGTCTTTCTTTCAACAATGGTTTTCTTCTTGCCACTCTTCTGTAAAGGCCATATTTGTGGAGTGCACGACTTATAGTTGTCCTGTGGACAGATTCTCCCACGTGAGCTGTGGATTTTTGCAGTTCCTCCAGAGTGACCATGGGCCTCTTGGCTGCTTCTATGACCAGTGCCCTCCTTGCTTTATCTGTTAGTTTAGGTGGATGGCAATGTCTTGGTAGGTTTGCAGTTGTAGAATACTTTTTCCATTTATGGATGATGGATTGAATAGTGCTACTTGGAATGCTCAAAGCTTGGGATATGTTTTTATAACCTAACCCTGCTTTAAACTTCTCCACAACTTTCTCTCTGACCTGACTGGTGAGTTCCTTGGTCTTCATGATGCTGTTTGCTCACTAGTGTTCTATAAGAAACCACTGAGGCCTTCATAGAACAGGTGTATTTATACTGAGACTAAATAACATACAGCTGGACTCTTAAATAAATTACAGTTGTGCAAAAAATTTACATACCCCGGCAGATTTTTTTGTTTTTTGGCCTTTCTTCAGAGAATATGAATGATAGCACAAAAACTTTTTCTTCACTCATGGTTAGTGGTTGGTTGAAGCCATTTGTTGTCAAACTTCTGTGTTTTCTCTTTTTAAAGCATTAAGACAACCAAAAACATCAAAAAGACCCTGTTCAAACATTCACATACCCCAGTTCTTAATACCGTGTATTGCCTCCTCTAACATCAATGACAGCTTGAAGTCTTTTGTGGTAGTTGTGGATGAGCAGCTTTATTTTCTCAGATGGTAAAACTGCCCATTCTTCTTGGCAAAAAGTCTCCAGATCCTGTAAATTCCTGGGCTGTCTTGCATGTACTGCGCGCTTGAGATCTCCCCAGAGTGGCTCAATGATATTGAGATCAGGAGACTAAGATGGCCACTCCAGAATCTTCACTTACTTCTGCTGCAGCCAATGACAGGTCAACTTGGCCTTGCGTTTTGGATCGTTGTCATGTTGGAACGTCCAAGTACGTCCCATACACAGCTCCTGGCTGATGAGTGCAAATTTGCCTCCAGTATTTGCTGCATTCATCTTTCCTTCAAATTTGACCAAGTTTCCTGTGCCTTTGAAGCTAACACATCCCCACATCATCAGTGATCCACCTCCGTGCTTTACAGCTGATGTTATGTGTGGGTTTTTCTTTGCATCCTGAACAATTTTCCGGGCAGTTGTGGCCGAAATTTTGGTTGGTCTACCTGACTGTGGTTTGGTTTCTGGGCATGTTAACAGGCCAAAATCACCAGAATATGTGAACTTTTGAACAGGGTAGTTTTGATGTTTTTGGTTGTCATTATGATTTAAAATGAGAAAACACAGAAGTTTGACAATAAATGGCTTCAATCAACCACTAACCATGAGTGGAGAAAAAGTTTTTGTGCTATCATTCATATTCTCTGAAAAAAGGTCAAAAAACAAAAAAATCTGCCGGGGTATGTAAACTTTTTAGCACAACTGTAAGTGACTTCTGAAGGCAATTGATTGCACTGGATTTTATTTAGGGGTAACAGAGTACAGGGGGACGAATACTTTTGCAAGTCACACTTTTCAGATTTTTATTTGATTAAAATTTTGAAAACCATGTATCATTTTCCTTCCACGTCAAAATTATGTGCTACTTTGTGTTGGTCTATCACTTAAAACCTTAATAAAATACATTTAAGTTTGTGGTTGTAAGGTGACAAAATGTGAAAAAGTTCAAGGGGTACTTTTGCAAGCCACTGTATGTGTTCGTAACGTGCTGTATGGGTACATGGCGGAGCTTAGGATGAAGAGCGACATATTTGGCTTTTAGAGGGCAGATTTTTCAAGAATAGTTTTCTGGCGTCATGATCTATTTTATTTGCAGAACCTCTAACCTCCAGTTATGCTCTGGTTCCTGATTTTGGATATGCCCTTCACCCGGCCTTAATCTTTTGCCTGGAAATATGATAGGGCTCAGAAATGAAAGAGCACTAATGCACAATCTGTCCTAATTTGGAATTTACACTGCATTGGCGTGCATTTGCAGAGGCCCTGAAATAAAATAAATAGTTCACCAACAAAATATGACCCCAATTTAGAAATTACAACCCTCACGGGATTTCTCAAAGGGTATTATTATAATTTTGAGCCTAAGAGTGCTTTCCAAAAATGAAATGTGAAAATGGAAAATTAAAAAAAAAAAAACACACACACACAAAAAAAAATGCAATTTCAATGCCCAATATGTTGTTGCCACTTTGTGTCAAAAGAGACCTATTTGGATTTTGAAGCATAATTTAGTTTTTGGACATCATATCAGTTTGACAGAGCCTCTGAAAACATTAACTGCACTCCTAAATAAATTCCTACAGGAGTATAGTTTTCAAAATGGTTCACGTGTCAATGGATTCTAATTTACTGGCATTTCAGGTGCTCTGCAAAAGTGGCATGGCATCCAAAAACCAAACCATCTGTATCTGTGCTCCAGCAGTTTATATTAAACACGTTATTCTGGGTACAATGGTGTCATATATGAGGTCATTAACTGCCTGGTCAGCTCCTGATCAGGTGTCATCCTCAGGACAAGAATGCACGTTGAAATGTGGCAAGTGCTCACTGCTTAGGACGAGCATTTTCGTCCTCTGTCACTTCTGTTGGGGGAATGTGGAATTCTCCTTTTCTGTACATATTCTCCCAAATAATCGGAGAACAAAAGGCTGCACTGTGATCTCCTTCATTATAGGTGTGTGACACAAGATTCCCTATGTCAGCCTATCACTATCTAGTGATAGCATATTCTAACCGCAGATTCATAACCACTAACCATTGCTGGTTTTAGATAAAGTATGGTAGTATGAGAAAGAAAAAAAGAAAAAAAAGGAAATGCGGGCACTACAAAAACTGCACAATCTGAATATGGGAATAAACAGGATACTTAGCTGGTGCTGTTGCTTTAAATGCTGCAGAAGATAGTCCAAGAAAACGCTGAAAGTAATACAATCCAAGTGTCCACGATGAAAGAAGATGAACAGCGGCACACAACCAGACTTCAGTGCTTCTTTATTGAGATCAAATAAAACTAGGCATACCAGCGACAAAGTGAGCAACAGCGACGGGCCATTTCCCGCAACACGCGCTTCTACAGGATACTGTCTGATACACATGCAGGAACGCCTTAAAATAGGGGCGACCCCGCCCACGGGTGTGTGTCACCCAGCGCTCATTGGACAAAGTCTCTATATGACCGTGCACAAGCACCGTTGCCACGGCACCCAGACACGCCAGACTAAAACATGTGATTTAAAAACACAGCATTAGATATACAAATCACATGTAATATACATTCTTTCAAAAAAACAGGTTAGCTATACATCATATGCCTAGGAAAATACTCTTTATCCAGTAAAATTGAATAAGCTGGAATATTATAGTATTAAAAAGTTAATCCACAACAATATATAAATGAACCTCATGCTAGGCATGAGCTACCAATATTATGGTAACTTTTGTGAAAGCAATGTTTACAAACTATATATTGTGTATATATAGGATGCGTTTTTTTATTTTGAGATATAATGCTTTCAAATTTGGGGATAGTTGGTACCTTCAAAAAACCGGTACCACTATGGGTACTCCTGTGGCTTGTAGTCTAGCTACAGTGGGGGAAAAAGTATTTAGTCAGCCACCAATTGTGCAAGTTCTCCCACTTAAAAAGATGAGAGAGGCCTGTAATTGACATCATAGGTAGACCTCAACTATGAGAGACAAAATGAGAAAACAAATCCAGAAAATCACATTGTCTGATTTTTTAAGAATTTATTTGCAAATTATGGTGGAAAATAAGTATTTGGTCACTTACAAACAAGCAAGATTTCTGGCTCTCACAGACCTGTAACTTCTTCTTTAAGAGGCTCCTCTGTCCTCCACTAATTACCTGTAGTAATGGCACCTGTATGAAATTGTTGTTATCAGTATAAAAGACACCTGTCCACAACCTCAAACAGTCACACTCCAAACTCCACTATGGTGAATACCAAAGAGCTGTGGAAAGACACCAGAAACAAAATTGTAGAACTGCACCAGGCTGGGAAGACTGAATCTGCAATAGGCAAGCAGCTTGGTGTGAAGAAATCAACTGTGGGAGCAATAATTAGAAAATGGAAGACATACAAGACCACTGATAATCTCCCTCGATCAGGGGCTCCATGCAAGATCTCACCCCATGGGGTCAAAATGATCACAAGAACGGTGAGCAAAAATCCCAGAATCACACGGGGGGACCTAGTGAATGACCTGCAGAAAGCTGGGACTAACGTAACAAAGGCTACCGTCAGTAACACACTACGCCGTCAGGGACTCAGATCCTGCAGTGCCAGACATGTTCCCCTGCTTAAGCCAGTACATATCCGGGCCCGTCTGAAGTTTGCTAGAGAGCATTTGGATGTTCCAGAAGAGTATTGGGAGAATGTTATATGGTCAGATGAAACCAAAGTAGAACTGTTTGGTAGAAACACAAGTAGTCGTGTTTGGAGGAGAGTGAATGCTGAGTTGCATCCAAAGAACACCATACCTACTGTGAAGAATGGAGGTGGTAACATCAAGCTTTGGGGCTGTTTCTCTGCCTAGGGACCAGGACGACTGATCAGTGTACATGAAAGAATGAATGGGGCCATGCATCGTGAGATTTTGAGTGCAAACCTCCTTCCATCAGCAAGGGCATTGAAGATAAAACGTGGCTGGGTCTTTCAGCATGACAATGATCCCAAGCACACTGCCAGGGCAACGAAGGAGTGGCTTCGTAAGAAGCATTTCAAGGTCCTGGAGTGGCCTAGCCAGTCTCCATATATCAACCCCATAGAAAACCTTTGGAGGGAGTTGAAAGTCCATGTTTCCCAGCGACAGCCCCAAAACATCACTGCTCTAGAGGAGATCTGCATGGAGGAATGGGCCAACATACCAGCAACAGTGTGTGCCAACCTTGTGAAGACCTACAGAAAACATTTGACCTCTATCATTGCCAACAAAGGATATATAACAAAGTATTCAGATGAACTTTTGTTATTGACCAAGTACTTATTTTCCACCATAATTTGCAAATAAATTCTTTAAAAATCAGACAATGTGATTTTCTGGATTTGTTTTCTCATTTTGTCTCTCATAGTTGAGGTCTACCTATGGTGTCAATTACAGGCCTCTCTCATCTTTTTAAGTGGGAGAACTTGCACAATTGGTGAATTCAGCGCATTGTTGGCTTTTTAGCGGTACATAAAACTGCACTTTTATGAGGACATGAAAGGTCCTCTTTAAGAAGAATGTTCCACATTATTAAGCAAGCCACAGGTTTCAAGCAATATGCGAAAGAAAAAGAATCTCTCTGCTGCCAAAAAGAAACAAATAGCGCAATGCCTTAGACAAGGTATGAAAGCATTAGATATTTCATAAAAATTTAAGCATGATAATCATACTGTGAAGAGTTTTGTGAGTGACTCAAAGCACAGACCGGTTCGTGCAGATAAAGACATACTTGAACCCTACAATTTGTAAAGTGCTGCGAAATATGTTGGCATTATATAAATAAAATGTATTATTATTATTAATAATATTATTATTATAATAATAATGAAAAGGATTCCGCCAGACAAATTTATCGGATTAAGAAAGGAGCTGCTAAAATACCATTACAAAGCAGCAAACAGAAATTTTAAGCTGCTGGTGCCTCTGGAGTCCCACGAACCTCAAGGTGTAGCATCCTTGAGAAGCTTGCAGTTGTTCATAAACCTACTAATTGTCCACCCCTAAACAGTGCTCACAAGCAGAAACTGTTGCAGTGGGTCCAGATATACATTCTGACTAATTTTGAAACCGTATTATTAACTGATGAGTGCTGTGCAACCCTGGATGGTCCAGCTGGACCATGGTGCAAAAAAAAGAATTGTGCATTCCGTGGAAAATCAAAATCATTTTCATGCATAACAATGCACCAACTCATACAGCAAAGAATACCTCTGAATCATTGGCTGCTATGGGCATAAAATGAGAGAAACTCATGGTGTGGCCACCATCCTCCCCCTGACTTCAACGCTATTGAGAACCTTTGGAGTATCCTCAAGAAAAAGATCTATGAGGGTGGGAGGCAGTTCACATCAAGACAACAGCTCTGTGAGGCTATTCTGACAAAGAAACTATCAAGCAGAAACTAATCAAAAACTCACAAGTTTAACAGATGCAAGAATTTTGAAGCTGATATCAAAGAAAGGGTCCTATGTTAACATGCAACTTGGCCTGTTAAGATGTTTTTGATTGAAATAGCTCTTGATGTCAGTAAATGTGACATCTTAATGCTGCAAATTCAACAAATAACCATTTGCAGTTCTTTACAATTTATAAAATGTTTAGAAACTGTGTTGGGTAAAATTATTTGGCACAAACATTTATTTTTCACAAATTAAAAAAATCTATCATTGGAAGGTTTGTCCAATAAAATTTGATTTATACTCTAATGGTTGAAGATTTAAACATTATACCGACTGTAATTTGCACTGACCATTTAGGAAACTCAGAGAAAAATATAATTTGCATAATAATTTTGAATGCGGTGTAGTCTTCGCTCTTCCTGTTTACAGGTAGGAAGCAACATCACTGTAATGCTGCCACAAATTGGCCACATTAATTATGAGACTTTCTGAAGCATATATCTCCCTTACCACCACTTCTCTCTCCAGGATCCAGCTGGACAGTCGAAATGAAGGCCCCTGCACGGAGGACTTTTCTTTTTGCCGGTTTCAATATAAAAACTACAGAAACCCGACGGACCCATTATAGTCTATGGGGTCCTCGGGTGTCCCCAGGTAATCGCTGTTTTAGTGAGCAGGCTCTCCATCAGCGACGACAGAGAGCCGACTGCAAGTGTGATCCTAGCCTTAGGCGAGTTTTTTTTCTTAATGCAGTATGAGACACAAAATGGGTCTCCAATCTGGAGTCGGGAGTGGTAAGTTACCTTATTCAATGATAGAGGCAATGTTAATTGACAAAATTGATTCCTTTTACATGCTTTCTTTGTCCCTTACAGAATCTCCCATTATTGTTAAAACATGTTGATATGTGGGGACTGGAGAGAGCCTTCTCTAAATTTAAATGGAAGGGAAGAATTTCAATTGGTAGGTTGGCAAATAAGAAACATATTTGGAGTTATATTGTCAACTAGGCAAAATACACAAATAGGCAAATACAAAATAGACAGAGTCTGGTCTGTCTCATCCATTTTTAACCTTGGGGACTGTTCCATGGTAAATGTTGTAAAAATCCATCAGTGCTATGGAAAATGTTACTACTTGGTGATACAATGGCAACTTAGAAAGCTCTTCGCAAGGGACACAAAGCTCCCAAATGTTAATAAAATGCTTCCAATAATTCAATATCCTGGATTGCAAGATACTGTTTCCCGGTTTGGAGAGACTGTGAGGCGGAAGGATTAAACTTCACATTTATGGTAAAGTCTTTATATTTGAGCAGCTTAGAGAGAATTACAATTCACCGTACATTTGATTTTTTTATTTTAATAGCTTGAAGACCGATACATTTTGAGAACTATTGTTACTAGAGTTATTAAAGGGGTATTCTCTGTTGAGAAGGCTGATAGTGTTGAAACTGTGACGAGAAATACATTTTTGACTGCTTCATAGAGCCTATTATGCCTTTAACTTACCTTTAGAAAGATATATTATAAGTTACAAAAGGGAGTGCCAAAAAGGTCAGAAGCAACACGCAGATATGCTTTAATGCATTCATGCAATGTCCCCAATTATACTCTTTTAGGAATGTGGAATCTTTGATTCGGCATCTTAGTGGAGCTAAAGCATAACTCTAGTTCAATAGTGATTGCGGCATCTAAGGGGTTTTGGAGGGAGGGTGCTCACTCCTGTAGACATTAACACCCCTGCAAACAAAATCGCCAGCTCTTACAAAAGTCGCCAACGATCTCCTTATGGCCAAATCTAAAGGGAACTATTCACTTCTTATTTTTCTGGATCTTTCAGCAGCATTTGACACTGTAGACCACCAACTCCTCCTCACTATGCTCCACTCTATTGGCCGCAGGGATACCTCTTTGCTTTCTTCCTATCTTTCTGACATCTCATTTATTGTATCATTCGCTGGTGCCATTTCTTCTCCTCTTCCCGTTGCTGTAGGGGTTCCTCAGAGCTTGGTCCTTGACCCCCTCCTCTACTCTTTCTATACAGCCCCTATTGGACAAACCATCAGCAGATTTGTGCTGATGACAATCAACTATATACCTCATCCAAGACATAACCCCAGCACTACTACAGAAGATCAGTGACTGTCTCTAACATCATTCATGTCTTCTCTTTATCTGAAACTTTCAAAAACCAAACAACTTCCAATCAACCCAACCCTGATATCTCCATTTCTGTCTGTGGTCTTACTATTGCACCGAAGCACTATGCCCGCTGCCTCGGGGTTGTATTTTACTCAGATCTCACCTTCCCCTCTCTACAATCTGTCCTGAATGCAGCCGTCAGACTAGTACACAGATGCATCTACCTTTGTGCAAGTTGCTGCACAGGTTGCCGATCCAACACAGAACACAACATAAAAATATCACACTCACTTATAAATACATCCATAGTGCTGAAACTCCCTACATCTCCTCCCCTGTCACTGCCTACCACCCTAACCATCCTCTACGTTCTGCCAATGACCTTAGACTTGCATCCTCTGCTATCCGAACATCCCACTCCCATCTCCAAGACTTTTCTCGAGCTGCTCCGGTACTCTGAATACTACCCTGGACAGTTAGATAAATACCCAACTAGGACAGCTTTAAACATGCCCTAAAATCACATCTGTTTAGGTAGGCTTATCACATGAAAGGATCACATTGTTCGACACCTCCAAATACTTAGCTAACATTTGTAATCCTATGCTATCCTTCCTATGTTTTTACTCAGGACCTGTCCCCTCCATATAGAAGTTACTCTGCACTCCATGCACTTATTCTGTATATTCACAGATACTGGCTGTTGATGGGCTCATACAGCTTCAGGCATAGGATCTTAATTATCAATAAAATGTCTGGTACATTGTGCTAAACAAGCCCTCTTACCTCTTGTGCCTATTTCCTCATAGATTGTAAGCTCTCATGATCAGGGCCCTCAATTCTATTGTTTAATACGTGGAAAATTTATAGCAAAAAAGGCAATGGCAAAATTGCTGCTTTTTACTATTCTTTCCAAGTTAATAAAAGTTAATCAATGAGATATATCTACAGAAAAATAGTGCCAATGAACCTGCAACTTGTCTAACAAAAAAAACAAGCCCTGTCTACAATGGAGACAAATAAAGGTATGTTTTGGTCATCAAGACCTAAAACAGGAGGGTCACTAAAGTGTTAAACTGGCCCAGTCTGTCCTTCTGGTGGTCCGCATTTATATAGCCTCCAAATGGAAATCAGACACATTTTATTGTTCCAGGGTAATCGCATAAGAAAAGACAGTGTAACTCACCAAAATATTAAAAAAAAAAAAAAAAAAACTTTGGTGAGTGCCACGGTCTTTTCTTCTTTGACAAGTTTATCTTAATGGACTTTACTTTTCACTGTTGAGTACCACCTAAATGTTAATATGTGAGAAACTTCTTATTACTCCCCAGTTTATGTACACACAATAATGCTGGTTGTTGGCTCTTATTTTTTTATAAACCACATTGCTGTTTATGAAAAAATAGAGGCGATGTGAACGGACCAAATGGATCTATTTCTTAAAGTCTGTCATGGATATCCTCCTCCCACTCCCCCCGAAATATGTCATACTATGTATCCCTGTAATTGTGCTAATGAAAAACATTCCTGCTTCATCCCTTTTATATCTATTGACTATTTAATAGACTATTTGCCCTAGTTAGAGTTTTTTTTTTTTGAGATGGTGACTGTTTCCCACCTTCCCCTGTTCCTTCTCATACCTTTATTGTTGCTATTCTCATTACCTATTCTGATCACCCCCTGTGTGGGGTTTATATGCTTATTAGTACTTGTATCAGTATGATTTGTACCCTACTCATGTTTAATACACAATAAAAACCTTTTTAAACCTACAGTCTAAAAAGCTGTCACAGAAGAGTGATAATACGAATAAGCGTTCTGTAATGAAAGCTTTTGTAGAACAGTATGTGTGTATATAGATTCTCTATCTCTGACTGGTACCAGAGCGGCATATACGTATGAACAGATCTGTGGACTACAGTTTAAAGAGGGCATAATAGAGTCACAGAGGTTTATGTTCCAATAAACAGACAGAGGTGATTTTATGAAATGAGGACCCTAACACCAAATAGGAGTAAGCAGACAGAGGTCCAAAATCTGCTAACAATTTGGCATGCCCAACAGGTATGATTCATTGCTCCCACTGCTCCACACAAGCACAACGGGAAGACAAATGGAAATATAGCTTGAAGACGAACCAGCACCATGCAGGTCCTATGAAGAACCTTCAGGGAAGTTTCAGCCAGGGTCACTTGCCAGCTTCCTTTGCTAAGGGTCTCACAACATGTATGTTTATCTGGGATGAAGCGAACACCTACCACAAATTAAGGAACAACCCTACTGATAATGTTAAAACACCCCTAGTCAGATTACTGTAAGAAGGGGTACATATGAGTTTTATCACAGAAGCAGATGGAATAACTCATGGTAAAGTACCATATATGCCCCTTCTTTCATGCCTTACCAAAACCCATAAAGCACAATTTCCCAATGTTCCCCTTTATTCTGCCCAATTGTAGCTGGCATAGGGTCAGTGACAGAGATACAGTCTATTTGGACAATCTCCTACAGCCCTTGGTGCAGATAGCAACAGGGTACATTAATGACCTCAAAGAACTCCTAAAGACCATGGATTCTGTGAAGTGGGAGAAGGGTGAAATATGGATGCTATGATGTGGTTTCCCTACACACATCAATACCTTATAAGACACTGATAGCCCTTTCTTGCCACTTGCCCAGGATTATAATAAGAAAGCGATTTGTAATGATGTTTTTTTTTTGATATTCAGTGAATTAAAAAAAAAAAACTGCAATCATTATAGCCTTACTATCAATTGTTAATACACTCATTGACAAAAATAACCAATAAACACTACACCAAGAAGGAGTTGTTGAAATCACATGAGACTTAACTGTAAGTGATTACAGTATTAGAGCAAAAAGTATAAGTTTATTGGGGGAAAAAAATATACAAACGAAAGGAGGCTCTAGTATCCTCTTGGGCCATATCTAGCCTGGATGCAAGATGAAATATAGTTGGGCATAGAGGCATACAGGTTCTTTATAGGATAGGTATAGGTATCCTGTGGCACAATTGCCCACACGATGCAGCTGGGCCTGTACGTCCTGCACACTCATAGGTTTGCTAAAGCGGTCATGCTAGCTAGTTCCATATATGTTCGATTGGTGAGAATTCTACTGACAGATACGTGTCAGTTCACAGAGGGGGATACGTGTCCATTATGGGACAACCCCTTTAAATGTCCCTCATAACACTACTAGGTTGACTGTCATATGAAAGGGCTCCCACACCACACTAGCAGTTGAAGCAGTGTGTCACTCCACAACAAAGGCAGAATTAATGGCCTCAGCGCGATGCCTCTATACTTAAACTTGAAGGTCATTGCATATCAAACAGAACATGGATTCCACTCTAAAAACAATACGCTTCCAATCCGCAGCAGTCCAAATTTTTCAATCAAGAAAACACTGCAAATTGAAGAAACTGTGGCTAGCTGTCAATGCAGGAGAAAAATGGGCACGGGATACCAAAATTTCCTTCTGCTAAGCACCTGGAAATGGTGCAGGCAGACAGGAGTGTATGATGAAAGTGCCACTTGTGACTGAATGGTGAAAAAGAAAAAACTGGGGAGATGCATATACAAATGACCCTCTATACAGGTGGTCTCTTTGAGTAGTCTATTCGCTGTGTGTGCATGTCCTCACATAGCCACTGCTCCCCCAACACCTCCTAACAGCTAGGTCAGAACAGCCTAATTTGGCTATTTACGTCGCTGTATCTGATAGCCCGTGCTGCAGTCACCTTAAAGGGGTTGTCCAGGCAAAAATGGTCAACCCTTTTAACTTTTAAATCAGCGGGGGCATTGAAAAAATAAAAAAAAATAGTTACTTGCCCTCAATGTTCTGGTGTGCTCCATTCCGGTCCTTCTGCTGAACAGGTCTCTTCCGGAGTTTTTTTTTTTTTTTTTTTTCAATGCCCCCGGCTGATTTAAAAGTTAAAAGGGTTGTTCATTTTTGCCTGGACAACCCCTTTAATTAAAGTCAAACACTTGTGATTTACAACTGCTCCTATAGGAGTGATCAGAGCTGCTTCTCCATGCTCAAGTTATTGTCCTGGAGTTATACTTTGATAACGGAAGCTTTTGGGAACTTTATCATCAATTTATCAACAAAATGCAACTCTTTATGGTAACCACATTAAAGTGAAACAGCCTTTCCACTGTGTGAACAGAACTTGCTCCCCTGCCAGCCCCTCCCTTCACCTCCATCCCCAGGGTCTGCTCTCTCATCAGGGAACCTAGCTAGAGATAACAAAAGCAGTTTACAGCCCTCTAGTTTTCTAAACTACTGGTTAATTTACACATGGACTAGGAAAAAACTATATAAATGTGTAGCCCTGTAAGCAGAAGAACTAGAAAATCTAATTTTAATGTTTACCTATCCTTTGGTCATTACTCAGCTTCCCAAAGCTTCTGAAAGGCAAACATGCATAATATTGGAGAGATACAGGAAAGAGGGGAATCATCAAAGCATAACTGCACATATTTACTTCGTAATTAGTTTGGGAAAGTTGGGTGACTCTTACTGGGTAGCTATACTAGGTTCTATTGTTCTCACTGTGAGTTAGTAAAGTAAAGCTGGCTGATGTCACTGTGTATACGCTACTGCCGGCAAAGTTACTGTTGGTACTACTGTTCTATTTCATACTATCATTTACATGTGGGATTCTTCCCAACAAAATGGCCATGCTCACTGTATAGACAATAAGTGTGCAGTCTAAATCCAGCTCTCTCCTCCTCAACTTCCTTCCTTTTCGGATTGATTTTTCATGCTTTGTAATTATGATGAGAAAAGAAGAGCAAGAAAAATCAGGAAATCAATTGTTATTTTATTTGATTGGATTCTGGGTTTAGTGGTCCTTCTTCAACCCTTCCTGCTCTGTGCCATGCTATTACACTGTGCTGAGCACATCTTCCAGGTTTTGGTTGTATTACACAGCTTGGACCAACCGCCAGAGGCGGAAAATATTCCGACTCGGGCAGCTTAACCCCTCAGCGATCAAGGCATCGGGGTGCTTAGGGGGGCAAGATCACCCCCTCTCTTCCACCCATGATTGCCCTTCCAGACTGCACATTATACTGCATTGTATTGCATTACACTGGGGATTAGGGGATCCTGGGTTCAATTCCCCTGGGAAAGGATTAAAAAAAAAAAAAAAGTTTCAAAAGTATACAAAATAAATATTATGTTTAAAAACTCAATTTATAAAATGAATAATGTAAACAAAAAGTAAACAAACATATAAGGTTAGCCCCAAGTGCGTACAAGTCCACACTATCCAAAAAAGCATTATTTATCCCTTACGTTGAAAACTGTAAAAATAAATATCGCACTATACAAGTTAAAGTATTTTGGTCACTTTGCCGACCTCTATCAAAAAGTTATTCATACCAAAAATTTGTACCAATAAAGAGCCCTGACATAGTTCCGACAAAAAAACTGTAAAAAAAACTTTATAGTCATCCAGAATCCAGAGACCCTAGGCAAATCACTAATTTTCAAAAAATGAAGAAGTTTTATGTAGTAAAATCAGTAAAACATAAACGCAATGCATATGGCCATAATCGTAATGACCAAGCTGCCGTGTCATTTTAAATGCAAAACGCAAAAAATAATGACAGCATTGTAGTTTATTTTTCATACAGACCACCAAAAACGTTAATAAAAGCTAAACAAAAGATAATATGTTCCCTAAAATGGTGCCAAATGAAAGTTACAACTCCACATGTAATAAATAAGCACTCATATAACTATGTGAACAGAATTTTTTTTTTAAAAAAGCTTTGAATTTTGGAAGGCAAAGAAAATATGAAAAACGGTGCCAAGTATTAAATGGGTTGAGCATGACATGAAAACAAGGCCGATTTCTTCTTCTCACATGACAATGACACATCTCCATCCCATTAAAATTAATGGGACAGAGAAGGCGTATGGGCCATGTATTCAACGGACATGAGGTCACTTCTTGAGAAAAAGAAAGCAGCCTTGTTTCAACGTCCTGCATAACCCTTTTAAATGGCCAAAGTACCCTGCATCCTTTAAAGGTTAACAGCATTTAGTGATAAACTTTACAGTATAGTCATGGTCATAGACAGCAATAGTCTGGAGCCTACTCACTAATGTCTGTGGGAGAGTTTTGAGGCATGCTCTATGTATGGAGGCAGCATAGAGAAGCTGTGACATCATCTATTGACAGTAGCAGATGTAACCATGGGTCACTATAGGTGTTCTCTATAAAGGTATGAACGTCAATTGAGATACTGCCTGTCTTGTATGTGATGTAAATGAGGTCACTGTTGCAATGAAAATCCCCATGCAGAATTAACAAGTGTAAGCTGCCACTAGGCTTAGTAGGCAGAGTGAAAATTTAGTATTTTTTTTCCAAATATAGATAGTAACATTGCAAATTAAATATAAAAAAGGCCATTATTGGCCACACATTCCCAAGAACCCGTTTTTAGGACATGAGCTTCTCTTGGGACAAGGATTCTCTGCCCCTTGTTTCATTTATTAAATTACTTCTATCTCTACTCTGTTTTTGCTGTAGCCTCACTTCTAAATAAACTTTCATTTGGTTCTATCAATCTGTGAGATCAATTGTTTTGATGTTTAATAACATCATTATCAGATTATAACTATATTTAGCTGTATCAAGAAAAGTAAAGACCCTGAAGATGCACCTATTCAGGAAGGCCTACAATTTCAATAACGCTTCCGTCACCACTCCACCATCTGAACAGCCTCTAACATCACTTATTGTCTCTATCCCCCTTCCCTCATAGATTGTAAGCCCTTGAGGGTAGGGCCCTCAATCCCACTGTGCCAGTTGGTCACTGTTAGTATTGTATTTGTTTTGTATATTTTATGTACTGTATGTAAACCATGAAATGTAAAGCACCATGGAATTAATGGTGTTATATAAATAAAAATATAATAATAATAATAATAATAATAATAAAGTAAAAGGTACATTCATGACATTTCTTGATTAATTGATAATAAATAATAAAGAGATTAGTAGTGCTGGCATTACATTGTAATTTTTTTTTTTATTTAGCCCATCAAACTTGTGTCCTTTCAGATTTTCCCTGCATGCATTTTTTTTTTTTTTTTTTTAAGTATCTCCCTATAGATAAATGTCTAGTTTTCTATGAAACAGAGACATTGCCTGGTAATGTAATGCGGAAGAAGAAGTCCCATCCCATGCATGAGACTGTGATAGCGCTGGGCAGTACTGTCAGTGACCGACTACTCCACCCTAAGTGTGAGAAGGAGCGCTATTGGAAGGCTTTCCTCCCCACCGCGGTTAGGCTGTACAACCAACACCGACCTAAGCAGAGATCAATACACACAGAGAACTGAAATATCTCTCTGCCTGTTAAATCCCCCCCCTCCTCTGCTACTTCCTATCTGTCTGTCTACTATCAATGTAATGCCTCTCACCTTGGAACATTCCTGTACATGTTGTATTTGTATCTGCTTATCTTTGCTGCTGTAACACACTGAATTTCCCCATTGTGGGACTATTAAAGGACTATTATTATTATTATTATTAATAAAGCCAAATCAGAACACCTGTTCCAAATGTAAGAGAAACTCATCCATATATAGGAGTTTCGGTGTTATTGCCCAGAGTGATCATCAGAGTGAAGCACGATACTGGTTTGGCTGGGTAAGAGATCATAGATATGGGTCAGAAGGGGTACTATATCTCATTTGGGAGACACTGCCTGTGCAGGCCACCTTATCATATGTACAGTCTAAGCAGACCATGCAATGCTCTATTAGTAATTCTGGGAAAGGATGGAAAACGGAAAACTCACTCTATGACCTCTGTGACCCATCCAAACAATTCCCTGCCTCGCACTCATTAGGGGCAAAAACTCCAAAGCATCTATGTGTGAATGGGTTTTTCTTCCGTGATGGTTTGGCTTTATTTCCAGACAACGTCTCGAAGGCCCGGTTCACATCTTTCCGCAAGAAGCAAGTGGAGAGGAAAATGCTGCAAGCAGCATTTTTCTCTCCGCATAGTTCGTGCGGAAACCACATGGACCCCATTATAGTCTATGGGGTCCGTGTGGTTTCCCAGGTTTCCCACAGTCCCAAGCGGACTCCCTGAACGCAGATGTGAACCGGGCCTAAGTTTCATAGAAAACCAGGCATTTATCTATAGGGAGCCAAAAGGTGGCACTACAGTTTTCCTTTTTCCATCAAGGAAGGACTGTGGCACTGTGCTGAGTCAAACCTTTCAAAGGATTTTTAATAGCTTTTGTTGTCTTTTGAAAAAGAATAGTACAGCACAGAAAGTTATCACACTGCAGTTAGTCAAGTTATACAAACAGTGCTACATCTGTAGCACCCCTTCTGACTTCTCTTTTTTTCTGGTTTATAACAAGTTAACATGATAAAATAAAGACTTATGCATAATTCCAGTTACCAGGCTATGTTGCTAATAATAATAACAATAATATTACAATTATAAAGGCCTACTTCTAGTCACTGACCAAGGTTAAGGTTAAGGATGCTGCCTGTGCTGCTGTTCCTCTCATTCTTACATGCTACTGGTGTAGACGATTGTGGAGAGAAAGGTTTAGGACTGCCTGATATGCTGCCGCCATGCCCTGTTTTTATCGATACAGGAGAAGCTGTAAAATGAATACACAGACAAAATAATGTTAATATCTTAATATAATCACATTCCGTCTAAACCGTAAATAAACTCCAGCTGGGAGGGACAAAACATTTAATATTAGATAGACCAATGTCTCTAGGGCTGCACTTCAGAACATAGAATGGAAGCAGCTATTGCCAAATAGTAATAACAGATTTTGGGTACTTACACTACTGTACTGAACTTATTCCTATAAGGAACAAGTATAAACATTTTAAATAACCCCTCGCCCATGGCTAACAACTATTGTAAAACGGACAATAAGTAACAAAAAAAAAAAAAAGGTATATAAAAAGGTATTTAAAAAGTGAAGTGTTAGCTATAGCCTTTGAAAAATACAAATCACTTAAACTCTATAAATAGGAAATTAAATTGGCTTAAATACATCATGGAAGGCAAGGAAAGATATCAGGGCAAAATCTGCCATGAAGCGAGATAAGCCTCTCACCTCAGGTGGCAGATTGAAGCTTCTTTCAGAGGACAGTAGTTTTGCATTCCTATTGTACCTGGCTGCTTCTGGAAAAATAAAAATAATACTCTTCTCGTTTTTGAGGAGTATTTTTAGCCATGGAGGAGTATTTTTAGCCATGGAGGAGTATTTTAAGACAGGGGAGAGGATTACATTTTTAGTAATGGAAATAATTAGGCATAAGAAGTCACTATTTAATCAAGGAAACCATTACTAGAAAACTTCTCCCATGTATAAATGGTGTATTTAGGGTATCATTTTTAATGTCTTCACTGTGAGGTAAAAATTAATGTCTTTGTGTCGACACAATCATAGCAATACTAAATTTATATAGTTTGCCATGTTTTAATACATTTACAAAAATCCAAAACTTTAATAAATGCAAAAAACTATCTTGGTTGCCATATTCTAACACCTGAAAAATTTTTATATTTCCATGTACATTGATCTATAAGGCATTTTACAGTAATCTGCGCCAGGTGAAAAATGTCAATTTAGCCATTTTGATCTTTCTTTTTACCACTACAGTGTCTGCTGTATAGGATAAATATTCCTGTATTTTTGTAATTCGGCACTTTTGAATGTGGGGATGTTTAAAGAGGACCTGTCATGTCCTCATGTATATGCGGTCTTACCGCTAGAAAGCCGACAGTGCGCTGAATTCACTGGGCGGTAAGGAACACCCTCCCTGACTGTACTTGTCCATAGCCCTGTACTGTCAGAGGGGGGTTCCTTACAGCCCAGCGATGACGCTGAGCTGTGAGGAACGCCCAGCCAGTACAGGGCTATGGACGAGTATAGTCAGTGGGGGGCGTTCCTCACAGCCCAGCTAGACTGTCAGGAACACCCTTCTGACGGTGGACGGTGAAACTAAGCCCCGGGGCACATAACAGGAAAGCTGACAGTGCGCTGAATTCAGCTCCCTGTCGGCTTTCTAGCGGTATGTTAAACTGCATATACATGAAGACATGAAAGGTCCTCTTTAATTTGTTTAGGTATGTTTCTGTTTATTTGCCATATAGGGAAAGGGGTGTGATTTGAATTTTTAAGCCTCAATATTTATATTCCTCAATATATGACAAGCCTAGGAGGCTTCAGAAGATTCCTGGTTGTCATACAAACCGCACTACTCCCACAGTCTCACCGGGGGAGCCATACCAACAACATAAGAAATTGAAGAGTTGTGGACTCTGTTTGGAGGGAGGCCTCAGATGTATCAAATGCCCGCCAAAGGCAATAGACCAGTTAACAGATGATATAATGACTTAACGCCATTAAAAGTAACTCTTAGATGCATCAACATCCAAAAGTCTGTTCACATTGCATTTCAGGTCCTGGCACTGTATATATCTATACCTTTCTGCTAGATAAGGCTCCTCTCTTCTCAAGCTGTCTCCCAGTCCCTACTACCTCGCTATGAACAGGCTAGGAAATTACAGTGTTGGGCGTTGGAGCTTAGATGTTCAAAAGTCAGGAAAAATCTCATGCATATTAATATGCATGTCACTTTATTCAGTGCATAAAAAGGCTTTTACAGGTATTATTGCGACCTCTGCAGTAGCCTATTGATGGCTTGCCACAGGCATGATGTAATAGAAATGCAGCAATCTAAATATATACTTGACTGATCAAACACACTGAGGGTTCTAAAAATAAATGCAAAAAGTTTTAAAACATATAAGCGATCTCAAAAGAATTAGAAATCACCACCCCTTCCCAATTTTGCATCTAAAAACATAAAAGGTTAGGTATTGCTGCAAAAGCCTGAACTAATAAAATGTATGCCCAAAAAAAAAAAAAAAATGTAAAAGAAAGTGATCAAAAAGTAGTATTTACCCCATAATGGAGCCAATAAAAAATGAGAGCTTGCCACGCAAAAAAAATTCCTATATATCTTTGTAAATTATAATATAAAAATTTATGGGAGTCAGAATATGGCAACACAAACTAGTTTTTCAATGTCTATTGTCTATTTTTTAAAAAGACAAAAAAAAAAAAAAAAAAAAAAAAACACAACACTGCATAAATTTGGTTTTGCAGGACTCGTCCTGTAGAATACAGTTAAAAGTTTGTTTTTACTGCAAAATGAATGATGAAAACCCACAATGGAAAAAAAAAAATGGCAGAACTATTTCACTTCCCTCAATGTACAGATTACAGTAAGGGAGGTCAGAGTAGATATTTTGTAAACTCCTCACTCACCTGTATTTTTATCTATAAAGTCCATGGACTCTTCACTTGCACTGTAGTGGCTGGAAGCAACTTTCTTCTCAGCGTCTGGCTCTACATCAGAACCAGTGTGCACAGAGGAGTTTGTGCTCATCGGAGAGCGTGGCATGTCGGACAATGAAATTCTTCGTCCTCCACTGCTATTTAATACCGGTTTGCTCATCAAAATCTTCGGGGAGGCTGTCATGTCAAAGTTCAGCTTGATCTTTTCCTGTTTGTCTGTCTTAGCAGTCCCAGCGCTTGGATTAGTGGTATCAAGCAGCATTTGGTATTGGTTGTTAGGTGTGTAAGGTGTCCGGAAGGGAGCATAGTTAAATACACCAAACCTTTTGCGAATGTTTTCCACATACACCTCCATCTCCTGCATTGCACTGTTGAAGATGCTCTTTGTTTTTTTAACAGAAAAAGGGATTTCTTTTGACATGAGGTAGCAATTGTTCATTGGAACCCAGGCCCTGGTAGAAATTCACAATGATTTAGCGACATAAGAACAGTATATGCATCACAGAAAGACTTAAATATACACCGGTAGCTCCAGAAATTAAAAAAAAAAAAAAAAAAAAAAAAAGTGCATTACAATCATTACAAAATAAACAGTACATACCCCTGTGATTTTCTACAATATCACAACGGGTGTTTTTTCACTCCTATGTCTTTTTTTATTTACATTTATTCCACAAACAAGTGCGTGAAAGTAATAAGACAATACCATAAATCGATGTATTGCCATAGGATGACTATAGTCATGCCTCAAAAAGTCTGTAAGTAATCTAAACTGTGTTAAAATCAATACAGCTTTTATTATACCCTATAGAGAAAAACTGGATTTTTGTACTTTGTAAAATCCTTTTCTCATTTAGCTCACTAGAAGACACAGCACTACAGGCATAGACCAAAAAACACAAACATAAAAACATTGGCTTTGCTTATGCAGGCCTTACCCCTCCTACACACAATGGGTAAAAAGCAAGAACGAACCTACCATACCATACCATTATGCCTCAAAATCCTTTCTGGAATGAGCAGCCACCTAAAAGGGATGAACTTTACTCTTGAATAGGTAAAAATGCATGATTGCATTAAGTGAAGTGGGCAATGCCAGATGCGGAGGCTGATAAGCCCATCAAACATCAATGAACAAGGCATCAGCTCACTGGAAGGACTATGTAATAGTCAGGGAGATGTGTAGATACAGCGATATCAACTGCAGATGAGAACGTGAAGAGCAAGAGGAGGGGAGGATTAGGGTCTCACTGACATGTCATGCAGAAACCACGTTAGGAGGAAAGGTGGGCATAGGCTGAGGAACGTGACCTTCTAGCAAAGGGTCCTGAGCAGAGGGCAGAAGGGGCAAAGACAGACCACCGCAAAATGCCAGACGGAGCATGCGCAGTCGGCGTATAGCGCAGCGTCGGATGCCTACGCAAGGCAGAGGATCAGGAGGAGATGCAGGGGGACGTGAAGAGAATGAACTAAGGAGCGGCGAGAAGTGATGACGCGGATGTGCTCAGAGCACAGGGGAACTCCCCCTGTACTCCCTGAGCTTAATTTGCATATCACAAAAACTGGATTTTTATAGAAACGGTGGGGAGCAGAAGAGAATGAAAGGTAGGAGTAGAATAGCCTTTTTAAAGGCTATTCCAATGTGCCAATACTTAAAAAGGTCATTTTATAATGATAGAATTCCTTTAAAAAAAAAATCAAATGTATGCAGGCAGCAAAGCAGGCCTAAAAAAAATAACACTGCATTTATACTTGCCAGCGTCATCTCCTCCATTCATGCGCTAGGCCAGAGGACACCTTTGCTGCTCTGTTTATATGTAGTGTTGCTGTAGTGGTTTTGTCAAGTCAACGGGATCACTGCAAACAATCAGCACAGTACACAACCTAAAGCAGTGAATGGATGGGGTGCAGTCGATGTGACGTCACCACTGCAGTAGATCTATATACATACAAAGCAGCGGAGGAGACAGCTGGCCCAATGCAAAAAAAAGGCACAGGATACAGGAAAGTATAAATTCATTTTATTTTATTTTTTAATAACTACCCTGTTGCCTGCATTCATTTTTAATAAATCCTAGACAAACCCTTTAACATAAAGCTGCATTAGGGAGCAGTATTTAAGAGCAGGGGCATCATATAAATGGGGGCATTAGGGGATACTAAACTCTGGGGAATTGGGCAGTATTAGCTGCCTTTATCGACCACTTCACCACCTGGCTAATGCACTTCCTATCAACAAACACCCCCAACATCATCATGGGTGATTTCAACATCCCCATTAACACAAACCCCTCCCCCACTTCCAGTCTCCTGTTCCTCAATGGTCCTCCTCTGCCACTCACACAAAGGGGCACACGCTGGACCTCATATTCACGCGCCTCTGCTCTCTAGTCAACCTCTCTAACTCTCTGTCCACAACTTGCTGACATTCTCTGCCCTCTCCTCTGTAATAGACCCTCCAACACCTAATCCAACACGCCCCCGCAGGAACCTTAATCGCCTTGACATCCGCACGCTCTCAGACTCCCTGCCCCTGCTGACTTCTACAATACCACCATCACTTCAGCCCTGGACTCTGTAGCCCCCTACACAAACACCAGAGCCCAACCGATCAATAGGCAAACGTGTCTCCCGGTTGCAGAACGCCTCTGGAAGAAAAGCCACTCCCAGGAGGACTTCATCAGGTATAAAGAGGCAGAACTCATTCAAGAAGGCACTCACCTCTGCAAAGCAGGTCTACTTCACCACACAAATATCTGCCCTATCTCGAAACCCCAAACTGCTATTCAGTACCTTCAACTCCCTTCTCCATCCTCCTGTTCCCCCTCTGACATCACTTATCACAGCCAAAGACTTTGCCTCTCATTTTAAAAGCAAAATCGACACCAACAGAGACAGTCTCGCCCTACACCCCTGACAACCACTCTACCCAACTGCCCTCTGCTAATCCCCTCTGGCTACCCAATGCCCAGCGAATAGATTTCAAATTACTAATGCTGACATAGAAAACCATCCACAACCTGTCCCACCATATATCTCCGACCTAATCTCGCTACCTGCCCACACGTAACCTCCGATCCTCCAAAGACTTCCCACTTCACTCTGCTCTTATCCGCTCTTCACACAACCGTCTCCAAGACTTCTCCTGTGCATCCCCCATACTCTGGAACTCATTAGCAAGACACATAAGACTGACCCCCACAATCACAAGCTTCAAGAAGGCCCTGAAGACTCACCTATTCAGGAAGGCCTACAACTTCCAATAACACTACTGTCACCACACCACTATCTGTACAGCCTCTCCCCTCATCTTCTGTCTCTATCCCTCTTCCATCATAGATTGTAAGCCATTGAGGGCAGAGTCCTCTATCCCACTGTACCAGTTGGTCACGGTTAGTATTATATTTTTCTTGTATATTTTGTATACCGTATGTAAACCCTCAAATGTAAAGCACCCTGGAATTAATGGTGTTATATAAAAAATAAATAAATAAATAATAATAATAAAGTAGATACACAGGCATTATTAATTACCCTAAAAGTACCTTAAGGACCAGGCCTTATTTTTCAAAACGGACAAGTTTATATAGCAATGACTTTGAGAAGCTTTAATTTACACAAGTGATCTTGAGATTATTTTTTCATGTGAAATTGTACTACATGTTAGTGGAAAACATTGATCAATATTTTTGTATTTATTTTATAAAAAAATATATATATATAACAGGAAATTTGATGGAATATTGGGAAAAAAATGCGCAAATTTTCAATATGTGAAATGCTTTGCTTAATAAATATTATCTACCATAGCTCTGCTTTATATTGCGTAAGTATGTGAGCCAGAGGGCGCTGTTGAGTGACCCAGGCCATACCAGAAAAGGCTCTCAGCCACGCCTTTGGGTGGTGGCGTGTAACTCCAGAGGGCTGGAGTATCCTGCACAGAGCAGGAAATGGTGGACCCAACTGGACAGATAGACGGTCTGTGCCAGCAGGGCTGAGGTCCACC
This sequence comes from Leptodactylus fallax, assembly GCA_947044405.1. NCBI lineage: Eukaryota > Metazoa > Chordata > Amphibia > Anura > Leptodactylidae > Leptodactylus > Leptodactylus fallax. The sequence continues at coordinate 1,141,291 of CAMRHE010000352.1, forward strand.
GGAGACTCTTTGCTAGAGCTGAGCAAGAGTCAGGCTAGTGAGGGGCTCTATAAGTGAGTTAGGGCCCTAACGGCGGCCTAGGTTTTGTTTGTTGTTTTGTTATGTTGCCCTTAAGCTGTAATAAAGCCACTTTGTTTTAAATTGGCACCGTCTGAACGCTGTCTCACCGGCGCCCAGTATCACGAACCACCGCTATTGGGACCAGGAAAAGCCACCATTTGAGTCTAAATTCCCCAAGCTGTCACATATGGTGGAGAATGCGGGCATAAAGAGATCCACACAAGTCCTGGAAGACAAGTGGTTTGTGATTGCAATACTGCAAAGTGTGCATTGTGGCCTACAGCTGGAAGAAATCTGTGATTTCAACTGAAGAAACCCAGGAGGGGTGAGTGAATTGCAACATAGCAAGGTGTTTGTAAAACTCTGGAAAAGGAATCCAGGGAACGGACTTTGTTTATACTGTGGCACAGAAGTCTGTGAAGCGTTTTGCTGATGGCAAGAAAATTAGCAATGTGTATAGAAGCTGGATATTGCAAACAAGTGTATGTGAAAGGCTATGGTGCCATGTTGATGTTTTCTGTGGAAGACAGAAGAAAATGCTGGTTGTTGTAGTGCCACATAAACAGTCTATGTGAAAGGCTATGGTACCATGTTGGTGTTTTCTGTGGAAGACAAAAGAAAATGCTGGTTGTTGTAGTGCCACATAAGTTAACTGTTTGAATACATGCGACTGCTGAAGATAGCAAAAAGTTGCTGCCGGTTGAACCCCAAGGTTGCTGTGGAATATTGGGTAATCTTGTTAGTAAACCATGGGCAAGAAAAAGAGAATTTCAGCTTGTAAAAAAGCAGAGAAGTCATGCACAGGTTTATTAGTGCAGAAGTCTGAATGCAGAGAGACACAAAACCCGGAACAGATCATGTGGAATGCAAGTAAAGATAATGTGTTGCATGATGGTGACTCAATTTTTCTAAAGCACCTCTGTTCTATGAAAGAATATGTCCCTGCTGAGTGTATGTCTATGACTATGTCTCATACTGGAGTGCATCAGAGCGCCAAAGATGAAAATATTATGGTGCAGCAGCTTCAAGATGAGATTAAAACCATCAGGTTCGTTTATGAAGATGAAATATCTGATTGGAAATGGCAACTTGAGGTATCAGAAAAAGAGAACCTTAAGTTAAAGAAAGAGCTTGAAACTGTAAAGAGTTCATATCCTAGTCATTGTGAAAATGTGGTACTGGGTTTGCCTGGAATGGACTGTGTCACTAAGAAGGAGTTTGCTGATATGAAATGTGCTCTATCTAATAAAGTTGTACAGAGTGTAGCGCAAAAGCAAGTGCTTGAGAAGCAATTGCAGGATTTAAAGGAGCAGCATGTCCAAGACTCCATTGTCAAAGAGTGTATCATTGAAAAATTAAGAGATGACCTTGAAACTGCTAAACGTGAGAGAAGTGAATTTTTGCAGTGTCAGTCAGAATGTCTGGATGACCAAGTGAGGAAGAGTGAAAAGCTTTCGGTGGCATTAATTAACAAAGAAAATGAAATTGCAGAGCTGAGGAAGCATGTGTCTGACCAAGAGAGTGATTTAGAATCTGTGGTGCAGACGATGCAGTCAGAGCAAAACTTGCATGAACTAAAGCAGGTTCGCCTAAATAGTGAAGTCAAGGAATGGAGGAGCAGAGCTGGAGTTCTGGAACAAAGAGAAAGGGAACTCAAAGCTAGAATATGCAGCCTGGAGAGGGCGCTTTCAGGATCTAGTGAAGATAAAGAGAAATTGTCTGTTTTGGTGCAAAATAAAGACAAAGAATTGATGGAGATGTCGTCTGTCCATGCTCAGAAAGTGCAAGTCTTACAGGAGAGTCACAAAAAGGTAGAGACTCAACTTCAAGAGCTGCAACTAAAAGTCACAGAAGGGGACAGGTTTCAGGCAGAACTGCTAGACAAGGCAAACGTTCTGCAGGTGGAATTGGATAATGTCACAAGGCTTCTGTCCCAAGCAGACAGCAAGTTTATCAAACTTTTCAAAGATTTTTCTACACTAGAATCTCAGCTTCAGGACACTCAGGAACTTTTGCAAGAAGAAACCCGTCAGAAGCTTGACCTTAGTACAAAACTAAAACAAATGGAAGATGAGAAAAATGGTTTCCTTGAGCAACTAGAGGAAGAGGAGATAGCAAAAAGAGATTTGACAAAGCAGATTTCAACACTACAGGCTCAGGCGACTGATATGAAGAAAAAAAAATGGAGGATAGTATTGGATTCTTGGACTCTGTTGAAGAACTAAAGGAAAAGTTGCAAAAGGAGCTAGAAGCTACAACTCAACGGTTTGAGGAGAAGGTTGCTGCTTATGACAAACTTGAGAAGATGAAAATTAGACTGCAGCAGGAACTAGAAGATGTAGGTGTAGATCTTGATCATCAACGTCGGATGGTGTTAAATTTGGAAAGGAAGCAGAAAAAGTTTGATCAGCTGCTTGGTGAAGAGAAGACTCTTTCTGCTAGATATGCAGAAGAACGTGACCGTGCTGAAGCAGAGGCCATTGAATTGAAGGCCGAGTTAAAGAGGCTCAACAAGCAACTGTGCACTGAAATGGAGGATTTGGTTAGCTCCAAGGATGAAGTTGAGAAAAACCTGGAATCTGTGCAGATATTGTATGAGAACAAAGCTAATGCTTATGAGATGCTGGAAAAGGCCGAGAGAGAATTGGACCTCCAGATAGAAGACATGAGGATTCAGTTTGAGGGAAACCTGTCTAATTTATCTGCTGAGATTGTAGATCTAAAAATGCTTGTTGCTAAATTAAAGGTGCAAGTGAACAAGCAGGAGGAAATCAAGAAACAGCTGGAGTTTCAGATGGATCAAGTGAAGCGTGAATCAGAAATAAAGTTGGAAGAGCGCACTTCTCAGATTGAACAGTTAAAAACCGAAGTGGAATCTAAAAAAGAAGAATTGGATCGATTGCAGCAGTCTTTATCCAATACGGAACAGTCGGCATCTGCACTATCTTCAAAGCCGGCAACACTAGAAGATGAGAGAGACTCGCTGCAGAGCCTGTTAACCTCTAAAGAATCAGAGCTGTTATCCCTGAAAAATGTGATTCAAGAAATAGTCTTTATTCAACCAAGAGCAAGATAAGAGAGCCACTGAGATACGAGACTTGAATGAAAGACTTGACAAAAAGTCTGCAGATGATGTTGGAGGATCAATCCAATATAATTCAGGGAACAGTGGGGGAAGCAGAAAATATTATCCAGGATGCTGACCTGACAAATATTAGAATAACATTGCAGAATATCCTAGAATTAGGAGGCATAGTGAATAAAGAGATGGCATCTACATCTGCTGCCACAGAAGATGTCAGGAAGATTGAGGAAGTTCTGCAAGTTGCAATAGTAAAAACTGAGATGGAGGCTGTGCAGAAAAATGTGGCAGTGAAGAAAGTTCCGGAACTGGAATCAGAGATTTGTGCGCTACAGAAGGTTTTAGAATTAGAGAAAGCTGCCAGCATAGAGGCAGAGAAAGCAGAGACATTAAGTCAGCCAGAACATGTAACCAAAAAGCATCTGGGTACTGACAGTAAAAACTGTGATGTTGAAAACTTGGTATCCCAGTCCTCCGATGTTAGCACAGGGAATGAGAATAACTTGAAGAATGTTGAGATGACGATGTCACCAGCTCCTGTACTGTCAGAAAGGAGTTGGCACGAAAATTCTTGTAATCTATCACAGCCCCGCAACATGCCTCCAGGAAGTTATGCGTATGAGAAAGAGGAAGTAAGACTAGAGTATGGAAGTGTTTCTACTGCTGCCGTACAGGTGTGGAAGCATTATACAGAAACCATTCCAATATATGATGTGGCAGTTGTTAAAGACATACCAGAAAATGTAGTTCAGCGTGAGCCATTTTGTAAGGGTGTACTGTATGGCCCTTGTGCAGAAGGAGAAGATATTGCAGTACAGAGCTTGTGTATCTCAAACAAAGAGGAGAGCAAGCAGCCTATGTCTCCTAAACTTCTAAGCCGTGATAGTGATGGCAAAGTTTGCTTTGAGATGAAGGTTACAGAAAAGATACCCGTGAAATATTCATACTCTAAAGACATTGATGTGCATGAAGTACGTGTTAGTTGGTATCTGGGCTCCTGTGGATTCGTCATAGGAGAAGATGAAGATTCTTGCGGCTATTCACTAGATGAATCGAGGTCATGCAATGGGATGGCTGAAGAGTACGGCGAGAAATGTGATGAAAATGATGTGATCCCTTGTATGGCGAATTTTGAAGGTAATGAAGGAGAACTTGCCTTTGTACGGAATGGCCAGGATCTTGGCGTAGCATTTAAAGTGCTGAAAAAACGGAAAACTCGATTTAGCGGAATTTGGAAGAAGAGACCACCAGATTGGGACTTTAAAGTGATGAGAAAACGGAGAACTCGACGGAGCAGTATTTGGAAGAAAATACCGCCAGATTGGGACTTCTGGAGAGACACTGGACAGGCATACTTGGTTGAAAAGGGACTTCGTCATAGGATGTCTCGTCCCATTGTAGCTCACCCCATGGGTAGTGAGCTGAGGGGGAGGGTATGTAAGTATGTGAGCCAGAGGGCGCTGTTGAGCGACCCAGGCCATACCAGAAAAGGCTCTCAGCCACGCCTTTGGGTGGTGGCGTGTAACTCCAGAGGGCTGGAGTATCCTGCACAGAGCAGGAAATGGTGGACCCAACTGGACAGATAGACGGTCTGTGCCAGCAGGGCTGAGGTCCACCGGAGACTCTTTGCTAGAGCTGAGCAAGAGTCAGGCTAGTGAGAGGCTCTATAAGTGAGTTAGGGCCCTAACTGCGGCCTAGGTTTCGTTTGTTGTTTTGTTATGTTGCCCTTAAGCTGTAATAAAGCCACTTTGTTTTAAATTGGCACCGTCTGAACGCTGTCTCACCGGCGCCCAGTACCACGAACCACCGCTGTTGGGACCAGGAAAAGCCACCATTTGAGTCTAAATTCCCCAAGCTGTCATAATTGGCATCATCTTTTAATTGTCCTTTAATTTATTTTGGGCGTTAGAAGGCTTACAAGTGTAACAGCAATTGCCTAGATTTACAAGAAAATTTCCCAAACTCATTTTTTAGGGTCCACTTCAGTTTTCAAGGGGATTATAAAGGCCTATAAATAAGAAACCCCCATCAAATCACCCCATATCCAAAACAGCACCCCTCAAACTATTCAAAATAGCATTTGGGAAGTTTGCTAACCCTTTAGGCATTTTACAGGAATTAAAACAATATGGAGGTGAAATGTAGGCGTTTCCATTTTTTTTTTTCACTAATACATTCATTTATCCCTACAATTAACATATTCACGAGGGATTAAAGGAGAAAATGCATCTCACAGTTTGTTACACAATTTCTCCCGAGCACAGAAATACCCCACATGTGGATGTAGACTGATGGTTGGATACACGGCAGCACGTGGAGGGAAAGGAGCAACACTGGTTTTGAAAAGCAGATTTTGTTGGAATAGTTTTTAGGTGCCATTTCTCATTTGCAGAGCACCTAGAGTAAGAATACAATGGAAACCCTCCAAAAGTGACTTATTTTGGAAACTACAACGTTCACATAATTTATCAAGGGGTATAGTGACCATTTTCACCCCACAGCTTTTCACAGATTTTAGTAACATTGGGATGTGTAAATTAAAAATGACTAAAACTTCACTTTATCCCTAAAGTTTTAATTTTCACAAGGGGTTAAAGGAAAAAAAGCACCCCTCAGTATGTTAAAGGGAGTCTATCATTAGAAAAACACCTTTTTATCTAATGGCACGTTGAAATAGCCTTTAAAGAGGCTATTCTACTCTTACCTTCCAATCTTTTCTTCTCCCCGCCGTTTCTGATAAAAAACGGCGGCCCGGAAGAGCCGACTGCGCATGCCCTGGCCGCCATTTTCCAGTAGTCTGTTACAATGCTGCATCCGATGCCTGCGAAAGGCAAAAGATACGGAGAAGAGGAAGAGGGGAGTGAACACAATGAGCTAAGGGGCGGTGGAAAGTTATGACGCGGGGGGCGCTCGGAGCACAGGGGGAACGCCATCGGTGCTCCGTGACCGTAATTAGCATAACAGAAGAAACGGATATTTATCAGAAACGGAGGGGAGAAGAAAAAAATGGAAGGTAGAAGTAGAATAGACTTTTTAAAGGCTATTCCAACGTGCCATTAGTTAAAAAC